>MU279371.1:0-368515 GCA_022385695.1 Xylaria arbuscula | reverse complement strand
ATAAAACTTAAATATAATTATTTTATAAAATAATTTTTAATTATTTTTAATTTATTTAATAATATTTTATATAAAAAAATAAATTTAATATTATTTTTTAATTTTTTTTAACAAATTTTATTTTATAATTTATATTTAATTAAAAAAATAATAAAATATTAGCGTTTATTTTGCTAAAAATCCTTATAATATTATAATATTTTTTAAATATAATTTTTATAGCTTTTTATTTAAATTTTTTGGTTTTTTTTATTTTAAAACAATTAATTAACTTATTAATTTAATATATAATTATAATTTTTTTTTTAATTTTATTATATTTAATTATATATTTAAATATAATTATATTAATTAATATTATTTTAAATAATAGTTTTTTTTTATATAAATTATAAATATTAAATTTTTATTTTATTAATATTTTTACTTTAATTTTTTAAGCTTTTTTTTTTTTATAAATTAACTTAAAAAAATTTTTATTTAAATTTTACTTTATTTTAATAATATTATTAATTTTAAAACTTTATTATTTATATAAAATGTTTATAATTTTAAATTTATTATTACATTTTTTTGCAATAACTTTTTAATTTTTTTTTATTTAAATTTTATATTTAATTTTGCTTTTTTTTTTGCGTTTTTTAAAAAGGTTAAATATTATAATTAAATATTTACTTAATTTATTTTAATTTTTTTGCTTAGCTTATTTTTAGCAAATAATATAAAAAAAATATTAATGTATAATATTAATAATTAAACAAAATATTATATTTTTTAAATTATTTATATTTAAAAATAATATTATATTATATATTTAAAATAAATAAAAATATTTATTAAAAATTTTTATGTTTTTATAATTATTTATTTATTTTTGTTATTATAATTTATAATAAAATAAAATAACATTTTTATTTTTTTAAATTATAAATATTTTATAATTTATTTATTAAAGTAAATATTTATAATAATATAAAAATTAATTTTTATATTTTTAAACAAATTATAAATTTATAAAAAAATTTATTATTGTTTATAATATAATTATATAAAAAAAGCTTTTTTTTAAAAAAAATTTATTTATTAATTTGTTTTTTTTATTAATTTTTTAAAACATTTTTTTAAACAAAAGTTAATTTTTTTAAAAACTTTTTTTTTAATTAAATATTTATAATAATAATAATATTATTATTATTGTTTAAATATTTTTATTTTATTATAAAAATATTAATGCAAGCTTTTTTATTTAAACTTTTAAAAAAATAACCTTTAATAATATAGTTAATTTATTTATAATTAAAGCATTTTTTTTAATAAATAGTTTTTTTATTTTTTTTAAAGCTAAATATAATAGGTTTTTTACCAATAAAATTATTATTGTTTTATGTTTTAAAGCAGTTTTTATTAATATTTATATTATTATTAAAATTATTAAGTTTATTAAATTATTTTTTTGCTTTATAATTAGCGTTTTTTTATTAATTATTAAAATAAAAGTAATAAATTATTTAAATGTAAAACTTAAAAAATTAATTAAAATTAATACTTGGTTTTAAATATTTTAAAATTGTTTTATTAATAAAATAATTAAATAATTTATTTTTAATTTTTTTTTTACTTAATTTTATTAAAGTAAATTTTATTAATTAATTAAACAAATTTATTTTTAAATTTAAAAAAAACTTTTAAAATATATTTATAAAAACTTTTATTTATATATAAACTTTTATATTTTATTTTCGCGTTTTTAAAGCGTTAATATTATAGTAATTATTTTATAAATAAATTAATAATTTTATAAAGTTTTTAATTTTATTAAAATAAATATTAGCTAAATATAATTATAAATTTTTTATTATTAAATTATTTAATTTAAAGTTAATTTTTTATATTTTAATAGCCTTAATAATAAATTAATTAGCATTAATTTATAAATAATTTAATATATTGCAATATTAAACTTTAAATATTATATTATTTTTAATTAAGTTATTAAAAAAAGTAGCTATTTAAATTTTAATAAATTTGCAAAAATTATTTTTAATATAAATTAAAAATTTAAAAGTGTTTTATTATTAAAATAATAAATTAATAATTTATTAATTAATTTTATTAATTTATTTTTAAAAATTATTATATTTATTTATTATAATTTAAAATTTAATAAATAATTTATTAATAATTTATTAATAATTTTTATTTTTATTTTTATTTTTATTTTTATTTTTAAGATTTTTACTTTAATTAAAAAAACTAAAGTTTTTATTTTTATTTAAATTTTTTTTTTAAAGTTATAATTATATTTTAGCATTTTTTAACATTTTTAATATTTATTGCTATAAAATAAATATTTTATTTAATTAAATTAATGATTTTAATTTTAATTTTTTTAAAAAATTTATATAAATTTTTAATATATTATATATTAACAATTATTATAATATTATATAATTTAAATTTATATTAAAGTTTTATTAAATAATAGCTTATTATATTTTTAAAAATATTAATATTTATTAAACTGTTAAAATTAAACATTTAATATTTTAGTTTATTAATAATAATAAAAAAATAAAAAAACAAGTTAATTTTTTTTTAAATAAACAGTAGAAATTTTTTTAATTAATATAATAATTTTATAATTGAAATTATTTTTATTATAGCAATATTAATTATTTATAAATGCAAAGTTAATAATTAATTAATAAAATTTATGTTTATTTATAATAATTTATAATTTTTTTTTTCGTTTTTTATTATTATTTTAATTAAAAGTTTTAATTTTATTATATTTATAATTATTTTAATAATTATTATTATATTTTAATTTGCAAATTACTTTATATTATTTATATTTTATTTATATTATTAAATAAAAAGTAAACTTTTTTATAAACTTGCTTTTTTAACATTATTTATTTATTAATATTATATGTTATTATTATTATTAATATTAATTTAAATTAATTAATAATTTAATTTAAGTTTAAATAAAAAATAATTAAAAAATAATATTTCATTTATTATACATAAACGTTATAAAAAAAGCAAAGCTTTTAAAAATAGCATATATTATAATAAGAATTAAATATAAAAAAAAAAAAGCTAAATATAAAAGTAGTTAAAAATTATACGTTTTATATGCAATAAGGTTAATGTGTTAAATATACGTTAAATAAAGCGTAGCGCTAATTAAGCTAGCTAATTATTAACGCGTAACTATATTAATAATATAATTATAATTAATATTAACATTTCTTTTCATTATTTTAATATATTAAAAATTAAAATTATTTTTTTAATATATTAATATAATATTAATAAAATAAAAGTTAGCTAAAATATTAAAAATAATTATTAAAATATTATTAAAGCTATTATATACATAGCTTTAAAATATAATATTAAAAAAAGCAAATAAATAATTTATATTAAATATATAAATGTTTTTAATAATATTTTTTTTATTAATTATTTTAAAAAACATTTATATTTAATAATAATAATTTTTTAATAATAATTATAAATTATTTATTTAATAAATAAACAAATAATTTTATTATATTAAATTAATTTTAAAATATTTTTATATTATATATTTAAGCTTTTTATAATAATTATTAAATAATTTTAATATATAATAATTATAACGCATTTTTTATTTAAACCGGATATTTAATTAAACTAGCTATTTAATTTCTTATATAAAAATATATTAAAAAAGCCTATGCATTTTAACAAATATTAAAGCTATAAACTAATAATAAATATATTTCAAATCTTTATTTAAAAATAAATTCAATGGTATTTTTTATAAATTTATTATTATTTTATTTAATGCTATATTAAAAACTACGCTAAAGTTTTAACGTAGTTTTAAATATGCTTATAAATAAAATAATAGCAAATTTATAAAAAATACCATTAAATTTATTTTTAAGTAAATATTTTAAATATATTCATTATTAGTTTATAGTTTTAATATTTATTAAAATGCATAGGTTTTTTTAATATATTTTTATATAAAAAATTAAATAGCTAGCTTAATTAAATATTCGGTTTAAATAAAAAATGCGTTAATAATTATATAAATAATAAACTTTTATTAATTTATTTTTTATAAGCTTTATTATAATTATATTATTTAATTATTAAATATAAAAATTTTTAATTTATTAAAAAAAAAACTAAAAAATAAACTTAAATTATTATTAAATGTTTATTTTAATATTAAAGCTTTAAAAATAAATATATTAATAATTTATTATAAAGTAAAAGTTATTATTTTAACTTTAATTATAATTAAAATATAGCTATAAACTATTAAATAACGTATTTCCCACTTAAATAAAACATTTAATTAAGCTAGCTATCCCTCGGTTACACCTAAAAGTTTATATATAAAAACAGTAATAATTTAACGAAAAGTAAGCCTATAAATAAATAATAAATATATTTAAGATTTTTATTTAAAAAAAAATTTAATGGTATTTTTTATAAATTTACTATTATTTTATTTAATATTATATTAAAAACCACGCTAAAATTTTAACGTGGTTTTAAATGCATTTATAAATAAAATAGTAGTAAATTTATAAAAAATACAATTAAATTCCCTTTTAAATAAAGATTTTAAATATATTAATTACTAGTTTATAAACCTACTTTTTGTTAAGTTATTTAAAAAAAAAAGCAAATAATACCTTATATAAAATTACCGATATTATATATATCACGTAAATAGCCAGCTTAAATAAAAAATGCGTTATTATTTTTTATAATAAAAACGTTTTAAATATATAATTATTAAATTTATTAAAAGTAAACCGGTTAAAAATATTAGATTTTTTATTAATTATAATTAAATTAATTATTTTAATATTTTTTAAAAGTTAAAATTTATAGCAAATTAATTAAAAGCTAATGTGTTTTATTATCAAGTAATAAATATCATTAAGTGATAAAAGTCTTAGGTTTTTCTACCTTTTATTATTTAAACTTTATTTTTTCTACTTATAACAATAAACCACGCGTTAAAAAAAGCTAGGTTATTAACTACTGCTAGCGCTTTTAAACGCAACCTTTACATTTCTATTTACAAGCTTGCAAAAATATATAGCGTTTTTAATAAGACTTTTTGCCGCAAAATTGCTGGGATTGCGCCCCGGCGCAGCAGCAAAGATATAAAGTCAAAATTAACCAACTCCGAAAAGCAGGCAATTATATAGTTTATAATTTACCTAAATTTAAAAGCGTTTTCCCCCCAGGTATGTTATGTTTAAAATATAGCCGACCGATTATTAGCTAAGCGGGGTAGCCAACCTGTTAAAAAGTGCTAGACAACGCGCTTTATAAACTATACACCAGCCTTTTAAACGCGTTTAAACCGTTAAATCAACTATAGCCAAGTCCTCTGCAAAGATCCTACCAAATATAACACGTATTACAAACGCATAAAAAAGATTATTAAGCGTTAAAGCATTGCAAAAAAAAATATATACAATTTTAATAAAACAGGGTTTATAATAGGCATAATTATAACTAATATAGTTGTAACAAATATTAAAAAGCGGAATAAGCCTAGGCAAGCCTAGCAAAGCAATTAAAATTAGTTTACAGCTGTTTATTTAATTAATTTACAGGGTTAATTAGTGCCGCTTTTTATCATTTTAAAAAAAAAAACCTACCTTGCCTTTTAGTATTGCAATAGCCCTTTACCACCTAAATGGCAAATTGCAGTTTTACATAACGGCTAAATTAATAATAATCTTAGTTTAAAATAAATTAAACACTTTAATAAATATACTTAATTATGTTTAACAGGCATAAAACGTTTTTTTATTTTTAATAGTTATAAAAGCTACCATTTGGAGAAATTTAAAAACTATTGCTAAAAAAATAATATTTTTACTGAAATAATACCTGCGCATTTTTTTTATAAACTCTAGCTTTTAAATGTGGCATGTTTTAGCCCGTTAAAAAAAGCATATAATATTAAAATCAGCAATATTATGCAAACAAATATAACACATATTTTAAAAGATGATTTTTTACCTGCGTTTTTTAAAGCTTATATTTAAGCAATAATACTTGTAAATATTACGTTTAGGTTTAAAGCCATTGGCTTTATCTTATTTAACTTAAAAATTGTTATTTTAAAGCTTAATGTTGCGCTAATTTTTTTTACACTATTGTTAAAGCCTAAGTTACCCCTTACTGTTTAGGTTTTAAAAACTTTTACTATTATTAAAAAAGCTGTTTTATAAACTATTTATTTAAAACCCTAAATTGTTAAACATTAAAATAGCTTACCTAGCAAAATTATTAATGCTATAAACTTATTATTAAAAGCTATATATTATTTACTGCATAAGCAAACGTTAATACTAAATAAAATAACTAAGCTTTAAAAGGCCAACCATATTTTTAATAAACGTTAAAAAATAAAAAATAAGCGATTATAAATTAAAGAAATACTTACTCGATTTAAGAAAACAAATCTCTAGGTTTTTAAAAAAGATGGTAATTGTTAAAATTAATGGTTAATTTGGATGGATTGTTGCGGGCTAATATGTCAAGGGGTAAGCAAGGACTGCTTAACCCCTGTGAACCCGCCACACTATTTATTAGTACACATTTTAAAAAAACAGCAAAACGCGCTCTAAACACAATATACACACTTCTGAACCTCCAATTAACTGGCTCGCTTATTTTAACAATTAAGAGTTTCATACGCAACTACAACCCTACCAACCCTCGGGACTAAATAATGCAATACCAAAAAACACTACAATAACCTCATCAACAGCCAAAACCGTGTTCGCCAAGCCAAAAGACTTCGACCAATGGGAACGCAACTGTATAGCCAAAGCAAGGTCCCTAGACCTATGGGAATACCTAAACCTAGAGAACAAAAAGGCCTGGCCAATAGAACTGCAACCACCACGATATTACGATTACCTTACTAAGGCTAATATTAACAAAGCTTTAACACTAATAAACCTTACAACCGAAAAAAAGGCCTTTTTTACAGCAAACTAAAGCATATATACGCAAATAAACAAAAAATACATAAAACACAAATAAAATATTAAAAAAATAACCTTATAAATGCAAAATACTATTGCTTTAAATTATAAGCTAGCATTTTTAAAGCTTAAAAAAAAGATTTACTAATAATATAACAATATTTGCAAAATTAGCACTGCTGCTTAAACAAGCATTAAATAAAAAATAAAAGTATAATATAAAGCAATAATATTTAAGCCTTTAATTAAAGTTTTAAACTTATTAATATAAATAAACAATTAAAAAGCTATTATAAGCAAAAAAATCGAAAAAAAACTTATAAAGCTTAAGTTTTTAAAAATATTAATTTTTAACCTAAAATATACATTTAAAAAAGTAATCCCAGATTAAACCACTAGTTATAAAATAGTTAACCAAACTGTAATCCAAGCAAACTAACTAACATATATTAATATAGCCGCAGCATTAAGGCAATATGCTTTAATATACTTATTATTTTTAAAAAGTAGCAGAACACTCAAAAGAGCATTTTTTATTTATAGTATTAACAAACAAAAAGAAACCAATAAAAATGATTAAGTTTAAAATAAGCTAAATTGCTTTAATTTTTATTGTTTGCAAAAAAAAAAATATAGCTGTGCTAGCAATAAAAGCAAAAGTTTACAAAAAGCTATACTAAAACAACCTTATACTAATACCTAAGTTTGCAAAGCATGTCAAAGCTTTTATAACCTTAAAAAATGTTGGTATATATTGCCAAAAAAGGCATTTATACACTGGATAGCTTAGCCTTTACTAAGGCAAGCTATGCTGCAAACTATTAAAAACGATTTAAATTTAGCAAAAAAAATAGCTTAGCTAAATGGCAAAAAAAAAAATATTAAAGTTAAAATATTAAATAAATAATTAGCTAGCAAAGTTATAAGCAGTATTTTTACTGTTTAAAAAGTTATTTTTAAAAAAGACAAATGTTAATATTTTCTTAAAAACTTAGCTATTTTAAATTTAAAAAAAACTTTATATATTTTTAACAAAATAGTTAGGTTTTTAAACTTTAAAAAAGCCAAGCCAGGTAATATAATTATTACAAAAAACTTTGCAATGCTTATACTAAGCTATAAAAAGGTAAATATTAACGTTTAAAAACCTAAGGGCTTAAAAGTTATACATTTACCAAATGTGGCCTATTGCAAAAACTTTGCAACTAATATAATTTCTTTAAAAAAACTTTAATAAAGTGGCTATTAATAGGATATAAAGCCTAAACCCTTAGTATTTCAAAAGCAAAAAAATAATAAAATTGCTTGCTGAGTATAAAAATGATTTAACCAGTTTGTATTAAAATACCTCCCACTATTGCTAATTAAACAGGCATTTTATTTACGCAAAAAGCAATTTAACACTTATATAAAAAGAAAGCTAAGCTATACAAATATTTTAAAATGGCATTTTTAACTAAGACATGCTAGCTTTAACTCTTTAAAGCACCTAATGCAAAAATCTTTAAAAGCTAAGATTAAAAAAAACTTAAAAGCTAAAATAGCTATAATTAACTATAATGCCTACGCCTAAGCTAAGCTACGGCATTAAATTAAACAAACTAAACAAATAAAGCTTAATAAGCTTAAAATATAAATTGTAATTGATTTTCATAATTTTAAAAAGATTATGTACTTTAATAACTTTATAATAATTGCTATAAACAAGTATTTAAAATATACTTAAAATTATTTTTTTAAAAATAAACAAACCAAAAGCATAATTGCTGCTTTTAAAAGGTTAATCAAGCATTTATAAAATTGTTACTAAGTTAAGGTTAAAATAATTAAATGTAATAACAAGATTTTTAAGCACAAAAATGGCTTAAAAGCATTTAAAGATATTTTCCCAGACTACGAGATTATTTTTAAGCCTTTAGCAGCTAATATATAAGGCCAAAATGGAGCGGCTGAACGCTTAAGGGGTGTAATTAAAGATAAGGCTTGCGTAATGCGCTTTGGCGCAAATTTGCCTAAATCCCTGTAGCCAAAAATTATAAAAGCAGCTATTTACTTTTATAACAGGTTTTCCAAGCACATTTACAACTAGAAAACCTTATATAAGCGTTTTTATATATATTTTATATTAAAAAATGAACTAATAAAAAATAGAAAGCTTAAGCAAGCCTATTTAAAAGCATATAGCTGCAAGGCATATATTTTAAACTTTAGCAGTTAGTTTAAAAAAAACTGTTTTAATTAATTTGATTTAAAGGTATAAATCGGCTATTTAATTGGCTATAATTTTATTAATATTTATAAGATTTAAAACCCTTTAAATAACTGTATTAAATTTACTTAAAATATATAGTTTTAAAAAAAGTTTTTTTATACCGAAAATTTAAAAAACCTGCAAAAAAATGCTAAAAAGTTTTTTTTTAAAATTATTAATGCAATACTTGCAAAAAAAAACCTTTAAAAAACTTAGCTTAAAACAATTAACAAATACTTTAAACTAAATTACAAGGTTTATTAAAATGTAGCAAAAAATAGCGTTAAAAAGCAAAGGAACTTAAAAAGTGAAAAGAGCATATTTAAAATTTAAGCTATAGGCTCCGAAGTAATTTAAAAGCCTGATTAATTTTATATACAAACTATTTTTATATTATATTCTTTACCTTTAAAGTTATTTATTTTATTAAACCTGTTTATAGCTATAATTAAAAAAGCTAATTTGGTAGTTTGCTTTGCAAAAGCTATATTAGTTGCTAGTAAACTAAGATTTGAGATTAAAAAAAACCTTTTTAATTTTTATATTATAGGTTTAACACATAAAAAATGCTAAAAGGCCACGTTTAATTTTAAACGCCTATGCACTGCAGAGTTATTTAACGGTATGCCGGTAAGCAAAGCAAAAAAAGCTAAAATAATAAACTATTTTTAATACTACTTTAATCTTTTAAAAAAAAGCTTTGCAGGCAATGCTGCGTTTAATATTAGAAAAAACTTTAAATTAAAAAACTATAAAAATATTAAGCAAAAATTGCTAATAAAAAAAATTTATAAAATTAAGCTTTTGCTGTTGCTAAAAACTTACAAAAATTTAAATATATACTTGGTAAGAGAGGGTTTTTGTGCTGTAGAAAAGCTATACTTTAAGAGCTATAAAGAGATAACCTTGTGGCGTGAGGTCGATTGTAGGATTGCTTATAGGAAACTTATCTTTAACTGCATATAGGTATACGTTTATAAGTTTAATAAGCATGGCTACTTTATAAAGTGCAAGGTATAGCTAGTTGTTTAAGGAGATTAATAGCTTTACTTAAGCTTAGAAAAAACATACGCTTTTATTTTAGCAGGGAGATCTTTTAAAACCTTAATAGCAATTGCAGCCAAGTTTAATTTAAAATTAAAGCAGTATAACGTAGTTAATGCTTTTGTTAATGCTAAGCTAAATAAGGAAATTTATATAAAAATGCCTTTTAACTACTGCAAGTTAAGTACTTTTTTAAGGCTATAAAAGGCTTTATATAAACTTAGGGAGTTTTTCTTGCTATAACAAAAAAAATTAACTTTAATGCTTTTTAAATTAGGTTACCTAGCAGTTTTTTATAAGCTTTGCTGTTATTTCAAAAATAAAAGTTTTGTGTTTATTTATATAAATGATATAGTTTTAGCTTATTAAAGCTATAAAGAGGTTTTTGCTATAAAATTAATATAAAAACTTAAGACCAAGTATTAATTAACTAAAGGAAATGATTTTTAATGGTTTTTAAAAGTCGAAGTTATTAAAGATTACTAACAAAAGCTAATTTAGTTATTTTAATTTTTATATATCAAAAAAATTAGCAAGCTAAATAACTTAAAAGAGAAAAAGCACCTTACTTTTATAAAGATTTAGGAGTTACTTTTTTATAAAAGCTTGGCTACGGCTAAAAAAATCTATGCTTATTAAAAGAAAATAAGCTTTATTATGTATGCAGCAGTGATTATACGCTTAAATATTGCCTTTTTTGCTTTAAAACTTTTATAATTTAACTTAAATTTAAGTTTTAAACACTATTGTAAAGCTAATTAAACTTTAGATTATTTTTTTTAAACTTAGTATTATGCTTTTAAATTTAAAAGCAGCGATAACTTAATTATTGCTAGCGATTTTTTGTTTGCAGATAATATTATTAATTGCAAAAGCTTATAAGCTTATGTTATAAAGCTATTTAAAGGAGTTATTAGTTGAAGGGCCAACAAGCAGGATATTATTACTATGTTAACTATAAAAGCGGAACTTTTAACTTTTGCGCAAGCTGCTAAAAAAGCTATGTTTGTTAATTAGTTAATTAAAAAGCTAGAAATTACGCTTAATAGTTAACAGATTACTTTTTAGTGCAATAATTAGCAGATTATTGGGCTTTTGAAAAAAGAGGTATTAATACTAAAGATCAAGCTTTAATACGTGGATATATATAATTACTAGTTAAAACAAAAGGTTTAACAAAAGACCTTAAATATAACCTATGTTTTTATAGGCGATATAATTGCAGACAGATTTACAAAAGCACTTTTGGCAACTAAATAGGCTGGATTTATAACTTAATTAAGGTTAAAGGATGTAAAAGCATGGATTTTAGAGCAAAAGCAAAAGGAGATCATTTAAAAAAACTTTAATAGCTTTAAAGATAGACTATTTGGAGGAGAAGTAAAAGCATAGGGGCTACGAGAATAGCTTTATTAACTAAATTAGGGCAAAATACAAAGTAATTGGCCCTGAGAGGGTGTGTTAGAATTGATGGTTAATTTGGATGGATTGTTGCGGGCTAATATGTTAGGGGGTGAGCAAGGATTGCTTAACCTTTGTAAACCCGCCACACTATTTATTAGTACACATTTTAGAGAGACAGCAAAACGCGCTCTGAACACAATACACACACTTTTGAACCTTCAATTAACTGGCTTGCTTATTTTAACAGTAGTTAAGTAAATCAAAAAAATAGTAAAAAAAGTGGTTGTTAGGTAAGGGCATTTACGCACGCGCGCCATTATAGCATATGCAGCAACACCGGTTATAATGTGCGCACTTATACAGTAAATGTAAATACATTTAATAAAAAAGATTTCAATTAATTTAAAGTAATTTAATTGCGTTATAGTTGTTTTTTTTATATTACAACTTAAATAGTGCTTAAAACTCTTGTCATTTAATGATATTTATCACTTGATAATAAAACACATTAGCTATAAAGTTTAATTTTTTTAAAAATTTTTATTAAAAGCTATTTTTAAAAAAAAACTAATAAAATTTTTAATAATTAAGCTATAAAAATAATATATTTAAAAATAAAAGTTTTAAATTTTAAAGCTAAATTATAAAAGTTAATTAAATAATGTTATATATACGTTAAAAAAGCTTTAAATTAACGTTTTATTTATATAATTAATATATAAAAAATTAAACAAAAGCTTAAGTATTAATTTATATATGCTAATAAAGCAGCTAATTAACAAATAAAATTAAACAAGGTTATAAAAGTTAAAAATATTATTAAAGTTGCAATAGCCTAATTATTAAAAGAAACACTAAAAAAGGCCAATACAATAGGTAGTTGTTGAGAGAAACAGCTTCAAAGTGAAAAGGTGGTAATTAGGTAGGTGGTCCGCGATGGGGTGGGCCGTCAGACCCTGGGTTAGCTTATCTCGTGGCTGAAAATAGGGTGGACGAGTTCGTGTTAACGTTGCTCCAAAGAGCAGACGCCCAACAACGTAGAAGTAGCCGTCTTCGGACACGGATATCCTCTTTGATGCCAAGTGTTCTCATGTTCCGATCGAGCTTACGTGCAAAACCCGTGACAAGGGGAAGCGTTTGGCTAGGAGAGTTCGGGAAGCTGGCAGCAGCGAAATACATCATGATCTCATCACCTCCAGTGACTGGGCCACTCAGAGCGCGGTCAAGATAGATATCATCGGTTCCGACACGGGAGGCTGCCGGTTTGACCTGGGAACATAAGGGATTGAATAAATCTGTACTGTCGATACGTATTCATCCGTGAAATAACAGGTCTCCCAGACACGAATGTCCATCGGTGCTTAGTGTAGAATTCTCGATGCTTTTTCTTTATATGTGTGACGGGTCAGCCAAACGGCTATATTAGAACATGCTGTTTATTAAAATACGTAGGGAAGAAAGGGAAGTTTAGAAGTAGAAGGCCTAGCTAGGTCCCGGCTATATATAGGCTAGTTGTCTGGCCAGACCAGACCCATCAGGGTAGGCTTGACCTAGCCCGTAATAATATGTATATTTAATAGATAATTTGTTTATATTTAAAATCCGGGGTCTTGACTACCCAAAATGCAAACCCGCGTATTCGACGTAATTCTTACAAATCGCTAGGCCAGCCTGAAGTCGGACTCTGCGTAGTCTACTTAAATATACTTGACTACGACCGTGTCAGACGTGGAAGAAGACTGTGTCAGCTGGTAGTTGTTGGAGTCAGCAATATCCAAGTACTCGGCAGAAGCCGGCGTGACGGTTCCACTAGAGGTGGTGCCCTTGGCGCTGCTAAAAGTCACCGTGCCAAAGTTCGCCAGGCCGATATCACTACCGTCCACGATGAGATCCTCAACGATCCACTCGATAGACGTGCCGCACAAAGCGTGCGAGTCGGTCACTGTCGCGCTGTAGCTCTTGCCTGTGGTCTTGTTTGACATGACGACCGTGCCGGACTTGTAGTTACTTGGGGAAGAAGTGAGCTCGATCGTGATCACCTACATCCAGTTAGTAAACAGGCGTACGTCAGGCGATCGATAACAGTGAGGGACTTACATCGCCTGCTTTAGTGTCACCTAGGTCGACTTTATTTCATACGATGGAGTCAGTAATTACCATAAGTAATAGTGATTCAGCTTATGTCTCGGGAGCAGGCAGGAGCTATGAAGCCTAAAAGCTGCTGAAAGGGGAAAATAAAAAATGAATAATCAACATGATTTCACTCACTCTCGACTGTGTTTGCCGGGTAAAATTCGGTCCAGGCATAGAAAGACGTGCCGGATGACTCGATAGTTCCGTCGACTCCAGCCTGCCAAAGTCCCCCGGAGCAGTCGTATCCGTCCATTCCAATCCAAGCGGAGGCGATATGGTACGGCGCCGACTGTTGGGCGCCGTCGGTCGGCTTCTGCGGTGTGGGCACCGTGAAGGTAGCAGAGACTCCCGTGAAGCTCGATCCCGTCACCACGGCCCCAGCCCAGCTCTCGTTAATGGACTCAGCTGCCGACATCGTTCCGTTCGCTTTGGATCGCAGCCCAGAAAGCCTGGACATGCGGCTTGCACGGCGCGATGGTGCCGCTGTGGCCGTGGCGGCCAGCGTGCTGAGAAGCGCGACAGAGAACTTCATGATGGCGACGGAGAAAATACCAACAGGCAATACGACTAGTTTAAGAGACGGGAGTACAGCTTGAGAGATTTGTACACTTCCATGGCTACCACTCAGAGCTCTGTCCGTTCTCCCCTTGACTTTATAGACATTTCTTATCTGGCGTTGTGGCTATTTTGAGGACCCTCTCCCACCATCGTTGTCAATGGAGTACGTAGTAGGGGTGGACCGTCGACTATATTGCTTGCCAGGGTTGCCACACAAGAAAGCTTGAACGATAGGGTAGTGATTAGCACATCATGGAGCTCGAAGTATGGGGGGTTGCAATTGGCACGTAGACAAGCTTGAAAAGTGGTGTTGTCAAATCTTGAAGCGCTGTCGCGATACGTGGACACATGTTGTATATTCTTCTGCATGAACACGGATGGTATTCGGTATGCGTGTGCAGGGGCTCTCAATGGAACCTCGTAGGTTGGACTTTGGATGGTGGATAAAAGAATTCCTCCACCGATCTCTTGCGTTTTGCAGGCAAGGATCTTCATTGGGGCATTTACAAATTCCGTATCCCAAAATAGCGGCAGCCAAAGCTCACGGCATGTCCATATCCAGTGGAGGGCTGAAGCCTAGGGATATCGGTTCACATTAATTAGAGAGTATAACTATCGAGGTGGCCGAGGTAGACGCGGTATCGTTCGGGTAGGAGGAGCAGGATGGCCTGGGTGGGTTCGACCATCCCGTTTTTCTCAATACCGTACTCCGTACCTAAGTGGGATTAACATGCCCATGGCAAAACGGAGGCCCGGCGGCTACGAGGTGCGATGCAAAATCTGCCTTGCCGCCGCACCGCCACGATGAGTCAGCACGGGCTCCCGTACCGAGTTCCTAATATTGCTGAGCGATTGTTAACACGGAATATATGTCTCTTTGCGCAATAACCGTTTATATAACCTTTACCTATGGTTAACCTTTTATAATATATTTTATAACAAACCTTTTATTTTTTTATTTTTTATTTTATTAAAATATTAAATATAGTTGGCCACAACCTATACTGCCTTTATTGCCGCCGTGACACGTTTTATTATTTTTTAATTTTTCTCGACTTAAATTTTGTCATTGGTGTGACGGCGGAGACCGAACCCATTTCATTTGGCCAACCACCTCTTAAAAGAGACGTCGAATAACCAAGGTGGAGACTTGGCTACTGGGAACCACTATACCGTAACTATTGGTCGCTTTCCTCAACTCAACGAACCTGTTTTTCAAGACCCGAATTGTGTTTTCTAGAGCCTTATCCTCATTCGCCAGCGCATTATCTAGCTCTGAAATTGCGCCGGAGATGAGCTGAATAGCTTTCCCGTCGTTGCCCGTGACATTTAGGAGACCAGCCAATTGCCTCTTCATAACAAGTGTCTCGATGCGACGCTGCTTCGCAACCGAAGGTTCGGACAAATTCTTGATGAGATCTTTCATCATTTCTCTCTCCTGTTGTTTTTATCGTCGTCCGGTAGTAAATGGTCCACAGTCAAATACCACAGCTGTGACCTCAAGGTCTCCTGATGGGCCGAGCCAAGACGTGACTCTAGGGTTTTGAGAATGTTGTTTGACACTGCCTTGACTTTTTTCAACGTAGTGACATCTGCCTCTGGCTTGGAAAGCTCAAACAGACACTGCGCGATGGTAAGTTCTCGTCGCGCACACAAGGTATCGATGTTGTCCCCCATTTGCCGTTTCCTGTCCTCGTAGACTTGCTTGAAAAGCTCTATGGCCTCAGCGAGTCCGTGAGAAGGAGTCGGATCCTCCTTGTATAACGTAGCTAACCCAAAATTGACAGAACTACAAGAAACGGTATTCGGGGACTCTAATTCGGAATAGTGCTTCTGTAGCGTCTCTAGGATTGACTTAGCTGCGGTTAGATTGATGCTGTCATCTTTCCGACCAGTCAACTGATACTTGCCAACTTCGATGTCGGTCAAAAGCCGCAAGTTTGAGACCAAGAATGGGTGGAATGCTGAAGATGCAACGGTGCTTTTGAGCACTCTAGCAACAATGTTATTAAGTTGCGACAAGGACTCTTCGTGGGCGTGGAATGGCCATGGCGTGGGCAAGCCCATTATCCCCTGATCGGTTTCAGAGGGCCAGGCATACAACTTGAATTGCTCGACAGCTACGACAAGAGCCACATTCTGAGCCTCGTGAGCACTCCCTAGATATAGCAATGTGCGGGCCTGTTCTGATTTGTACCTGAGAACTTCAGGCTGTGGAATCTTATTTGCTTCTGCTTCTTTCACAACTGTGTCGAATATATTCTTCGAAGTTGCATATTCGCCACTGGCTAGGAAGGCCGTTGCCAGCAGAAACTTGGAGTGAATGGCCTGGGGATGAATATGACCCGGATATGTCTTGAACCGGGGGCGAAGAGAATCTAGCGACAATCCGGTTCCTATGGCTTCAGCAAACCGCCCTTGACACTGAAAGATGTGTACCAAGCAACTCATAGCTTCAAGTGATTGTGGATGGACATCGCCTAAAAATCGAGTTGTTGCTTTGTAGGTGGCTAAACAGGGCGTCTCAGCTTCGATATACTTCCCATTGTAGGCCAGACACCACGATTTGAGCATCGCGATGGCTAGAGTCTTGAAATGCTTGGCTCCTACCATCGTTTCCATCAATTCCAGTGCAGATGATGAAATCTCCAGAGCTGTTGCATAATCACCAGCCAACATTTCGACCGTGGCAGTGGCCATGTGTACTGTAGCCCCCCTGATTCGAAGCCCTTTCCATTGTTTTGTTCCTGTCTCGGCTTGCTCTTCTGCCTCTATGATATCGCCCTTGCCGCTTGAGTCAGTCTTAGTTGTAGTCCTAATCCATTCCGGTACCCGCTTCAAGGCTTCCCTTGCTTTAGCATACTCACCAAGGTACGCATGAGCTAGTGCAAGATCCCTGTGCAGCCTCGTATTATATCTCTCCGGATCTTTCTTCAGGAGATCAAGTATTTTATCCATTGCTTTTCTCCATTTGCCAGCAAGAAGCCAGCAGTTTGCCAAACATTTTTCATAGATATCTTGATTCTCAACAGCCCATTGGTATGTGCTATCAGCTCTCAGATAATCATTAAGTCGCTTATGGATGTCTAGGAGTTCTTTCTCGCTTTCAACGTAATTGCCGAGATACATTTTTATTGTGGCAGCCTTGATGTTGATCTCTATCTTTTCTTGTGATTGATCGTTTTGGCTATATGTCTGTGACAACTCCGTGAACAGTTGCTCCGCCTTCTCCAATTCACCCATTTGAAGCAAACGGTCTGCATTTTCGTATACATTCGGCTTATTGCCGTCAGCTATCCTAGGCTTGTTGTCTGGATCCAGAGGCACTGATGTGGTAGGGTTATTTGAAGGAGGAAACCCGCTGCTGGCCAGTTCAGCTCCCCTCTGTGATGAGTAGGCAGAAGTGTCGTCGGTGCCAACGCCTATTGTATCAGTTGAAGCCAGGGTGTTCGCTCTTCTTAGCATCGCAGGTGTGGTGACTGGTTCAGAATTTGCTGGCTCGTGAGGCAACAGGGCGGTCTCAACTAAGTTGAGATTCTGAATGAGATCCCCCATTAACTCCTGAATTGTGGGAAGTTTGGCGATAACTTCATCCTGCCTTTGTCTGATCGGCTTTGCAGACTGGTACAAGGAATGCCGCTCAGTCCGCGCTGGCTAATTTCACCAGATTCGTTAGCTTGACTATGAGGCAAGTCGCGCACGAGAACCTACTGAACTGTAGTCCCTGTTTTCCATCCAAACTTCTTGGTCCCGGCCCTGAATCCCTTATAGTAATATGGTCCGGGACTTGAAGCTTCATCCTCTTAAAGTTCTCGTCAATTTCTTCGAGGTAGGAGACCAGCTCATTGAAACGATTCCCTTGTGTGGGGTTCGATAACCCCAGAAATTTTTCCAGTGTTTTTCTAAATAGTCTGGGTAGGCAGTGCCGTGTTCGTTTTGTATGTCTAGATTGACGAAATCGACACCTGTTTTTCCGTAGAAGTAGGTGATACCATGGCTGCTAGGATGAGCCAACGCATCCTTGACCACCCAGGATGCCAAACCATGCGCAATGAATAAAATAGCATTCGTCCCTAGATCATTATCTGACGGTGTGTCGTGTCGAAGTGAAGTAGCTCCACGTTCCATATCCGACACCTCCGCATCTGCGGATATTTGTTGAAGGTTCTCAAGCACATGCTGACGAAACTTCAAGACTGCATTCTCCAAAACGGCTTTTCCTATTTCTGGGACTAACGAAGTATTGAAACGAAACACTCGAATGGTCAATGTGGTATCTCGCTGACTGGGGGCTGAATCCTTTACTGAATCTTTGACCCAATTTTCGAGAGTATCGCGATAGTAACTGTACTTCGTGTTAAGGAATCCATGGATAAGGTATATACTATTTGGTTTAGATTTCTTCTTCCTTGGCGGTTTCTGGTGACCTTACTCTTGCCTGATAATGCCCTTTAGGGGAGTCGCGATGCTCCGCTTGGGAGGCGCTGGAGTCCGGAAAAGTACTTTAACTTCGTTGTCCTACATTGACCAAACTAATTAGAACGTGTTATTTCTCTTTAGATGAAGGTAGAAGTCTGCAACTAGATTATATACCATTTTCGTGCGGAAGCTACGTATACCTGTATCTCGAAGAGGCGCGTCAGCTTGTAATGGTGTATTGGCGAAATGGAAGGAGCAAACAAGTGCATGAGTACCCGGACATCGGGAATACTTCTATGTCATGGGGCTTGGTGCTTAGGCGAGATTTTGTCATGTGTCAGAGACACGGGGTGGTGGGAAGGGAGACGGAGAAAGGGCGTGTGTCAAATAGCGGATACTTTAGATTTTGGTTGGAGATACAGCTGGCACCCGTAGGAGATCTTGATGGCACCCGTAGGTGGTCTAGTATTATGGTAGGACTTTCTCAGCCAGTGAAAATTCTCATCCCTTACTCAGATCTGGCGTGTTGGCAACTCGGGGACGCCGTTCTTCATCAGGTGGCTTGGGAACGAAACCGACCGATGGCGTACCGCGATAGGGGACTTGATTGGCCATGAGGTCGACTGTGCTAGCCACACTGATAGCGACATCCTCCATCCCTTTACAGCATTATCGGATAACCGGTTGGGCATGTCTATCGAGAGAAAACCCCACTTCCTTGATTTATGCCTCACTTGTCTCCATCCAAACAACGTCTTGAGAGGGATGGATATTCTAACTGATACCGGTACCGAACTCGCAAGGGAGTGGGCCAACCTTAGTGTAGCTGTGGCAACTGTCCTGATGCTTGTTGGCGGAAATGTCATCCGAGAGGCATTCGCTCAATCCGCGGGCAACCTTTTGACGCCGGTCTGTTTCTCTTTCGGATGGGTTGCCTACTCACTTTCTAGCCTCAAAGATTCATTCGGGGAGGGCAGACTGTTACCACCTGTGGACTATCCCGTTAAGGTATTTAATCTAGGATCTGGTTATCCCCGCGTCAACAAAAACTGGGTCATCGGCCGCATTGTAAGGGATCACGAACTGGCAATGTCAAAGAGCGACCTGTTCAATGACAGTGCAATCCGCATTGCCATCTTCGAGGCCATGCCGATTAACCAGAGAGGGGTGCTGTCCTTGCAATATAGAACGAGACACTTAGTTGGAGCTGTCGTCATGGTAGCTCAGCTTGTGATTGCAGCGATCCCAACTATTCGGACACAGGGGAACGAATGGGGCATCCTCGCCATTACGGGATTCGGTGCGCTGCTGAGTCTCATCATGGGCTCATTGCCCCAGTGGTGGGCTGAGAAAATACCGAGTAACGAGCCATCAACGAAGGTCTTCGCACTCACTGTCGGAAATGGGTCGCGAGACATCATGGTTATTAAAGGAGAAGGGCGTTGCCTTGACCTTGAAGAACTTGTTACAATGGGTTCGCCTAGAAATTCTAGGATCGGGTCAAAAGTGAAGACGTTTTCCGTCTCCCGGTCGAATTCGATCAGTAGAGATGCGAAAACGTTGATGGGCCGCCCTCTTGGATTCCTGTTAACACGGTGCGTATGCATCTTCGAGGCTCGAGGCTGGTTTTTAATACTCATATCGCTTTCTGGAATCTGGAGCCATACATGGTGTCTCATTGCTATTGGGGTGATAGGTTGGATACACAACGCCATGCTTGCCAATCTTACGCGCGAGCTTGAAAGCCGTAACCTACCCCTCAAGCTACTAGACACTATCTCAACGCGAAAGACTATGGATGGACTAATGGACCTCGAGGTCATACATGAAGGTTGTGGTGAAGCCTTATTACAAGAGTTCTTCCCGGGAAGAATAGGGCCAGAGGAAGAGGAATGGTGGACAGAAAAGGAAAGGAGGTCAGAAACGAGATATGACCAAACACGGTTCGCAGATCGTCGTCGTAGACTTTGCCCAAGATCTATGCTTCCCAGATATAACCTTCATGCTACCGTGGCAAAGTCAACACCACCTAAAGAACCCGACCTTGATATCGCAAATGCCGGGGATCAAACAATATCAGCTCCAGGCACTCCGACACAAGAGAATGCGACTTGGGAACAAGTAATTCGGAATTCACCGGGAAGACCAATTTGGGATTAAGTGAGGCTACTTTACAGGAATCTTAAAGTGCACAAATGTCACGAATGGGAAGATAACTAGGTCAAGTACAATAGAAAGTGTATTCCATATAGTAGGTCTCATACAAGACTAAAGCTTGTAGAAGGTAAGAAACAGGAATAAAATAGGTGCGTAGTAGGTAGTATCACAAGGGACGTCAAAGAGGCTTGGAGATAAACTCAATTAAACCATAATCTACTAGGGGGCTACTAGGTCCTTGACCATTCGGAAGACTTTCTGACCCTCCCTTAAAATATCAAGGCTATTTATACACATCGTCGGTATTCCTAACCTCCAACCTCCAACACAATGTCTTAAATTAGCAAGGGCTAAATAGCCTCACTAAAACAATTGCCAATACTTTTTTCAGCTCGTATTACGTCTGTAGCCGGCGCATATTTGTTAGATTTAACGATATGCACACTAGACAGACTCCTATAGGTGTCGGATATAACGATTACCTCTATAGTCACGCTATTACAACGTACCATGGTGGTACGATGAGACCTACCACCTACGGGTTAAAAAAGGGAGCCAAAAAACAGAGGTTTTCAACAAACAGAAAAAAAATACACAGAAAATCATGACCTCAACGGGTTATTGGCTTAAATCTAACAATTAAAAGTTTTATCGCTAATTCCTTTGAGTAAAAGAAAACAAGAATATTATTGAAAAGAATATCCTATTATACAAATCATTTCAAAATGCTTGTATTGTTTACTTTCCGCAAGTCCGACAGGGCTGACTTTACTGCGGCCTTAAGCAAGGCAAAAAACTAGCCTAACTAAAACCACAAACTTTAAATAAAAGCAGTTGTATTAAGTTTTTAAAAATATATTAAAAGAAATATATTATTTATGCTTTTTTTCGGAATATTAATAATTGCTTTTAAAAAATATAAAAAAAAATAAAACACTATTAAAAAAGCTTAAAATAAAACTATTAAAGTATTTAGCAATAATAATAAATAAAACAATAGTAAAACTATTTAAATTAAGCAAAATTAAAAAATATAAATAATATTTAACCTTATTACTGCTAGCAAAACAACTTATAATGCTAACAATATATACTATAATTAAATGCAAAAAATATATAAAAAAAAAGCGCAGTTATTAAAAAAACTAAAAAATTATATTATTAAAACTATAGCAAGCTATTATAAAACTATATGCTGCTTTTTAAAAGGCACTATTTAAAAATGGTACGAAAACCTTAAGGCTTATTGCGGCAAGGCAACAGCCAACAAAAGAGAGAATGCCTAAAAAGCCTACAAAACTGCACTTTTATCTTTGAAAAACACAAAAAATACAGCTAAATAGCTTGCAGACTGGAAAATTGCTATTAGTAAGGCCGAGCAAAAAAATATACCTAAAGCTTAAATAGTAAGCTTATAAGCTAACAATTTTTTTAATGTTATTACTAAGGCATTTTTTATATAGTTTAATACTTATGCTTTTACAAAAGCAAATAACATTAAAAACGGTACATTAAAATACTATAACTTAATTAATGACTTTTGAATTATTGTTACTTAAACCATAACTAGATATTAAACAACAAAAAAAGCTTTTAAAGCCTAATATAACAAAAAAAAATCCAAAAAAAACAACACCTTTTAAAAAAACAAAAAAAATAAAACAAAGTACAAGCAAAAGGCACATAATATATTATAAAAAGAAAATACTAAAAGATGTTTTGTTTATAACCAATTATACCTTTTACTTAAATGCTATTATATATTTTTAAAAAAGGCATATAAAGGTTTTAAGCCTTAAAAGCACTTTATTAAAAAAGTTAACAAAGCAATAAAAAACTTTTAATTGCAAGCTAAGATTTGCGCTTTAAAACGCAGGAAATTTAAAACCAAAACTTTTTAACCTAAAAAAAAACCGGTTAAAAAAATCTAAAACTAACTTTATGGAAAAACAATGGGCAAAATACCTAGCGCTTTTGCTACAGTTAATTTATTAGAGTATTTGCTAGCTAACTTAATAATTTTTAATAATAAAAGCACTATTACGGTTACAAATTAAGCTAATAAGATTTAAAACTAAAAACCTGCTTTCCCGGGAGATTATATATAGTTAGGTGACCAACTATTACTAATACAGGCCTACAAAATAATAAAAGTTCTAATAGAAAACATTACCATGATTTTCCTTAATACGGCATATTATCCTTTATTATTTACTATACTAGTATCCCTAAAAAAACTACAACAAAAAAAATACTGGTAAAATAATTAAAAAAAGCAAACATGTTTACAAAAAAAAAACAACACAATTGTTAAAAAAATCAAAAATATATATAAACAATATATAATTAAATATTATAAATTATATATTAACAAAAAAATCTTTTATATAACCCGATTTTATAAAAAGCATACACATTATAAACAAAAAAAGCCCTATTAACTAGCAATGCTTAGAAATAGCACTAGCAACTTAAACACTTAAAACTTAAAGCACTCAAATATTTTATACACTTATTTTAAAAAATAATTATTAAAGAACCAACTAAAGTTAAGTGTAATATATGTAAAATAGCTAAAACAAAACAAAAAATTAAAAAAGCACTAAAAGCCAACTATAAAAACCCTAAAAAAAAAATCGCAAGTAATTTTTACAATTATAAAACTTTATTTAATAATAAGTTTTTATATATTATTTTTACATGCCAAATAACCAATATGTTATAAAACTATATACTATTAAACTAAAAAACTAATATTTTTATAAAAATTATTAGCGCTTATATAATATAGTTTAAACAATAATACAAAATTAAAGTTAAAATAATTAAAGCAAATAATAAGATTATAATTAATAAGCTAAAAATAAACAAATGGCTAAAAGCACGCGCAATTAAAATTAAGCTTTTAGCACTTAATACCCAAGCTTAAAACAGCAGGGCTAAATGTTTAAAAGGTGTACTAAAAGCAAAGGCGCGCACAATGTAAATTAGCTCAAAATTACCGACTTTTTTATAGCTAGAGATATTTAAAGCTGCTACATATTTATATAATCAAACGCCATAACAAAAAAATAAGTAAAAAACCCTGTTTAATGTTTTTTTTAAAGCAGTGTTATAAAAAACAAAAAAACTAATAGCTCCGGATAAACAACCAAACTAATTATACTTAAAAGTATATAAATGCAAAGTGTTTATAATTATAACAAATATAAAGCTATATTGCAAACAATTAAATTAACTTAGCTTAAAAGCTTAAATTAATTACTTAATTAAATATTAATTATTTAACATTTATAAAGTTTAGGTGCCACACTTTAATAAGGTGATAAATATTTAAAATATAAATTTTAACAAAGAAAAAATATTTAATAAAAGTAAGCAAAACTTTTAAAACAACTTAAAAACGGCCATAGTTAAAAAAATACAAGCTATAGTTAACAAATGCGCTTTAACAAAATTTAATAATATATTAAAAAATTTAAAGCTAAAAAAAAAAACAAAAAAAACAATGGCCTCAACAAAAACACAAATCTAAAAAAATAAAAAAAAACTAAATGCTAGCATTAAAAACAATTATTTATATATAACGCTTAAATTTGCATTATTCCTTACACTATTACCTAGTTTACTATTAGCACTGCTATGCTATATAATACAAAACGGAAATAAAGCACTTTATAAACCTTACAACAAAAATAAAGCAATTTATAATCTTTACAATAATTATAATAAAAATAAGGCAATTTAAAAACCTTTTAATAACTTAGGCATAAAAAGCTTTAACCTTTAAAAAGCAATATTTTTAGCAAGATTAAAAGCCTTGCTAATAAAGCAATCAAAACTACGCACCTTAAATCGAGCTAGTGTTAAGCAAGCTTTAAAAAAAAAAAAAAACTATATAAAAAGTTTTTAGAAAACGCTCCTAAGCGGCATGAAAAACTTGCTAACCATTTAATAAGGCATCTTTTTAAACAAGCTAAAAAAAATCACCTAAAAAGCTATTATAAAATGCATTTGTAAACAAAAATCAATAAAAAAAACCTTTTAATATAAAAGCATTAAATTTTAAACTATATATAAGTATACATTTATAAGTTTAATAAATATAAAAGATTTATTAAATGCAAAGCATAATTAGTTATAAAAAGAGATTAGCAGAAAAAACTACCATTTAAACAAATATATGCAGCCACTTTAGCAGAAAAATCGTTTTAAACATTAATAGCTATAGCAGCCAAGTTTAACCTTAAAATAATATAATATAACGTTGTAAATGCTTTTATATATGCCCCTATTAAAAACAAAATATTTATGCGTATGCTATATAGCTATCGTAAAAAAAGTACAATTTTCTAGTTTAACAAAGCGTTATACAAACTTAAGGTTTTATTACTACTATAGCAAAAAAAGTTTTTAAAAACCTTTATAAGCCTAAGATATAAACCAGTCTTTTATAAGCCATATTATTATATACAAAAAAAAGTTATGGTTTTTTTTTACGTTAATAATATAATTATTGCATACAAAAGGCATTTATAACTAATAGTTAATTAATTTGCCTAATAGCTTAAAAAAAAGTATAAGATTACTAAAGGCAAAAAAATACAATGGTTTTTAAAAATAAAAATTATTTAAAACCAGCCCTAGCAAAAGATTTAGCTTTTTTAAACCTTTTATATTAAGAAAATTTCCAAGCTAATATCCTTTACAAATAGGCTCCCTTATACTCCAATGGGTATAAAAGAATTACTACCCCGGCAAAACTATGCCGCCTAACATAAGATCTAGAAATACCAACAAAAAATCGGTTCTTTTTTTTTTGCCTTAATATTAATAAAACTAAACATTGCATTTGCAACATTAAAACTTGCTTGGTTTTTTATAAACCCAAGTTAAAAATACTAAAATACTGTTAACTAAATATTTAAATACCTATATTAAACCAAATATTTTGCCTTTTAATTTAAAGGCAGAAATAACTTAATTGTTGCAAGTGATGCTTTTTTTGCTAATAATACCATAAATTGTTAAAGCTTACAAACATTTGCTATAACTTTATTTAAAAAATTAATCGGTTAAAAAGCAAATAAACAAAACATAGTTATTACATTAACTACAAAAGCTAAATTATTTGCTTTAGCACAAGCTGTTAAAAAAATAATATATATTAGTTAACTTATTATAAAACTAAAAGTATAACTAAACTAAAAGAAAATTAAAGTAAAATATAACAACATTTAAACTATTAAGCTAGTAATAACAAAGATTGCTTTGCTAAAAACCAAGTTATGCTATATAAATATATATAATTACTAGCTACAACAAAGAGTTAAATGAAAAGCTATTACAGTAAAATATATGCCTTTAGCAAAAATAAAAGCTAATGGGCTAACAAAGGCCTTGCCTGCTTAAAAGTGGCTTAAATTTCTAAATTAGTTAGGATTAATAAATATATAAAAAAGATTAAAAGATAAAAAGTTGAAAATAAATAGGATTAAAGCTTAAGAAAAGATTTTAAGTTAAAAACCTAAAACTTTATATTTATAAAAATAATCTAGTTAGCTTACAATAATTGCTAAACTAAAAAGGTGTGTTAAATTTAACGATATGCACACTAAACAAACTTTTATAGGTGTTAGATATAACAATTACCTCTATAGTTATGCTATTACAACGTACTATGGTGGTACGATGAGACCTACTACCTACGGGTTAAAAAAGGGAGCTAAAAAACAGAGGTTCTTAACAAACAGAAAAAAAATACATAGAAAATCATGACCTCAACGGGTTATTGGCTTAAATCTAACAATATTATATTTGTAAACACTATTAAAACCTACAATCTTATATTTAAAACGTGTAACACTTTTATATAACACTATGTCCTTTTTTTTTAAGCTTGCTTTTAAGCGCTTAAATTATAGCTTAAAAGTTAGCAGGTTTATTTAAATATTATTAATAAAACTTTTTAACTGTTGTTTTTATGCTATTGCTAAAAAAAAATTAAAAAGTTTTTAAGTTTAATGTTTTTTAATAAATTAACTTTTTTATTTAATAAAATATTTTATATATTTTTTAGTTTTAATAAAATTTATAATTGTTTTTATTAAATAATTTTTAAATTTAATTAATTTTGTTTTTTATAAAATTTAAATAAAATTAAGCAATATTTAATTGCTAGGATAATAAAGTTTAATAAGTAAAATATAAAAAAAATTATAAATTTATTATTTTTTAAATAATATAAGTTTAATAATAATAAAAAATATTATTTTATTAATTTAAAATAAGTTTAATATTTTTTTATTAAGCTTTTTTATAAAGTGTTTAATTTTAAAATTATAAACGTTTAATATTATAAATTGCTTATAAATATAAATTAATAAAATTAATTAACGTTTATTAGCTTATTTTTTTATTTATTATTAATTAATTTTTAAATATTGCTTAGTTTTATTATAAACCCAATTTATTTAATAAATATAAAAAATGTTGTTTAAATTATAAATAAAAAAATAATATTTATAATTAATATAAAATAAATTAAAGCTAATTAATAAAAAAGCAAGGTTATTATATATAAATTTAATAATTAAAAAAAAAAATTTAATTTATTATTTTATAATTAATAAAAGCATGCAAATAAATTTTTAAAATTTAATTTAAATGTTTAATTTGCTTATTAATTTATAAATAAAAAGCAATACTTATATAATTTTTAATTTTTATTAATTTAAAAAAGTTTTTTTAAAAATAAATTATAAATTTAAAATTTTAATTAAAAATAATATTTAAAAAAATGCTATATAATTTTTAATAAATTTTAACAAATATTTTAATAAAATCTTTATTTTTTTTTTTTTTTTTTTAAAACAATGAAATATATTATTTTAATAAAAAAATTAACTATTATTTAAATAAAATTATAGCTATTTAATAATAATAAATTTATAATAAAATTTATTGTAATAATTTATTAAAGTTTATAATAAAGTTTTATAAGCTATAAAAAACCATATAATATAACGCATTTTTTATTTAAGCTAAACACTTTATTAAATTAACTATTTAAATAAAATTTTATATGCACATTTAAAAATATTTTAATAACCACTCGTATAATTTAATTTATTAAATGTTTTTATAACATTTTTACATATTTGCGCATTATAGCTAAGCTTGCCGCAAAGCTTACAACGTTTAACCCAAATTCTTTTTCTTTTTATATAATAATTACTATTATATATAATATAACTTTTTGCTTTAGCAATATTTCGTATTTTTATTTTATTTTTAGCATTTTTAACAGTATAAAACTTTGCACTTTATAGCTTAATTTGCTTTATATAGCAACGTTTATTAAGCATATAATTTGCTTTGCAAAAACTTTTAACCTTTTTTTTTAATAATGCAATATTATATATAACTTTAGTTGTATTACGTATAATTTAGCTTAAATTTTTAATAATAAATATAAAAAAACTGTTTTAATATTATATAATTTTTTGCTTTATATATTTAAAAAAAAAATTAGCTTTAATTAAATTATTTAAAGTTAAAATTATATAAAAGTTAAATTAAAAAAAAAAAGTTTAATTTAAAATATTATTAAATAATTTAATTAATTAATAATATATTTTAAATTATATAATATTAAATTTGCTTTTTTAAACTTTTTTTATATATTGTTTAAAATTATTACTTTATTAAATATATAAAAAAATATAATTAAAAAATCTTTTTTTTAAATATAAATAATATATATATATATATATCAAAGTTAATTTGCTTATTATATAACTGTTTTAAAAAGCTAAATACTTTAATATTAAATAGTTAAAAATAGTAAAAAAAATAAAAAAGCATGCAAAAAATAATAATATTGTTTTTTTTATAATATAACTTAAATTTATATAAATAATAGCTTTTATAATTACTAAAAAAAAAAAAAGCAATAATAACTTTTTAGATAAAGTTTTATATATTAATTAAAATGTTTAATTTAATTTATATTTTGCTTGTTTATTATTTAACTATTTTTTATAATTGCAATTTTTTAATTATTTAATATATTATTATTTTTAAATTAAAATATAAAATGGTTTTTTTTAGCTAAAATAATATAAAGCAAAACAATTTAATTATATAATAATATTGCTTTATTTAATTATATATAGCTTTTCTTTATATTTAAACAAACTTATAATTATTTTAAATATAATTTTATTAAAGTTATACATATTTTTTTTTACATTTTATTTTTATTTATTATTTTTTATATGAAAACAAATTATATATAATATTTAATTAAATTTTTATTTAATATTTATTAATAATTAATTTTTTAATTAAAATGCCTTTAAAGATTTAAAGTTTTTTATATAAAATTTAAATTTTAATTTTTTTTAATAAATTTTTAATTTTATAATTTTATTAATTAATTTGTTATATTTTTAACATAAACATATAAAAAAGAAAATAATTATGCGTTAAAATTAAAAATATATAATATAATTTTTTTTTAATTAATTAAGCTATTAAATGTAATATTTTATTTGTAAATTAAAAGTTATTTATATAATTAACAAATGTTACGCAAAAAATATTAAAAATTTAAGTAACGCGTTATATAAATAGCTTAAAAATACGTTTAAAAACTTAAAACGCAAGCTATATATTGCTTTTTTTACAATAAAAAACCATTGTTATTAATAAAAAAATAAAGGATTTTTTTATATATATATAATTTAAAAAAAAATAACCAGCTTAATTAAATATTTAACTTAAATAAAAAATGCGTTATGTTTAAAATTTTTATTTTTTTAACATTTTAAATAACTATGCATAAAATTTTATATAATAAACTTTAATTTTAGCTATTAAAAATTGCAAAAAATTAACTTTATAATTTTATTTATATTTATATACCTAATAACTTTAATATTATATTTAAATTTTAAAACTTTTTTTTATAATATAAATAATATTTAAAACAATTTTTATAATAAAATAATTTATTAATAAATTTAATATCTTTATAAAGTTTGTTTAATTAAGCTTAATAATTTAAATTTTTAACATTTATTATTTTAATTTATTTTATTAATTTAAAAGTTTAATTAAATATTAATAAGCTATATAACCGCGTTAACATTATTAAAATTAATAATGCTATAAAAAAATATACTTTTTAAATTAAAAACGTATTTATAGTTACGGTAGTGGTTCCCACTCCCGAAAGGTGGGACGAGCCCACCACACCGTTGCCATATAGTCCACCTTGGATAGCCAAGTCTTCACCTTGGTTATTCCACATCCCTTTTGGGAAAAATAGCCTACTTAATTGGTGGCATATACGCCATTTGTTACATTTATTATATAAAACCGTTATAATTAGCTAGTTTTTACTTTTTTTTTTAAAGCGGTATTAAAATAAATATAATATAATATTAGCTTTAATATTAAGCTTTCCCGGTTAATAATTAATAATAAATAAATAATTAAAAAGTTATTACGTTTATTTAATTTAATATTTAACGCTTTTTAAATATTAACGTTATTTAGCAAATTTATTTATTATTGCTAATAATTTTTTATTATATATTTTATAATTTATTTTTATTAAAATTAGCTTTTTAAAATAATAAATAATTAAATATAATTTTTTATTTTTATTAATTTATAAAAAAATAACATTAAATATAAAATTTAACACGTTTGCTTTAATATAAGCTATTACGTTAAAATTAAAATAAATTAAAATTAATATAAATATAAAATAATTTTTAAGTTTTTTAAAAGCTTTAATTATAACATTTATTTATTTTTAATTTTTTTTTAATTTATTACCATTTATTATAAACTTTGCAATAACTAAAAAGTTTTTAATAAAATAATAATAAAAGTTAATAAAATTAATAAATTATTATAAGTTTATTAATTTCGTTAAAAGCTGCTAATTTTAAATATTTTTAACTATATTATTTATTATTAAAATATTATTAAAGCTTATAATATAATTAAAAAATTTAATTTTTTAAACCTTTTATTTATATTTTTAAAAAGCTATTATAAAATTATGCTTTATAAAACGCTTAAACATTTTTTTAATAATATAATTATATTTTTTAAAAATGTTAACATAAATAAAAAAGTTATTTAAATAAATTAATAAACTTATATTTATAAAGTTTTTAAAAATATTTTTTATTATAAATTAAAAAATAGCAAAGGTATTAATTAATTTAAACGGTATAATAATATATTTAAAAAGTCCGTATTTATAATAAAAAACGGTTTTTCATTTATAACCTTTTTTTATTTTAATTAAATTAAACTTTATTTTAAGGTTAATTTTTAAAAACTATTTAACCGTGCTAAAACGAGCTTATAATTTTGCATTTAAAAAAATTAAATATTATATAGTGTAACAAACCGTTAGTTTATAGGGGCGTTAGTACTCGAAGCTTTACGTATTAAATCGTGTTTAAGGTGTAAACGTTATACGGTTAAGTTATAATTAATAGTTGTTAAAAGGTTACTTTTACATAGTTATTTTAAAAAGTCGTTATATGCTTAAATTAAATTATAAAGTAAAAACTATAACTAAATATATAAAAAATGTTAGTTTATTATATAAATAGTTTTCTTTTTATTAATTTTATTATTGCTTTGTCCGCTTTGTAAATTATATAAAGCGCTTGTTTTATTTGCTTTATAAATTTTTTAAAGTATTTGCTTTAACTGTTTTATAAAGCTATATGTTACGTAATTTTTCCTAAGCTATGGCTTATTTTTTAATTTAGCTTAGTATTTTTTATTAAGTTGTTTAATTATTTTAGTTTTTTAATAAGCCGTTTTTTTATTAGTTTATAATATTATTTTTTTTTTTTTAGGTTTATTGTTTGCAATAAATATTAGCGTGTTTTTTTGTTTTAATGAGTTTTGTAGGGTTTTTTTTTTTTTTTTTTTTTATGGTTTTTTTTTACTATAGCAGGTTGTGTTGCAAAATTTATTCCGGTTTTTTTTACAAAGCGTTGTTGCGCTATTTTTGCTATAATTAAAACTTTTAACTATAAAATCATGCTTTATTTTTGCTGCTTTAATAACGGTTTTTTTTATAAAATGTTAAATAATGTTAATTATTGCAAAAACTATAATAATGCCAACTTTTTTACTTGCGATAAAAATCACGTTTTTATTAACTTTTTATATAATATTATTTTAAAATACCAATAATTATAAGCGCATAAACGTGAGGTTTTTAATACGCTTTAAAAGATAAATTGTTAAGCTTAAAAACTGCTGGCTTGCTTTTTTTGCTTTAATTGTTAAATTAAGTTTTTTTGTAAAAAAAGTGTTAAAATAGCTTAACAAGGTTTTTAAAATATAAATAAATTAAAAGCATAAAAGCGCTTAAAAAAAGCAGCGTTATTTAAAAAAAAAAAAAGCTAAATTGGCTTTTTTTATAGCTTTTTCTAAGGTTAATTAAAGCTCCCTTGGCTTTTTTTTTGCTTAGGAAATTAACCTTGCTTTTTTAGTGCTGGCCGGTTAAAATGCCGTTAATGAAACTGGTTAACTATTTACTTTACATTTTTTAAGTTTTTTATAAATTTTTAAATAGTTTTTACGTATAAGTATTTTTTTTACTTAATTAAATATTTATAAGTATTTTTATTTTAACGTAAATTTAGTATTTTTTCGACTTTATATAAATTTTTGTTTGGTTTAACTTTTAATTATATTTAAAGTTTAGCGTTTTTTAATGCTGGTTTAAAAAAAAATGTAAAATTTTAATTATATTTTAGCTTTTTTAAATAGCTTAAATTAATAATTAGTTTTTAAAATAACTTTTTTAATTTTAAATAGTTTAATTTATTTAAAGTTAAGCTTATTGCTTAATTGCTTTGTTTTAATGTTATGCTTTAAAAAATACACTTTGTTTTTTTTTTTAAGGTTAGCTTTAATAACTTATGCTTATTGCTATAAGCTTTTATATGGTTTTATAAAAATATTAGTTTGTTTTATAATTTTTATTATAAACCTATGATTTTTTTTGCTTATATTTTTGCTTTAGGTGCTATAATACCGTTAATTACAGTTTAATTTATTTTTAAGTTAAATTTATAATTTGCCGTAAATGAAAACATTTTTATTAACTTATTATTTAAACTATTATAAGCATACTTTGCTATAAACAAAAGCTTAACTTAATTGTTTTATTATTTATTAAGGTAATAGCGCAAGTATTGCTTTAAAGTTTAATTAAGTTTTTTTGTTTATTTATTTATTTGTAAATAATAAGCCATAAACAATTAATGCTTAATATTTAATGCTTTTATTAATAATTAATAAAACTTAAAAGTTATAGTTATTTTTTTATTTATAATTGCTTTTTTAAAATTTTATGTTTATTAAAAACATGTTTAACTATTATATAAGCTAAATTTTTTGCTATATTTAATTTTATATATAGTATAAAATATTTATACTTTATAAGTTTTTTTATAATAATTAATATTAAATTATATAATATTCTAGTTATTGGTTTTTTTAATTTAAGCAGTTTAATAATAAAGTTAAATGTAATAAACTTTTAAACTTTGTTTAGTATTTGCTTGGGTTATAGTAATCCATATGGTTTATGTTGTGGTGTTTTGTTTTTTTTGCATAAAACACATTTTTAAACTATTTTTTTTACTATGCTTTTAAGTTTTTTGCATTTATAATTTTTTTATATTTGTGATAGTGTTTTGTATACTTTTTAATGTCCTGCTAATAAATGTTTATGCATTGCTTTTACTAGTTTTTTAATTATAAATTATTGTTTAAAATTTAAATAAACTTTTTTATCTTTGTTTTTACTTTGCTTAAAAATAAATAATATATTTATTAATTGTAGTAATGCTTATAAGGTTATTTTATAATATTTTTATAATTATTTAATTTATTTATTATAATTAAATAAAGTTATAATTATAAGTGTAATTTTTTATTAGGTTTTTTTTAATAACATTTAGCTTTTTGTTTTTAATTTTTTATAATCGTTTTATTAACTTAAAATGTTTGCTATTACATTTTTTTTCCCTTTAATATAAAAAATAATAAAATTAAACTAAAATAAAAATTTTGCTTATTTAATTTATTATTTGTTTAATATTTTTATTATTATAAATATAATTAAGTTTTTATAATTTATATATATTTTAACTAGTTTTTAAGTTTATAAAAATAATATTCCCATTTTTTAAATGCTTAAATAATAGTTATAAGCTTTTTATTAAGTAGCGTATATTGCTTTGCTAATTTTAAGAATTCTTTTAAAAAGTATATTATTAAATGCAATTTTTTATTTTTATTTTGTTAACTTAGTTATTTTTTTATTGCTTTTTTGCTAGCGTTAATTATTATTTTAAATTTTTTATTTAAATTAAAAAGCTTTTAAACAAGTTTTTTTAATATAAGTGCTTTAACTTTTTTAAAAAATTTTCGTTTTTTTTTTTTTTATTTAAAAGGATTGCCCTTTTTAATTAGGTTTAAAAAAGGTCCGGCGTGTTTATTAAACTATTTAATAAAGCTTTAAACATAGTTTATAAATTTTATAAACGCCTTTACATTGCTTATTAATTTAAGCATTAGCTAATTTTTTATTGTTAAAATTTTAAATTTTTAAATTTTTATTTTTTTTAAAGTTATTATAAAACTAAAAAAATTAACCTTTTATATATAAAATTCGCTTTTTTTAGGGTTTATTTTTAACTTAGCAATTTATAGCAAGTTTAATATTTTTTTAACGTGCTTTTAATATTTTTTAAGGTTTTTTAAATATATTAAAATATTGTTTAAATATATTATTATAAATATATTAATAAATTTGCGTAAAGCATGCATTATTTATGCTTAAAAAGTTGTTAAAACATTAATAAGTTTAAAAAACATTACTAAAGATTTATATAATTTATATTATATGCAAAATGCCGTTTTTCATTTATTTTTTAATGTTATTTTTGTTTGATTATATATATTTAGTAAGTTAAATACCGTAAACTATTTTGCGTGCATTAATTAATTTTATAAATTATTAATTTTAAATATTAGTTTTATAAACTTAATTGTTTTAAAGTTTACGTTTTAATAATTTATTATTAATTTTTAATGTTGTTTATTATTTTTACCGGTTTTGCGTAGTACTTAAAATACCGGTGATTTTACTAGTAATTTTAAAAATTAAATAAATTTTTTTTTTAAATTTTTTTTAAGAAATTCTTATAATTTTTTTAATTGTTTTTTATTTATATAATATAATAAAAATAATTATAATTTAGCTTTTTTTTAAGCGAAATTTTATAATTTTATAAACTATGCTTTAATAATTTATTATATGTTTTATTAAATATATCGTTATAATTTTAATATTTTATTAATACTTTGTTATTAAGTATAAGCTTGGATTTTTTAATTATTATGTAAATTTGCAATAATAGTTTAATAAAATTGCTTAATACTTATGTTTTAAGTTTTTTATTAGCTATTTTTTTTTTTAGTTTATTTGTTACGAACTAATAGCAGGACGGCCTGTTGGAAAAACCGAGGTGACCAAAGGGACCCAATGAGGGGCACTAGGCTAGACCAGGAGACAAGCCACAGCACAGATATGGTCACGTGATACGCAGCTCTGTGAAAATTGAGAGCAGGGCGCTCTTAATGCTTTGAGAGCTAATAAAACAGATGCTTTAAGTGCTTTTAAAGCAGATAAAGCACAAAAAAATAAGTAAAAAAAAAACAGTTTATATAATAATAAAACGTTTTTTTTATAATTAATATAGTTTTTATTTTATAATTTAATTTAAGCATATAATAACTTTTTAAAATAGCTGTATAAAAGCAATTTTAATTATTTAGTAATTATATAACAATAATTACTATTTGTTATATTACTTAGCACAATTTACATAGGAGCTTTAAATATATTACGCTTAACAAATCTAAAGTTTGTTATATTTTAAATTGTTTAACTACTTAGTGTTTAAAAAACAACGCAGTAGTTATTACAACGCTATATTTACTTTATAACAAACATAAGAAAATAATAAATTTAAGTTGTTTAAAGCTTAATACAATTATATAAAAGCTTAAATTATTAATTTAAAGTTTTAACTTAAACAAATTATAAACAATATAAATAATAATGCACAAATTTTTACTAATGTAAAATAACAGCAAAAAAAAACCATTAAACTTTTAAAGCAAAAAATGGTAAAACTTAACAGTTAATTATAAATTAAGGCAGCTAAGTTTAAACTTAATAAATTAACATAATTTAATAAAACGTAAAGTTAACTAAATAAGTTTTTAATTTAAGTCTAGGCCTACGTACGCCACTATAAGCAAAAAATGCCTAATAAACTAAAATAAATGCTATATGCAACAGGATTTTTAACCGGAAACACTATAAAATAATTTCAACCTATTATATATAATTACATAAATATTAAAAAAAAAAATTAACAAATGAAAACCAAAAAAGCCTTTGCAAATTTAGCAAGGTTTGAAAAAATGTTAACCAAAATATATAAAAACCTAAAAAAACAAAAATAAGCAAAACAAAAATTATTAAATATATAACAAACAAAACCAGCATATAAATATACTATAGAATTTTAAAAGCAACTTAGTAAAACCTCATGAAATAATAATAAAAACATTATAACTATTTTTTATAAAAAACTTAAAAACGAGGTTTAAAATAACCTTTATTAAAAAAAATAACTAGAAATTTTAAAAGAATATATTGCAAAAGCAATTAAAATTAATAATTAACTGTTTAAACAAAAAATGCAAAAAAAACAGCAACTAAAAACCACCACAAATAGCCAATATAAAAAAGGTAAAAACCCCAGGTTTTACGGCCTTTAGTATTTACGCAAAACTTATAAAACTTAATACAACAACCAAAAAATAAAACCTAAGCAAGGTTAAGTGCTATAACTGCAATTAAAAAAAGCATTATGCAAAAAGTTACAACAAGCCTAAAAAAAAACAAAAGCTTAAAAAAGCAAAACAGACTTTATTTATAACTATTGCCATACTAAAGATTAACAACTAATAAAATCAACTACAATAACAATACATTAAAAAAGTGCTATATTGCAACATATACAAAAAAAAAAAACAAGTATGTTTAAAGCACCCTATTACAAAGCAATTAAAAAAAGCAAAACAAAACAAATATATTTGCAATTTTATTAATTGCTAAAAACATAATATAAGCAGTAATAATAAAACCAAAAAAAATATAGCTTTTTAAAAAAATTCTATTTAAACTAACAATAATAAAAATAATTAAAAAAACATTAAACCAAAAAAAAATTTTATATAAAACAAAATTAAAAACCTAATATATAAATATTAAAAATAGCTTAAAAGAGAATTTTATTTAAAGGGATATACGTGCAGCTATACTAAATGCAACTATTAATTTAAATGGGAATAGTTAAAAAACTTTATAGCAAGATTTATTTAACGAAAAAACTGCCTAGGCAAAACATTAAACGCACAAAAATCTTAAATAAAAAAAGCTAAAACAGTAATAATTAACACGCTAAAAGCTAAAGATAACATAAAAGTATGGCCATTTTTAAAGAATGTACAGCAGTATAACCTAGCACTTATAATAAAAGCCGGAACAAAAACTAGCAACTAACTTAGTTTAGCTACCGAGCTTATTGCTAAAAAACATTATTATAGCAAAGTTATAATAAGTTAAAAACCGGCAAAATTAATATTAAAAAACAAAAAACACAAATAAATCCTATAAATGTGCTATATAACACATCAATATATAATTTATTTGCAGGAAAAACTACAATATATGTAGTTTTTAAGACAATTAAACGGGAAACCTATAACATAACCCTTATACAAAGCAAATAAAGGGAAGGTAACACTAGTGTACCAAAACCCTTAAGGATTTGCAGTATTTGCGGAGGACCTATAGTGGCCTACAAAATGCTTGCAGCAAATCCTATAACCAAAGAATTATACTAACAACAAATGCAAGATCCATACACAGTAAAAGGCAATAAAGTTACACAAAACAATAAAACAAACATAACAAATTAGCTTAAACCAACTAATATTTAAAGAAAAAAAACCTAAAAAAGCTATAAATAAATAGCAACTTATTAAAGGTTTATTTAAAAATATAACTAACTTTTATAAAAACAAAAAACCTTTTACTATTTAAAAAGTAAGAAGTGAGGTAATAAGGTATTATTTTAATGGAAATATATTAGTATGCTTTAAGAAATCTTAGGCAGCAATTAATATAGCTAAATAACTTAACAACATATTAACATGGGCAACAACTAGCTAAAATTAGTTAAAAAACAATAACAGGCAGTTATAATAAATTAACAACTGTTTTTAGGAAAACTTAAAAGGCTTTATGCTACAACAGCTAAAAAAAGCAAATATATTAAAATTAATCTAGTATATTAAAAACATAAGCTATAAACGCTTATAAATATAAAAGCTTAGGCGAGCTTTATCTTTTTATAAATTATTAAGCAGTTAAACATATTAACGAGGCTTAAAAACAACTTTTACTTACTTTTAACCGTTGATAAAAGTTTTATTATATATAAAAATAAAGTAATTTTAAAAGAAACTGCAGAACTTTTTTTTAACATTTTTAAACATAAAAAACAACTTATGCTTAACATTACGAAAACATTTAAGCATAATGTTATTTTAAAAATACCTTGATTATAAAAAAGCAATCCTAAAGTAAACTAAAAAATAAGCCAACTTTAGTAAAATATATTAAAAAAAAAACTAGCTAATGAGAAACCTAAAATATAGGTATTAAGCAATTTTATTAAATTATTATTGCAAATTTGTATAATAATTAAAAAGTCCAAGCTTATACTTAACAATAAAATACTAATAAAGTATTAAGATTATGGCGATATGTTTAGTAAAATATACAATAAGTTATTAAAGCATGGTTTATAGAACCACAAAATTCCGCTTAAAAAAGAAGCTAAATTATAATTATTTTTATTATATCATATAAATAAGGAACAACTGGAAAAACTACAAAAATTTCTCAAAAAGAATTTAAAAAAAGGATTTATTTAATTTTTAAAATTACCAGCAGGATCACCGGTACTTTGGGTACCATATAAAACTGGTAAAAACAAAAAGCAACGTTAGAAATTAATAATGGACTACTAAAACGTAAATTTTAAAACAGTTAAATTTGTAGGACCAATACTTAGAATTAACAACTTACAAAATAAATTAGTGCATGTAAAATGGTTTATAGCATTTGACTTATTAAATACATATAATTAAACAAGAGTAGCATTAGGTAATAAGTGGAAAACGGCATTTTGCATGCAATATAAACTATACAAGTCTTTGGTAATGCTTTTTAAACTTATTAATGCTTTAGCAATTTTTTAGGCATAAATAACACATGCTTTACGCAAATTTATTAACATATTTATAATAATATATTTAAACAACATTTTAATATATTTAGAAAATTTTGAAAAATATCGAAAATATATTAAAAAGGTATTAAACGTGCTATAGATTGCTAAATTAAAGGTAAACCTTAAGAAAAGCAAATTTCATACACAAAAAGTTGATTTTTTTAGATTTACGATAACTTTAAAAAAAATAAGGATTTAAAAGTTTAAAATTTTAGCAGTAAAAGATTGGCCGGTATTTAAATCGGTAAATAATATAAAAGCATTTGTAAAATTTACAAATTATGTTTAAAGCTTTATTAAATAATTTAGTGAACACGCTAAACCTTTTTTAAACTTAATAAAAAAAAATAATCTTTTTAAGTGGAAAAAGAAAAAAAGCAAATTTTTTAAAAAAGTTAAAACATTTATTTTAAAAAAGCCTGTTTAAAAGCTTTTTAATTTAAACAAAAAATTTAAAGTAATAGTTAACGCTAGCAAAAGAGCAATAGGCAAACAATTAAGTTAACAAAATAAAAATAAAAAACTGCACCTAATAGCTTATTTTTTAAAAAAATTCTTAAAACCAGCAAAGCAATACACGTTACCCAACAAAAAGCTTATAGCCATTATCCAAGCATTTAAAAAATAAAAACATTATTTTTATAAACCTAAAAAACTAGTTAAAATATACACAAATTATAAAAACTTAACTATGTTTATAATAACAAAGGTATTAAACAAATAACAAATTAAATAAGCAAAGTTTTTATTTTAGTTTAATTTTGTTATTTTTTATATTAAAAAAAAAAAAAAGTAACAGCAAACATTTTAAGTTAACAAAGCAACTATAAAAAATTAAAAACAAAAAGCCAAGTGTTATTAAAAAAAACCTAACAAAAAATCATACTTGCGGTTATAACTTTATTTAATTATAATAAATAAACTAAACAGCTATAAAAAAACTATGGAATAATTTTATAGGCACTAGTATTATTAACTAATATATTATTAACTTTTAAACAAAGCAAAAATAAAAATAAAAAGGTATATTTAAATTTTAAACAACAATTTACAATTAAAGAACTAGTAAAGGCAATGCATAAATATTCACTAGCAGGATATCAAAGGGTGTATAAAACACTGTTACAAATACAAAAGAACTATAAATGCAAAAAACTTAAAAGCATAGTAAAAGAAATAGTTTAAAAATGTGTTTTATGCAAAAAAAGCAAGGCACCATAACATAAACTATATAAATTGCTATAATTAAAGCAAATATTAAACAAAGCTTGAAAGTTTATTGCGTTTAATTTTATTGTTAAATTACCCAAGTTAAAAAAACCAATAACGAAAGTACTTTATAACTTAATATTAATTATTGTAGAAAAACTCATAAAGTATGGATATTTCATACCATACCTAGAATTTAATACAGCAAAAGATTTAGCTTATATAATAATTAAACATATTTTTAATAAACATAGAATTTCAAAAAAAGCAATTATAAATAAAAAAACAATTATAGCTTTTAAGTTTTATTAATTGTTAATAAAAGTATTAAATATTAAGCACTAATTATTTATGGCTTATTATTTATAAACAAATAAACAAACAAAAAAACTTAATTAAATTTTAAAGCAGTACTTACGCTGCTACCTTAACAAATAATAAAACAATTAGGTTAAGCTTTTGCCTATAGCGGAATATGCTTACAATAGTTCTAACAATAAATTAATAAAAATGTTTTTATTTATAGCAAATTATAAATTTAACCCAAAAATAAATCAAACTGCAATTAACGGCATAACAGCGCTTAAAGCAAAAATATAAGCAAAAAAAATCATAGGTTTACAACAAAAACTATAAAACAAACTAATATTTTTATAAAACTGTATAAAAGCTTATAATAATAAGCACAAGTTGTTAAAGCTAACCTTAAAAAAAAAAACAAAATATATTTTTTAAAGCACAACATTAAAACAAAACAACCAAGCAATAAGCTTGACTTTAAATAAATTAAATTATTTAAAATTAAGAAAGTTATTTTAAAAATTAACTATTAACTTAAGCTACCTAAAAGAGCTAAAATATAGCTAGAATTTTATATCTCTCTTTTTAAACCAGCATTAAAAAATGCCAAACTTTAAATAAAACTAAAAGTTAAACCAAATAAAATTGTTTACAACATTAAAAAAATACTGGATTTACGTTAAAACAAGAGAACCTATAAATACCTAATTAAATAAAAAGGATATTTATACGCAAAAACAATATAAAAACTTAGAAAAAATTTAAAAAATATGATTTAAATAGTCAATTAGTTTTACCGCTAGCATTTTAACCAACTAACGCTAAAAAAGCAGGGTTAACTAAAAAAAAAAAATTAAGTGCACTTTAGTTTATAAAAGCAGAAAAAGCAAAGAAATTTTGCAATTAAAACTGTTTTGTTTTTAAATGCTTTTGCTTTTTCTTTAAACGCTTTTGCTTTTTTAGCTCTTTTAAATTTTTAAAATTTTGTTATGCTATTTTTATACCTTTAAAGCAAAAAAACTTTGTTTAATAATTTAAACGTATTATTTAACCAAATAACTTTTAAAGCTATTAAATAACCAAACGCTTTTTTTTACTAAAATGTTGGTATTTAATAAAAATACGCTTAAGCAAATCTATAAAAACATGGTTTTTATTATAAGTAATAAAGTTAGCATTATTGCAATTTTTGCAATAATTAATACCATTTAACATTTTATAAATAAAGCCTTTTTTAAAACAATAAAAACAAGGCATAATTTTAAAACCAAAACTTTTTATAATTAAAAAAGCGTTATAACAACAATTAGTAAAAAAAAGCGCAACAGACTTTGAAATTCGACCTGCTATATTAACAACAAAACATAAGCAAAAAAAAAAAAAAACCCACGAAAACTCACAAGGTGAAAAAAACACACTAATATTTATTAAAAACAATAAACCTAGGAAAAAAAAGACAATGTTATAAACCAACAGCAGAACGGCCTGTTAAAAGAACCAAAGTAACCAAAGAGACCCAATAAGAGGCACTGGGCTAGACTAGGAAATAAACCACAGCACAGGTATAGTTACGTAATACGCAGCTTTATGGAAATTAAAAAAAAAGCGCTCTTAATGCTTTAAGTGCTCTCAGAGCAAACAAAGCACAAAAAAATAAATAAAAAAAAAACGGTTTATATAATAACAAAACATTTTTTTTATAATTAATATAGTTTTTATTTTATAATTTAATTTAAGCATATAGCAACTTTTTAAAATAGTTATATAAAAGCAATTTTAATTACTTAGTAATTATATAATAATAATTACTATTTGTTATACTACTTAGTATAATTTATATCAAAGCTTTAAATATACTATGCTTAATAAATTTAAGGTTTATTACATTATTTTATTAAAGTTAGCTTATTTTTTAATTTATTTTAAAATTGCTTTTTTATAACCAAAGTATTTTTAAAATAACATTATGTTTAAATATTTTTATAATATTAAGCATAAGTTATTTTTTATGTTTAAAAATGTTAAAAAAAAGTTTTATAGTTTTTTTTAAAATTATTTCATTTTTATACGCAATAAAACTTTTATTAATAGTTAAAAATAAATAAAAGTTATTTTTAAGCTTTATTAATATATTTAATTGCTTAATAATTTATAAAAAAATAAAGCTTGCTTAAGTTTTTATATTTATAAGCATTTATAGCTTATATTTTTAATATATTAAATTAATTTTAATATGTTTGCTTTTTTTAGCTGTTATAATATAAAGCCTTTTAAGTTTTTTTAAAAATAATTGTTAATTTATTATAATTGCCCGTAATTATTTTTTAATTAATTTTAGCTAGTTATTGCATATATTAACATATTGTTAAATTATTTAATTGCATTTATTGCTGCTTAAAATTCTTTAAAGCATATTAATATGTTTTTATTTAAGTAGTACTTTATTTCCTCGCTTTTTACTTTTTAAGTAGTAAAAGGTTTTTTATTTTTATAAAAGCTTATTATATTTTTAAAAAAATTTTCAATAAAATTTATTTATTTTATTATTATTAAAATTGGTTTTTATTCGGTTAAAACCTTTTTAGGCTTTTTTTTTTAAACGTTAGTTAATTTTAGCTAATTTGTTAAGTTTGTTTCATTGTTTCGCGTAATTTAATTGCCTTTTATTGCGCATGGATTTTACACCCGTTGTTAGTATAGTTTTTAAGTCGTAGGATTTATTGCATGCATTCCTTAGGCCACTGTAGGTTTTTTGCAAATACTGCAAATCCTTAAAGGTTTTGGTACACTGGTGTTACCTTCCCTTTATCTGCTTTATACAAAGGTTATATCATAGGTTTTTTATTTAACCGTTTTAAAAACCACATATATTATAATTTTTCTTATAAATAGCTAATACATTAATATATTACATAGCATATTTAAAAGATTTGTTTGTGTTTTTTGTTTTTTAATTTTAATTTTGCCGGTTTTTAATTTATTATAATTTTGCTTGTTTTAATTACTTTATAAAAAGGTGTTTAAAATATATTTGTCCTTTTTTTTTATATATATCGCAATATAGCACTTTTTTTACGTATTATTATTATAGTTAACTTTATTAATCGTTAATTTTTAACATTGCAATTGTTATAAATAAAGCTTGTTTTGCTTTTTTAAATTTTTGTTTTTTTTAGGCTTATTGCAAGCCTAAGCGTAGTATTTTTTTGGTTGTAATTATTGTTTAAATAAGCGAGCTAATTAATTAAAGGTTTAAAAGTATATATATTATCTTTAAAGCGCGTTTTGCTATTTTTTTAAAATGTATACTAATAAATAATATAACGGGTTTACAAAGGTTAAGCAATCCCTGCTTACCTTTTAACATATTAGCCCGCAATAATTTATTTAAATTAACTATTAATTTTAATAATTATAACATTTAATTTTGCTAATATAAAACATTTTATTTAACCATAGCTTAAATATTTTAAATTTTAATTTAATTATAATATAAAATAATTTTTATAAAAAACAAACATTTTTAACTAGTTTTATAACATGGGTTTAAAATTAATGATTAAAAAAACAATGCGTTATAAATTTATTTATTAATAATAAAAACTTATAAAACTTTTTTAATATAATAATAATAATTAATTAATTAATTTTATTTAATAATGCAATTTTAAAATAAATGTAATATATTTAATAATAATTAAAAAAAAATAATATTAAACTTATTATTTAATTTATTAAATTTAAAAACAATATAAATAAAATAATTATTTTAATATTATATAATTATAAATTTAATATAATATTTTTTGCTTTTACCGTTAATAATTATATTAAATGTTATTAAAAAATAAAAAACTAAGCGTTTAATTTATAGTAATTTTTATTAACAAGCTTTTTTTTAAAATATAATAAAAATTATAACATTAATGTTTAATAAAACTTTAATAAAGTATTTTATATTATTAAAAATAATAATTATATTAATAATTAAACAAAAGTTTATTTAAAGTTTATAATATTGCTTTTTAATAAAGCGTTTATTATTTTATAACAATGATTATTTAATTATATAAACTTTAATATTTTTTAATAGCTAATTCCCGCAAAACGCCGCATAAAAGTTTTTTTAAAAATTTAAATTAAAAAAATAAATAAATTTTATAAATAAAAAAAAATTAAAAGTTTTAATTATTATAGCGTTTATTTTCGCTTTTTTTTTTAATTAAATATAGGTTATTTTTTATTAATGTTTTTACGTTTAATTAATAAAGCTTTTTTTAAAACAAATGATAATTTTTTACTATTAAAACAAGGCTTAAAAAACAACAATAAAAAAAACAACAACAAAACAACAACAACTAATATGAAAAAATGTATGTAAATTATATAGGCAATGGCATAAGCATTGCTATAAATGGTGGCTCATAACTTGGTTAACTAGTTGGGTAAGTGGCTAAGGTAAGTAGGTTGGCCAACGGCCAACCCTTTAATATAGCTAGAAATTCGGGCTATCGTCGGCCCGATCTCGGCTGCGCGCAGCCGTAAGCCTTCCGAATAACCGGATAAACGGCTACACTAGGTGCCTAGCACCTATAACCACCAGCCCTGTTGCAAATCTTCCCTTATTTAAAGCCATCCTCCCGGATAGCCCTTAAATCTACGTCAACAGGGCTAAAACCACCAACAACAAGGCTTAAACACCTAGGCCCTTAAGGCCTTAAAAAAAAACCGCACCTATAACCACTAGGCCAACAGGCCTTTAGGTCTTTTAACTACCCAATAAGTATAGGTATTTTGTAGCCTTACCAAAGGACACCATTAAAACGGGGCTTAAAAAACAACAACAAAAAAAACAATAACAAAATAACAACAACTAATATAAAAAAATGTATGTAAATTATATAGGCAATGGCATAGCCATTGCTATAAGTGGTGGCTTATAACTTGGTTAATTAGTTAGGTAAGTGGCTAAAGTAGGTAGGTTGGCCAACGGCCAACCCCTTAATATAGCTAGAAATTCGCGCGGCCCGTATAGCCCTTGACTTCCTTTGGTCCGTAGATATCTCCATAGGCAAATATCCAGACTTCCCTTGCAACGTACAAGGCCTTAGACATTCTCCCATACAAAACGAGTGCAATTCCGTCCTGGTCTCTGTATCTCAACGGTATCTGCTAGCTTGCGTAAGCTCGGCCGGACCTCTGACTCGTCCACTAAAAGCCTCGCCACCTTAGAACTTCCTCAAGGTTACACCTTAGCCCTCGCTACATCTCTCTCATACAAAATTGCTAACAAACACTGTATTCTCGGCTAGTTTGGTACATCTCTCTAAGTCTCTCGGTTTCTCGGGTGGGGGTAAGCGGCTATATCAACAGTTCTTTAGCGTAGGCGTAGTACGAGCGACCTCCCATACCAATTTGTATGGGGGACTGCTCGTACAGCAATTAGTTGACAAATTAGCTAACTAATAGCCAACAAGGCTATTTTCAGCCCAATTGCAAAGGCGTAGGCGACGGCTGGTACGGCAATTGGCTAGCCATAGGGCTGTTTTCGCCATACGAATGACCATATAAGCCTGTCTGCCGCAGTTAACAGCCTTTAAAATAACCTGTTTACGAATGCCCTTTGTCTTGTACGCTCGACAACAGCCAAATGCTTAGCCAGCCAACTTAGCCGATATTCGTACGAACAGCCCCCCATACAAATTAGTACGGCAACGCGCTCGTAGCTATTTGGCTAGCCAATTGCCGTACCAGCCGTCGCCTACGCAATTGGGCTGAAAATAGCCTTGTTAGCTATTAGTCAGCTATTTTGCTACGTTATTGCTGTTGCCTCGCATTTCGCCTTGTTGCTAGCCAGCTATTCGTATACGCGTTAATTAAACTATTCGCTAGCTGATTAGCTGTTGTTTCCGATACCAATACCGCTAGTCGTTATATGAGCTATATACTATACAAATTAGTATACGACCTAGCTCGTACGAGTACAGCTTTTGGGTAGCCTTTGTTACTTGTTAGCTAAGCCACCTGTTTAGCCATATGGCTACACCTTCGTTGGGACCTTCGTTGGGCTAGATAGCTTTATTTGCTGTTGATCAGCGAGTTGCCTTTAGCCAGAAAGCTATACGAACTATTTCCCATACAAATTTGTATGTGACGTCGCTTGGATATCTTTGCTGCAAGGGAAGCCTTGTTTTAAGCCTTTGTTTTTAGCTATGTTTGCTAGCCAATTGGTTAGCTAATCGACTAGTTAGCCGTCGCCTTCGCAATTGGGCTGAAAATAGCCTTATTGGCTATTGATCAGCCAATTTGCTACGTTATAGCTGTCGCCTTTGCTACCGATAGCCGTACGAGCCGCTTCCCATACAATTTAGTATGGTAACCTGTTTGTAGCCTTTATCGTTAGCCAATTCGGCTATCGTCGGCCCGATCTCGGCTGCGCGCAGCCGTAAGCCTTTCGAATTGCCGGATAAACAGCTACACCAGGTGCCTAGCACCTATAACCACTAGCCTTGTTGCACTATTAATATTTTTTTTAACAAAACATATAAATGTTTAATAATTATTACGCTTTTATCGTTAATAAATATATTTATTGTTTTTGCGTTAATTAATATTAAATTAATTAATGTTTTTAAGCACCGTAATAACGCTTAGCTATTTATTTTTTTTAAATTCTTTAAAATTTATTGGTTTAAAATCTTTACCCGTTTTTTTTTTTAATTTCTTTTTTTTAAAAATAAACCTTAGCCGGAATTAAAGCAGTTTTTTTTATTTTAATAGCTTAATTTTAAAAGCTTTAAAGTTAAAATAAATTTATTTTTTCCTAATTTATTAATAATATTTAAATTAATTATTATATTTTCATAAATTTATTTTATTTTTTAAATAGCGTTTAAAAAATCTTTATTAAATTTAAAAATATGTTATAAACCAACAGCTGGGTGGCCTGTTGAAAAACCCAAGGTAACCAAGGGACCCAATAAAAGGCACTAGGCTGGACCAGGAGACAAGCCACAGCACAGGTATGGTCACGTGATACGCAGCTCTGTGGAGATTGAGAGCAAAGCGCTCTCAATGCTTTTAAAGCAAACAGAGCACAGGCGCTCTAGGTGCTTTCAAAGCAAACAAAGCACAAAGAAATAGTAAAAGAAAGACTATTTATATAATAAACCAACGTTTTTTATGTATTTAGTTATAGTTTTTATTTCACAATTTAATTTAAGCATACAGCGACTTTTTAAAATAGCTGTGTAAAAGTAATCTCTTAACAACTATTTAGTTATAACCTAACTGTATAACGTTTATACCTTAAGCACAATTTAATACGTAAAGCTTCGAGTATTAACGCTTTTACAAACTAACGGTTTGTTATATTTTAAATTGTTAGACTTATTTAGTGTTTAAAAAACAACTATATACGGTTATAATGTTTTTGCAGCAGCCTAAACTAACACTTGCAATAGTGCAAAGTTTTTTAACACATTTACAAAATAAAATTAAGCAGTTAAAACAGCAGAATTAACAACTAAAGGCATAAGTGATAAGTTTACCAAAGCTTAAGCTTTTTAAATTAGTTAAGCTAATTAGGTTTAATAACAACTAAAAGCAACTAAAGGGATTTTTAACCTAAGCAAAGGCTTATTTATAATATTATAACAATAGTTTTTTATTAAACAAAAACAAAATAATAACAGCTGTAGGATTTTTTACTAGCAATGCATTAAAATGATTTCAACCTATAATAAATAATTATATAACAAACAATAATATTAACAATATTAAAAAAAAAACTAAAATAGCATTTGAATTTTATAACAGGTTTGAAATAGCGTTAACTAATATGTACGGAAATCCAAAAGAAGAAAAACAAGCAGAAAAAAAGCTGCTTTTAATGTTTTAAACAAAAGCTGCTTATAAGTATGCAGTAGAATTCCAAAAAACAGCAGCTAAAACAACGTGCTTTAATAGGGATGCCCTAATAACGGCCTTTTATTAAGGGTTAAAAAATAAGGTGAAAGATGAGTTGTATAAAGACAAATAACCAAACGATCTTAAAACCTATATTGTTAACGTAATAAAGATCGACAACCGGTTATACAAACAACATTTATAAAAATAACAATAAACCCAACAAATATTTAACTTAGAAAAAAAACAAACTATAAAGTCAACAGCATTAGGTACCCATGCGGGACCTATAAAACTAAATGCAACAAAAAAAAAGCGAGACTTAAGCAAGGTTAAGTGTTACAACTATAATTTAAAGGGACACTATGCCTAGGCTTGCAATAAACCCAAAAAAAAATGACAACTTAAAAAAGCAAAACAGGCTTTATTTATAACGATCGCAATATTAAAAATTAGCAACTAATAAAGTTAACTATAACAATAACATATTAAAAAAGTATTAGATTGCAATATATGCAAGAAAAAAAGACAAATATGTTTAAAATATTTTTTTACAAAATAATTAAAACAAGCAAAACAAAACGGATGTACTTGCAACTTTATTAATTGCTAAAAACACAACATAAGCATTAATAATAAAACTAAGCAAAATATAGCTATTTAGGAAAATTTTATTTAAACTAACAACAATAAAAATAATTAAAAAAATATTAAACCAAAAAAAATTAGGGATTTTATATAAAACAAGGTTAAAAACCCAATATATAAATATTAAAAATGGCCTAAAGAAAAATTTTGTTTAAAAGAACATGCGTGCAGCTACACCAAGTGTAACTACTAATTTAAATGGGAATAGTTGGAAAACTTTATAGCAAAATCTATTTAACGAGAAAAATGCTTTGGCAAAACATTAAACGCACAAAAATCTTAAATAAAAAAAGCTAAAACAGCAATTATTAATACGCTAAAAGCTAAAAACAACATGAAAATATAGCCATTTTTAAATAAAGTACAGCAGTATAACTTAGCACTTATAATAAAAGCTAAAACAAATACCAGCAATCAACTTAGCTTAGTTACTAAGCTTATTGTTAAAAAATATTACCATAGCAAGGTTATAATAAATTAAAAACCGGCAGAATTAATACCAGAAAACAAAAGACACAAATAGATCCTATGGATATGCTGTGTAACACATTAATATATTTACCATCTGCAAAAAAAGCTACAATACATGTAGTTCCCAAAACAACTAAACAAAAAACCCATAACGCAACCTTTATACAAAGCAGATAAAAAAAAAATAACACCAGTGTACCAAAACCCTCGAGGATTTGCAGTATTTGCAAAAAGCCTATAGTGGCTTATGAAATGCATGCAATAAATCTTACGACCAAAAAACTGTACCAATAACAAATATAAAATCTATGTTTAGTAAAAAGCAATAAAATTGCGCAAAATAATAAAACAAACGTAATAAATTAATTAAAACTAACTAACGTTTAAAAAAAAAGCCTAAAAAAATAACAAAAAAACTAACTGCAGTGGCAATAAAACAAACAAACTTTAGCAAAAAATCTTTTAAAAATATAATAAACCTTTATAAGCATGAGAAACCTATTATAATCTAAGATGCAGAAAATAAAAAAATAAAATACTATTTAAACAAAAATATAATAATACGCTTTAAAAAGTTTTAAGCAGTAATTAATGTAATTAAACAACTTGACAATATGCTAATACAAGCAATAACTAGCTAAAATTAGTTAAAAAATAATAACGGGTAATTATAACAAATCAACAACTATTTTTGGAAAAACTTAAAAAGCTTTGTGCTATAACAGCTAAAAAAAGCAAACATATTAAAATTAATTTAATATATTAAAAATATAAGCTATAAGCGCTTATAAATATAAGAGCTTAGGCAAGCTTTATTTTTTTATAAGTTATTAAGCAATTAAACATACTAACAAAGCTTAAAAATGACTTTTACCTATTTTTAACCGTTAATAAAAGTCTTATTGCGTATAAAAATAAAGTAGTTTTAAAAAAAACTGCAGAACTTTTTTTTAATATCCTTAAATACAAAAAATAACTAGTGTTTAATATTATAAAAACATTTAGACATAATGTTATTTTAAGGATACCTTGGTTGCGGAAAAGCAATTTTAAAGTAAATTAAAAAACAGGCCAACTTTAGTAAAACATACCAAAAAGAGAATTAGCCAATAATAAACCTAAGACATAGGTATTAAGCAATTTTATTAAACCATTATTGCAAATTTATATAATGATCAAAAAGTTTAAGCTTATACTTAACAATAAAATACCAATAAAATATTAAAACTATAGCAATATGTTTAGTAAAACATATAATAAGTTATTAAAGCATAGTTTATAGGACTATAAAATTCTGCTTAAGAAAAAAGCTAAATTATAATCATTTTTATTATATTATATAAACAAAGAACAATTAAAAGAATTACAAGAATTTCTTAAAAAGAATTTAAAAAAAAGATTTATTTGATTTTTAAAATCACTAGCAGGATCACCGGTATTTTAGGTACTACGCAAAACCGGAAAAAACAAAAAGCAATATTGGAGATTAGTAGTAAATTACTAAAATGTAAACTTTAAAACTATTAAATTTATAAAATCGATATTTAAAATTAATAATTTATAAAATAAATTAGTATATGCAAAATAATTTATAGCATTTAACCTATTAAATACATATAATTAAACAAAAATAGCATTAAGTAATAAGTGAAAAACGGCATTTTGCACACAATATAAATTATATAAATTTTTAGTAATGCTTTTTAGACTTATTAATGCTTTAGCAACATTTTAGGCATAAATAACGCATGCTTTACGCAAATTTATTAATATATTTGTAATAACGTGGTTTATTAGTGGGCTGGACATATCACTTAACCGGACATTTTTACCACTTTTTACTGCTTTAAAATAAAATAACTTAACTATGCTACTTTTAATTAATTTAAATTAATTGCTATTTAACTTGCTGCTTAATTTTATAATAATTTCGCAAGTTTTTAAATTATAACCTGCTTTACTGCAATTTTTACAATGCTTATCGCTTATTGCTTTTTGTTTTAATAAACTTTCATTTTTCTTTTTGTCGGTTGCTAAACGTTTACCTTTATTTTTTTTGTCTTGTAGCGCCTGGGATTCCTTAATAATAAGGGCATTTTTAAGCTGTACTTGGGATTTTTTAGCTTTTTAACGTTTTGCCAGCGCTTAATTAGCTTTTTGAAAAGTGTGAAGCTTCTCTTGTATAAGGGTTATTTAATGCGCTATAACTTGCATACTTTTTGCTATTTGGTTTATAGCTTTTAAAATTGGTGTTGGAGAGCTTTTTTGGTGGGTAGAGATTTATTTTTAATAAAAGTAAAGTGCCGGATTATTTGTTAAAAGTTTAAGGGTGTTTAAAGGTTATAGGTATTAGCTGTCCCCGGCTGCGATGGGTTTAGGGTAGGCGTTTGTAGACGTACGTTAAGCTTTTTAATTACTTTGTTTGGGTTATAAGGTACTAAACTAGCTGCTTTAAATCCGGATTTAATATTTTTTTTTTTGAAAATAGCAAAGTGTGCGGCTTTAAATGTTATAAAGAATTCAAGCTTAGTTATGTGGTTTATTAATGCTTTAATAAATTGTTTGATTTTCTTAAAATAAGCACGTTTTAAAGGCGAATAAAGTGCTATATTTAAAGGCTAGAAAAGGTGGGATAAGTGAGGAGGCATACTAAGCGTGATAATATTATTATTTTTGCAGTATACCTTAAATTTGGCCAAGATATAGCTCTTGTGGCCGTTGAGAACTAAAAGGCGGTATAAACTTTTTGTACGCGTCTTGGTATGTTTATTAAAGTGTTTAACCTAGTTTAGGCCTGTTTTGTTATTTGTTTAGCCGTTAGGAGTTGGTTTGATTACCTAGTTAAGTGGCAAGCCGCTTTTGCGCAACTAGTTTGCAAGGTAATATTGGCCTAAAACGATTAAAAAGGGCGGGATACACCAGCCTTTCAAATTAATGCATTTAATAGCTGTTGCTTATTTCCAATTGCCAGGCTGGACTGATTTCGCCTTTCCACGCCTATCGGCACGTGTAACAACAAGTGTTAAGCCGATAACTTTTATTATAAAGCCGGTTTCGTCGAAATTATAGATATTTTCATCTTAAATGCTATATTTGGCCTTTATATTTGCAACCAGGCCAAACCACCTAGAAATAACATCTGGGTTTTTACAAAGGGCTTTTTGGTAATTGTATTTCCGATTTATTTTTGTTTTTAGGTCCGGGTTACGGTCGATAAATCGCTTGACCTAGTGCTTGCTAACGGGTTTGCCGCCGCGCAACTGCAACAGGAGATTAGCCATATCTTTTACACTAGCGATTTTAAGAGGCATTCCTCGGGTATTTAAGTTAATTATATACTTGCGAAGTACCTTCTTTTCAATTAGGTTTAATTTGTAATGTAAAGGCTGGATATTGCGTTGGGGTTGGGCGCTGTTAATTTAGTCGCTAAGAGTAAATAGTGGGATATTATAAAGCTTTACAGCAGCCTTTTAGCTAATTTTGTTTGGTCCGCTTTGCGTTGCTTAAATTACTAAAGCGATTTAACTTTTTTAAGATTGATTTAGCATTATAGTTGTAAAATTATTACGCATTAAAGTTATATTACAAAGAAAGATAGGAAAAGTGTCCGGTTGGGTGATATGTCCGGCCCACTGGTAAACCACGTTAATATATTTTAATAATATTTTGATATACTTAAAAAACCTTAAAAAATACTGAGAATACATTAAAAAGTATTAAACGTGCTATAAATTGCTAAGTTAAAGGTAAACCTTAAAAAAAGCGAATTTTATACGCAAAAGGTTGATTTTCTTAGTTTTACAATAATTTTAAGGGAGATAAAAATTTAAAAGTTTAAGATTTTAGCAGTAAAAGATTAGTTGGTGCTTAAATCGGTGAGTGATATAAAGGCGTTTATGGGATTTACAAACTATGTTTAAAGCTTTATTAAATGGTTTAGTGGATACGCCGGACCTCTTTTAGACCTGATAAAAAAAGACAATCCCTTTAAGTGAAAAAAGAAAAAACGAAAATCTTTTAAGAAAGTTAAAGCACTTATATTAAAAAAGCCTGTTTAAAAGCTTTTTAACTTAAATAAGGAATTTAAAGTAATAGTTAACGCTAACGAAAAGGCAATGGGCGGACAATTAGGTTAACGAGATAAAAATGGAAAATTACACCTAGTGGTATATTTCTCAAAGAGATTTTCAGGACTAGCAAAGCAATATATGCTATTAGACAAAAAGCTTATAGCTATTGTCCAAGCATTTAAAAAATGGAAACATTACTTTTATAAACCTAAAAAACTAGTTAAAGTGTATACAGACCATAAAAACTTAATTATATTTATAATAATAAAAGTATTAAACAAATAATAAATTAAATAAGCAGAGTTTTTATTTTAATTTAACTTTATTATTTTTTATATTAAAAAAAAAGAAAATATAACAGTAAATATTCTAAGTTAACAAAGCAACTATAAAAAAGCAGAAATAAAAAGCCAAGTGTTGTTAAAAGAAACCTAACAAGAAATTACACTTGCAACTATAACTTTATTTAATCACAATGAATAAATTGAGAAATTATAGAAAAACCATGGAATAGTTTTATAGGCACTATTACAATTAACAAATACACCACCAACCTTTAAGCAAAGTAAAAATAAAGATAAAAAGGTTTATTTAAATCCAAAACAACAACTTACAATCAAAGAACTAGTAAAAGCAATACATAAACATTTATTAGCAGAACATTAAAAAGTGTATAAAACGCTATTTTAAATACAAAAGAACTACAAATGCAAAGGACTTAAAAGCATAGTAAAAAAAGTAGTTTAAAAATATGTCTTATGTAAAAAAAGCAAAGCACTACAACACAAACCATATAAATTGCTATAACCAAAGCAAATACCAGACAAAGCTTGAAAGTTTATTGCATTTAACTTTATTATTAAGCTACCCAAGTTAAAAAAACTAATAACAAAAGTATTTTATAATTTAATACTGGTTATTATAAAAAAACTCACAAAGTATAAATACTTTATACCATACTTGGAATTAAATACAGCAGAAGATTTGGCTTATATAATAATTAAACATATTTTTAATAAACATGGAATTTTAAAAAAAGCAGTTATAAATAAAAGACTAATTATAGCCTTTAAGTTTTATTAATTATTAATAAAAGCATTAGGCATTAAGCATTGATTATCTACGGCTTATTACCTATAAACAGATAAATAAACAAAAAAACTTAATTAAATTTTAAAGCAGTATTTTTGCTGCTACCTTAATAAACAGTAAAACAATTGGGTTGAGCTTTTGCTTATAGCAAAGTATGCTTACAATAGTTTTAACAATAAGTTAATAGAAATGTTATTATTTAAGGCAAATTATAAATTTGACCTAAAAGTAAATCAAACTATAATTAACGGCATTACAGCGCCTAAAGCAAAGATACAAGCGAAAGAAATCATAGGTTTACAATAAAAATTACAAAATAAACTAGTATTTTTATAAAACTGTATAAAAGCTTATAGCAATAAGTATAAGTTGTTAAAGCCAACTTTGGAAAAAAAAAACAAAGTGTATTTTTTAAAGCGTAACATTAAAACAAAATAACTAAGCAATAAGCTAAACTTTAAATTAATTAAACTATTTAAAATTAAAAAAGTTATTTTAAAAACCAATTATTAATTTAAGCTATTTAAAAAAGCTAAAATATAGCTAAAGTTTTATATTTTTTTTCTTAAATTAGCATTAAAAAACGCCGAACTTTAAACATAATTAAAAGTTAAACCAAACAAAGATTTATATAAGGTTAAAAAAATACTAGATTTACGTTAAAATAAAGGTATTTACAAATATTTAATTAAATAAAAAGGTTATTTATACGCAAAAACCATATAAAAACTTAGGAAAAACCTGAAAAATGTGATTTAAATAGTTAATTTGTTTTATTGCTAGCATTTTAACTAACCAAGGCTAAAAAAACAAAGTTAATTAAAAAAAAAGAGTTAAGCGCACCTTAGTTTATAAAGGCAGGGGAGGCAAAGGAGTTTTGCAGCTGGGACTGTTTTTATTTCAAGCGCTTTGTTACGAGCCAATATGGGCGCAGGCCACTGAGAGGGGCCTAGCGGCGATATAACACCAACGAGGGGAAGGAACTGTACCAGGAGACAAGCCACAGTTCCCGATCAGGAGAGTCACGTGACGACTCACCCTAGATCACCCTGTAAGTGAGCTCACTCTAGGAGTGAGTCAAGTGAGCCAATGAGCCCAGTGAGCGGGAGCACTCACTAAGGGAATTGGTGAAGAAAGAACTGTTTATATAATAGACCAACGTTTCCTATGTATTTAGTTGTAGTTTTTACTTCACAATTTAATTTAAGCATACGGCAACTTTTTGGAATAGCTGTGTGAGAGTAATCTTTTAACAATTATTTAATTACGACCCGACTATACAACGTTTGCACTTTAAGCACAATTTAATACATAAAGCTTCGAGTACTAACGCTTTTACAAATTAACAGTTTGTTACATTTTAAATTGTTAAACTTACTTAGTGTTTAGGAAATAACTGTGTATAATTATGATGTTTTTGCAGCAGCTTAAACTAACACCCGCAATGGTGCAAAGTTTTTTAACGCATTTATAAGACAAAATTAAGCAGTTAAAACAGCAAAATCAATAGTTGAAAACGCAGGTTATAAATTTACTAAAACTTAAGCCTTTTAAACTAGTTAAGCCAACTAAGTTTAATAGCAACTAAAAATAACTAAAGGGATTTTTAACCTAAGCAAAGGCTTATTTATAATATTACAACAATAGTTTTTCATTAAACAAAGACAAAGTAATAACGGCTATAGGATTTTTTACTAGCAACGCATTAAAATGGTTTTAACTTATAATGGATAATTATATGGAAAACAACAACATTAACGATATTAAAAAAAAAACCAAAGCAGCGTTTAAATTTTTTAATGGATTTAAAACAGCGTTAACCAACATATACAAAAATCCAAAGAAAAAAAAACAAGCAGAAAAAAAGCTGCTTTCAATGTCTTAAACGGGAGCCACATACAAATATGCAGTGGAATTCCGAAAAACAACAGCTAAAACAACGTGGATTAATAATAACGCCTTAATAACGGCTTTTTATCAAGGGTTAAAAAACGAGGTGAAAGATGAGTTATATAAAGACAAACAATTAAACAATTTTAAAACCTATATCGCTAACATAATAAAGATCGACAACCGGTTGTATAAACAACGTTTACAAAAACAACAACAAACCTAACAAATACCTAACTTAAGAAAAAAACAATCCACAAAGTTAACGGCATTAGGTATTTATGCAGGACCTATGAAATTAAATGCAATAAAAAAAGGGCAAAACCTAAGCAAGGTTAAGTGTTACAATTGCAATCAAAAAAGACACTACGCCCGGGCTTACAACAAGCCTAAGAAAGAACAACAACTTGGAAAAGCAAAACAGGCTTTATTTATAACGATCGCAATGTTAAAAATTAGCGACCAATAAAGTCAACTACAGCAATAACACGTAAAAAAAGTGCCACATTGTAACATATGCAAAAAAAAAAAACAAATGTGTTTAAAACACCTTTTCACAAAACAATTAAAACAAGCAAAACAAAACAAATGTATTTGCGACTTTATTAATTGCTAAAAACATAACATAAGCATTAATGACAAAACTAAGCAAAATATAGCTACTTGGGAAAATCCTACTTAAACTAACAATAATAAAAATAATTAGGAGGATATTAAACCAAAAAAAATTAGGGATTTTATATAAGACAAGGTTAAAAACCCAACATATAAATATTAAAGATGGCTTAAAAAAAAATCTTGTTTAAAAGGACATGCATGCAGCTACAACAAATGTAACTATTAATTTAAATGAAAATAATTGGAAAACTTTGTAGCAAAACATATTTAACGAGGAGAATGTTTAAGCAAAACATTAAACGCATAGGAATTTCGAATAAAAAAAGCTAAAACAACAACAGTTTATATGCTAAAGGCCAAAAACAACATGAAAATATGGCCATTTTTAAACAATGTATAGCAGTATAACCTAGCACTTATAATAAAAGCCAAAACAAATACCAGCAGTTAATCCAACCTAGCTACCAAGCTTATTATTAAAAAACATTATTATAGCAAGGTTATAATAAGTTAAAAACTAGCAGAAATAATACCAGAAAACAAAGGACACAAATAGATCTTATAAATGTGCTATATAACACATTAATGTATTCACCATTTGCAAGAGAAACTATAACACATGTGGTTCCCAAAATAACTAAACAGAAAACCCATAACGCAACCTTTATATAAAGCAGATAAAGGGAAGGTAACACCAGTGTACTAAGACCCATGAAAATTTGCAGTATTTATAAAAAACCCACAGTGGCCTATGGAATGCCTACAACAAATCCTACAACTAAAAAACTGCACCAACAACAGATATAAGATTTATGCTTAGTAAAAGGCAACAAAGTTGTGCAAAACAATAAAACAAACGCAACAAATTAATTAAAACCAATTAATATTCAAGGAAAAAAAGCCTAAAAAAGTAACAAATAAACTAGCCTTAGTGGCAATAAAACGGACAAACTTTAGCAAAAAATCCTTTAAAAATGCAACAAATCTTCATAAGCATAAGAAACCTAACATAATCCAAAATGCAAAAAATAAAAAAATAAAATACTACTTAAACGGAAATATAATAAAACGCTTTAAAGAGTTTTAGGCAGCAATTAACACAATTAAACAACTCGATAACATGCTAACACAAGCAACAACTAGTTAAAATTAATTAAAAAACAACAACAAACAATTATAATAAATCAACAACTATTTTTAAGAAAACTTAAAAAACTTTGTGCTATAATAGCTAAAAAAAGCAAACATATTAAAATTAATTTAATATATTAAAAACATAAGCTATAAGCGTTTATAAATATAAAAGCTTAGGCAAGCTTTATTTTTTTACAAGTTATTAAGCAATTAAACATATTAATAAAGCTTAAAAACAACCTTTACTTATTTTTAACCGTTGATAAAAGTTTTATTGCGTATAAAAACGGAGTAGTTTTAAGAAAAACTGCAGAACTTTTTTTTAACATCTTTAAACACAAAGAACAACTAGTGCTTAATATTATAAAAACATCCAGGCATAATGTTATTTTAAAAATACCTTGGTTATAAAAAAGCAATTTTAGAGTAAACTGGAAAACTGGCCAACTTTAGTAAAATACACCAAAAAAAAATTAGCCAATAAAAAACCTAAGATATAAATATCAAGCAATTTTATTAGACCATTATTGCAAATTTGCATAATAATCAAAAAGTCCAAGCTTATACTCGACAACAAAGTACCAATAAAATATCGAGACTACGGCGATGTGTTTAGTGAAACATACGATAAATTACCAAAGCATGGTCCATGGGACCATAAAATTCCGCTTAAGAAAAGAGCTAAATTATAATCATTTCCATTGTATTATATAAACAAAAAACAACTAGAAGAATTATAAAAATTTCTTAGAAGAAATTTAAAAAAAGAATTCATTTAATCTTTAAAATTACTAGCAGAATCACTGGTACTATAGGTACCACGCAAGACCGGAAAAGATAAAAAGCGATGTTAAAGATTAGTAGTAAACTACCGAGATGTAAATTTTAAAACCATTAAATTTATAGAACCAATACCTAAAATTAACAACTTACGAAATAAATTAGTGTATGCAAAATGGTTTACGGCATTTAACCTACCAAACGTATACAATCAAATGAAAATAGCATTAAGTGATAAGTGGAAAACGGCATTTTGCACACAATATAGATTATACAAATCTTTGGTAATGCTTTTTAAACTTACCAATGCTTTAGCAACATTTTAGGCGCAAATAATGCACGCCTTACGCAAATTTATCAACATATTCGTGATAGTATATCTTAACAACATTTTAATATACTCAGAAAACCTTGAGAAACACTGAGAACACGTTAAAAAAGTATTAAACGCGCTATAAATTGCCAAGTTAAAAGTGAACCCCAAAAAAAGCAAATTTCACACACAAAAGATTGATTTTTTTAGTTTTATAATAATTTTAAAAAAGATAAAAATCTAAAAGTCCAAGATTTTAGCAGTAAGAGATTAGCCGGTACTTAAATCGGTGAGTGACGTGAGGGCATTTGTGGGATTTACAAACTATGTCCAAAGCCTTATCAAATGGTTTAGTGGGCACGCCGGACCTTTTTTAAACCTAATAAGAAAAAACAATCCTTTTAAGTGGAAAAAAAAAAAACAAAAATCTTTTGAAAAGGTTAAGGCACTCATATTGAAAAAGCCTGTTTAAAAGCTTTTTAACCCAAACAAGAAATTTAAAGTAATAATTAACGCTAGCGAGAGGACAATGGGCAAACAATTAGGTCAACAAGATAAAAATGGAAAATTACACCTAGTGGCATATTTTTTAAAAAGATTTTCAGGACCAGCAAAGCGATATACGCTACCAAACAAAAAGCTTATGGCTATTGTCCAAGCATTTAAAAAATGAGAACACTACTTTTATAAACTTAAAAAACCAGTCAAGGTGTACATAGACCACAAGAACTTAATTACGTTTATAACAACAAAAATATTAAACAAACGATAAATTAAATGGGCAAAGTTTTTATCCTAGTTTAACTTTATCATTTTTCACATTAAAGGAAAAGAAAATGTAACAGCAGATATTTTGAGTTAACGAAGCAACCATAAAAAGTTAGAAATAAAAAGCCAAGTGTTGTTAAAAAAAACCCAACAAGAAATTACACTTGCAGCCATAACTTCATTTAATTATAATGAATAAATTAAATAATTATGGAGAAACCATGGAATAATTCCATAGGCACCACTATTACCAACTAATACACCACCAACCTTCGAGCAAAGTAAAAACAAAAATAAAAAGGTTTATTTAAATCTTAAACAACGATTTACGATTAAAAAACTAGTAAAAGCGATGCATAAACATCTACTAGCAGGACATCAGGGAGTATACAAAACATTATCCCGGATACAAAAAAACTACAAATGCAAAGAACTCAAAAGCATAGTAAAAGAAATGGTTTAAAAATGTGTTTTATGCAAAAAAAGCAAGGCACCATAACACAAACCATATGGATTGCTACAACTAAAGCAAATACCAAACAGGGCTTAGAAGTTTATTGCGTTTAACTTTATTGTTAAGCTACCCAAGTTAAAAAAACTAATAACCGGAGTATTATACGACTTAATATTAGTCATTGTGGAAAAACTCACGAAGTATAGATATTTCATACCATACCTGAAATCAAGTACGGCAGAAGATTTGGCCTATATAATAATCAAACATGTTCTCAGCAAACATAAAATTCCAGAAAAAGCAGTCACGGATAAAAAAACAACTATAACTTTTAAGTTTTATTAATTATTAATAAAAGCATTAGGCGTTAAGCATCGGTTGTTTACGGCTTATTACCTACAGATAAATGGACAAACAAAAAAACTTAACTAAACTTTGGAGCAGTACCTTCGCTGCTACCTTAACAAACAACAAGATAATTAGGTTAAGCTTTTGCTTATAGCGGAGTATGCTTACAATAGTTTTAACAATAAGTTAATGGAAATGTCTCCATTTACAGCAAATTACGGATTTAACCTAGAAATAAATCGAACTACAATCAACGGCGTAATAGCGCCTAAAGCAAAGATATAGGCAAAAAAAATCATAGGTTTATAACAAAAACTACAAAACAAGCTAATATTTTTACAAAACCGTATAAAAGCTTATAGCAATAAGCACAAGTTGTTAAAGCTAACCTTAGAAAAGGGAAACAAAGTATATCTCTTAAGGCATAACATTAAAATAAAATAACCAAGCAATAAACTTAACTTTAAATAAATCAAACCATTTAAAATTAAAAAAGTTATTTTAAAAACCAATTATTAACTTAAGCTATTTAAAAAGGCAAAGATATGGCCAAAATTCCATATTTCCTTTTTTAAACCAGCACTAAAAAACGCTAAACTTTAAATACAATTAAAAGTTAAACCAAACAAAAATTTATACAAAGTCGAAGAAATACTGGATTTATATCAAAATAAAAGTACCTACAAATATTTAGTTAAATGAAAAGGATACTCACACGTAGAAACCACATGGGAACTTATGAAAAACCTAAAAAATGTAAGGTAAATGGTTAACCAGTTTTATTAACAATATCTTAACCGGCCAGTACCAAAAAAGCGGGGTTAACCTCCTAAGCAAAAAGCAAACCAAGGGAACCCTAATTAATATTAGCGGTAATAATGTTGGCGGCCTTTTTAGCGGTAAGCTAAAGCTCGTTTTAACGCTTTTTCTTACGTTTAAATGCCTTTATTTTATTTAAAGTATTAAAACTGCAACAAAGGAATTTAGCACCTTTAAAAGCAAAAATATTATTTTGCTTTTTCAATCGCTTTAATTAAGCAAACTGCGCTAATATATTATTTTAAGTTTTTATTAAAAAAGATTAAGTATTTTCTATTATTCGGCAAAGCAGTTATAGTTTTGCTTAGGCGGCTTTACGTTTTTCACGTATTTAATAATGTTTTTTGGTTATACAAACCAAACCGTTAAAAAAAAAAAACATTACGCAAAAATAACCTAGGCAAGTATACACGGAGCAGCAAGCACTACAATCGGAGTCCTTTAAACAAACGCAACTAGTTTTAAAGCAGCGGGAACAAAGGTTAGAAAAAAAACCAAACTTGTCTAAATAATCAGCCAAACAATATTGCTCACAAGCGCTGCAGGACAACATGGCAAGTAAAAACAGCAAAAAAAGGTTAAACAAAAAAAAAAGAAACTAACCACCTAAACCAATTGTTATTAAAAACAATAACCGGGGGGAAAAGGAATAATGTTACGAGCCAACATGGGCGCAAGCCACTAAAAAAGGCCTAGCGGCGATATAACACCAACAAAAAAAAGGAACTATACCAAAAGACAAGCCACAGTTCCCGATCAGGAGAGTCACGTGACGACTCACCCTAGATCACCCTGTAAGTGAGCTCACTCTAGAAGTGAGTCAAGTAAGCCAGTGAGCCCAGTGAGCGGGAGCACTCACTAAGGGAATTGGTAAAAAAAGAACTGTCTATATAATAGACCAACGTTTTTTATGTATTTAGTTGTAGTTCTTACTTCACAATTTAATCTAAGCATACGGCGATTTCTTGGAATAGCTATGTAAGAGTAATTTCTTAACGACCACTTAGTTACGACCCAACCGTACAACGTTTGCACCTTAAGCACGATTTAATACATGGAGCTTCGAGTATTAACGCCTTTATAGACTAACGGTTTGTTACACGCTTTTGTTTTTTTTTTAAGCGCTTTTATTTTTTTAGCTTTTTTAAATTTTTAAAATTTTGTTGCGTTATTTTTATACCTTTAAAGCAAAGAAATTCCATTTAACAATTTAAACGCATTATTTAACTAAATAGCTTTTAAAGTTATTAAATAACCAAACGCTTTTTTTTATTAAAACGTTGGTATTTAATAAAAATGCGCTTAAGCAAATTTATAAAAATGTGGTTTTTATTACAAGTAGTAAAGTTAATATTATTGCAGTTTTTGCAACAGTTAATACTATTTAACATTTTGCAAATAAAGCTTTTTTTAAAACAATAAAAGCAAGGCATAATTTTAAAACCAAAACTTTTTATAGCTAAAAAGGTGTTGCAACAACAATTAGTGGAAAAAAGCGCAACAAACTTTAAAATTTAACTTGTTATATTAACCGCAAATTATAAACAGAAAAAAAAAAAAAAACAATATTACTTACCAAAAAAAAAGGGTATGCACTAATATTTATTGCGGACAATAAACCTGGGAAAAAGGGGATAATATTATAAACCAACAGCTAAATGGCCTGTTAAAAAACCCAAGGTGACTAAGGGACCTAATAAGGGGCACTAGGCTGAACTAGGAAACAAGCCACAGCACAGGTATGGTTACGTGATATGTAGCTCTGTGGAGATTGAGAGCAAAGTGCTTTTAATGCTTTTAGAGCAAATAAAGCACAGGCGCTTTAGGTGCTTTTAAAGCAGATAAAGCACAAGGAAATAGTGAAAAAAGAACTGTTTATATAATAAACCAACGTTTTTTATATATTTAGTTATAGTTTTTACTTCACAATTTAATTTAAGCATACGGCGACTTTTTAGAATAGCTGTATAAGAATAATCTCTTAACGACTACTTAGTTACGACCCAACTGTACAACGTTTGCACCTTAGGCACGATTTAATACGTGGAGCTTCGAGTACTAACGCCCTTATAAACTAACGGTTTATTATAAGATATTATTTTTATAAAAATAAACCATTTTAATAATATTGTTAAATAAAATTTTAATAATATAGTTTTAAAACATAATTTTAAATTATTAAACCATTTTATTAAAATCGAGCATTTTAATAATATATTAAATAATATCACCTTTATATTTTATATTTTACATTTTTTTAAAATTGCAATATTTTTTAAAAAGGTTTTTAATTTTTTTTTTATAACCGCAATATAATTTAATTAAATGTTTTTTAAATTTATAGCTTTAATTTATTGCATATATTGCTAAGATTAAATTTAAACATTATTAAAATAAGAAAAACTTATTTAATTAATTTTATATATATTTTTAAAAAAACTGCTTTTATAATTTTTATATAAATTAAAACCTTAATTAATTAAAGTTAAAAAATAATATAATTTTTGCTATTATAAATAAATAACTTATTAAGGTTAATAAAATTAAAAAAAAAACAAGTGTAAAATAAGTTAATTTTTTTAAAGCAAATAAAAGATAATTTTTTAAACTTTATAGTTTTAAACTTAAAGCCTGCAAAAAATATAAAGCGTAAAAGGGAAAAGGCCCGCTTTTACCGAGGAAATATTGCAAAAAATCATTTTTATTATTAAAATCGTTAAAATTTAAACTATAAAAATAGCTTGGCGTTTTTTTTAATAAAATATCACTATTATTACCTTTAAGCATATAAAAACCAATTTAAAATAAATTAAATTAAACTTAAGCATAGTTAATAATTTATTATATTTAAGCATTTTAAAAAATTAATTTAAAAAAACATTTTTTACTTAAAAATCCAAGCTAACGTATTAGATATATTAAATAATAACAAAAAAAAACAATTAAAAAAAAAGTGTAAAAATAAAAGTTTAAATATAGCTTATTTATTTATGCTTTTAAAAATAAAATGCATATTAACTTTATTATTAAAGGTAAATTATATTTAATATTTGCAAATAATTTTTTATATATATATATAAAGCTTTTTTAATTATTATTAAAATTGCTTATTTAATTAAGCAAAGTTAACAAAGTTTTATGCTAAAAAATTATTTATTTAGGTTTTTTTTTAAGCTGCTTAATTAATAATTTATAATTAAATTAACTTTTAAAAAAAAATTTCTTTTATATAATAAAAAAAACATTTTATTAGCGTTAAATATTTATTTAAAAATTATTTACAGCTTTTTGTTTTTTTTTATTATTATAAACGTATTTAGCAATAATAAACTAAACTTGCTAAAAAAAAACGTTGCTTGCTTTTATTATTTAATTTTAAAAAGTTATAACTTAAGTGCTAATAACCTTTATATAAACATTATATAATTAAAAAACTATTATATAATTGCTTTATATAATTATATATTATTTTTTTAATTAAGCTATATTTTAGCAATATTTCACTTTTATATTTTATTTAAATGTAAAAATAACCTTTTATAACTCACGCAGCTAATTATAAATATATATTATTTAATTTAAAACATTTAAAATAATAATCTTAAACTTAGCTAATAAAAACGCGTTTGCTATTATTATATTAAACGTAAAAAAGTTATATAATATAAAAAAAAAAAATTTTAAAGCAAATAAAAACTTTATTTTTTTTATTATATTATTAAGCTTAATTAACGGGATAAAAATATTTTAATTAATTAATAACTTTAAGTAAAAAATATTAATTAAAAAATATTAAAAAATAATAAATTGCAAATTATTTTATTAAGCACTTTAATAAAGGTTTTATTAAACGCCTCGTTAAAAATTTATAAAAAAATCGTTAATTTTTTTAAAAAATAAGTTATTACTTACTGCTTTTTCTTTAAAAAAAATAACTTTAATAAATTTATTAAAAACCGTTAATTATTAAAAGCGGGCTAATAATTAGCTAAAAATAGCACTTTAAATTAAATAGCTATTAAAAAAAAAATTAACATAAGTGCGTTTGCTAGTTAAAATGCCGAAAACATTTTAAGCTTTATTATTAAAAGTTAAAATGTTATTTTAAGCATAAAAAATAATTAAACTTTTAGCAAATAATAAATTATTTATTATAAAAAACGTTAAAAAATCTTGGAAATAAACTTAATTAAACTATAATTTATTAAAAAGCTATTAAGTTTTTAATTATTTAAAAAACTTTTTAACTTTTTTTTAAAATATTAAAGCTATTTATATATATTATTAATATTTTTAACCTTTAATTTTTAATATAATATTTTAAATTAGCAAAAGTTAAATAGCTTTATTAAAACAATTGCCAATATTTTTTTCAGCTTATATTACATTTGTAGCCGGCATATATTACGTCCGTAAATACCATTAAAATTTATAATCTCGTATTTAAAACATATAACATTTCCGTATAATAAATAGCTTTATAAACAAGTGAGACAAGTTTTATAAAGCTTTATAACCTATATATAACAATAAAGCTATGGTTTAATATTATAATAAAATAATAATGTTAAATATAAGCAATAAAATAAAATTAAATTAAATATATTAATTAACATAGTTAATTATAATAAATTTTATTATTATTTATTTAAAAAAATTAACGCATTTTTTATTTAAGCTAGCTATTTAATTAAGCTAGCTATTTTTTAATTACACTTAAAAGTTTATATATAAAAATAATAATAACTTAACGGAAAATAAGCTTATAAATTAATAATTAATATATTTAAAATTTTTATTTAAAAAGAAATTTAATAATATTTTTTATATATTTACCTTTATTTTATTTAATATTAATTATATTAAAAACCACGTTAAAGTTTTAACGTAGTTTTAAATGCACTTATAAATAAAATAATAGCAAATTTATAAAAAGTACTATTAAATTCCTTTTTAAATAAAGATTTTAGATATATTAATTATTAGTTTATAGGTTTAATTTTTGCTAAGTTATTATTATTTTTATATATAAACTTTTAAATATAATTAAAAAATAGCCGGTTTAATTAAGTGTCCAAGTTAAGTAAAAAATGCGTTAAATTTAAAATAAATAAAAGTGTTAAAATAAAAAAGTTAAATATATTTCACTTTAACAACTATATATATTTTTATTTTTCCTTTATAATCTTTAACCTATTTTTTCCTTTTAATCATCCTAAATATAACCACTATTCTGCTACATATGTATGCGTCTCCACTCTCTTTGACAGTTGCCACCATCCCTAGCCTTGTTCACAGCACCCGAATGAGAATGTTGCTTTAGAGATCAGTAAGATGAGCTCTTCGATGATATGATCTGATTAAACCGTACTAATATATTCGTTTGTTAACGGACTGCGGGTGACGTTAAATCCTGCAGTAATTTACATTATCAACGAGCCACGCTATTGGTCAGCTCTAACTAGGCCCATGGTAACTTATACACAAATTCAGTATCCAGGCACGCTCACGCAGATTCGTGATGTCCCAATAGGCAGTGTTATAATGACGATCAGTAAGATAACCTCTACTATGATAAAATCCGACAGCGGCATTACATAAATCTATCCACTTTGCGTCGTTGTTCAACGAATTGCGTACATCGTTAGATCCTTCGACAGGATGTCTACTAAGGTTTGCGTCGTAGGCCCGTCTAGATAAGGAAATACTGTGATCAATTCCCATGCCGAAAGTATAATTCCCATTACTTAAATCATTCTGATAATCTCTTAGCCTTGTCGCAAGGCATAAAAGAATGGACGGTTGAGTGTTTCTAGGCATGAGAACGGAGCTGTTCACTTGTGGATTTCGTTCTGTAACTATGGTCTGCATTTGCCTACAGATATCCGACTCAGAATTCCATGGTCCTTTTGGTCCCCTGCCCAACTATCTCCGCTATACCAATGCCTCCCTGTCAAGCTCTTCTCGTCCGCAGTATGAGTATCAACCACAGCGAGCCTAGAACACAGTCTACTTCTTTCCTTGACCAGAAGCATTGTTACCACCCTGGTTGTTGCCACCCTGGTGACCGTAGGATGAATAGCCTGTGTTTTCATTCTTAGCTGCCCCGGATTGGGCTCGAGCAGCAAATCCACCGGACGACATGTCGCCGCCGCTCTTAGCCTAGATCTTTTGTCAGAATTTCCGATTACGACCACGACGTGAGAAATATAGTAGAGGGCACGAACTTGGGTAGATTGAATGCGAGCCGCATCAGATGACTTCATAGGAGTGCCTTGTCCAGTGTTCTCGGGCATGGTGAATATATGGGGAGGTAGTTCAACGTTGTTTAGGTAATAAATGTTTGTGCGTATGTGTTATCTGTACGTGAAATTGAGTCTGGAGATGCAATGATCTTATGAAACCAGAAAATGGAGAGTGAGCTTGGCCTTTTATATACATGTTCTCTCCTCTCATTACAATGCCTCAGCTACACAGCTGGCGATGGGGAATTTGCGGCAAGCCAGCTCAAACAGAGAACGAGTATAAAGTTGAGTGACCGGAAGATACCGCCTGGCTCTACATAGTACAATTACTGCAGGCTACCAAGTTCATTCTTTTGGGATGAGGGGCATTACATTTTACAGCAACGCCAGCGTAGTGCGGCGACCCGTCGGGCACATGCTTGGCGGCAATGTGCCATCAAATCATTGATCTCAATTTTCAATTTATACCCGTCTAGACTGAAACAACAGGATGTCAGGAGCCATTTTTAAACTATATAACTGTATGCAGCCGATATCAGATGCTCTGGATTTTCAACCTCACACCAGTCAGATCATTGCCCTGAAACACAACCCCGCATGTTATCTCACAACAACAATCGCCTGGAGTACTTGGTAGCCAGTTTTCGACCCTCTCGGTCAGCCCATGATTGCTTCTTATTATGCAGTGGCAGCGGATGTATATCGAGGGCCATTTATTCGGCTGAGGGGAGCAGATCATCTGCAAATGGTCGTCGATTGAATATCGGGTTGTGCAGAGACCCTACCCCAGGAGCAGCGCGAATAGGAGCTTGGGATAACATACTTACTACTGCTCACAGACTGGCTCAGGTCCAAAATATGATATAGCACTGGAGATTCTCTACGGGTCTCATTCATGATATCCTTTTTTTAATCTTATTTTTGACCAAGACCCTATATGAACGTATATCGTGAAAGCATTTACTTTCACCGTCTTTTAACCTGATTGACTATAGTCTGTATCGTAAAGCAATTGAGCGCTTCACATCAAATAATTTTAGTGTCCGACAGAAAAAGTTGGTACCCGTTGCATGATTGTTGCACTTGCCTGTATACGGGGACACGGCAAGCAACGCAGTCTACGTCATAATTTATTCGCGTTACTGCCTGCGGATGGGATGGGTGCATGATGATATTGCTTGGCTGATGAGTAAGCGTAGATACAAGACAGAAGATCTAGAATCGATTTACACCGGTGCCGGCTATCACGCCTATCAAATTGTTGCAATGTCGGGACAGGTATGAATGAATCTCACCGAGCTTCGGCAGTACAGCAAGCATACTTGCATAAAGTGCGGCTATCTACCTAAATCTATTACGGTAGCCTTTCCATGCTACCGTTATCATCTGAGTTTACTTGCCGAATCAGGCCTAAGAACACCATGGATGCCGTAATATGGGTCAACAACACTTCGGCAGACTACTTGATTCATTTGCTTGACATGTTCTAGGCCAAAGTGCGGGTTCTCTAAAGAGCAGATATCCGTGATGGCACAGTCTCGGAGACAGCTGTTGAAACTGAACATGGAGGCAAACCAGGTTATCACATATGAGGAAAGGCATTCACATAGGCGATCCCAGTAATTTTCACGTAGTCCAGGATTTCTAGGTAGATATAGCAGTTAAGAAATCCAAGAATAATTAAGACAAGCATAGAGGCATGAGCCTAGCCTGACTGTTATTCGCTGACAGGTAAGCTGTAATAGATCTGTCGATAATGGGAGACACCTGAGAACTGCTGGTCGGCCGGTGTTTGTGCAAAATGGACCACTTAGTACGAAGGTGTCTGCTCATTTATTGAGTACCTAGTTATAGGCTTTGGAGGCCGGGCGCTCATTGCTTCCCCAATGCCAGCGTTCAAACCAACCTCTCCGCGCGTAACCGTGTGAAGTCTATCCCTTTGATTGCCCTTTCGGTACCGTGACTTTAAAAGTGGAAAAGTGCAATAATGGGGCAATGTTCATAGTCCAATAGAGATTTCGCTTGTTAGGTGGATAAATATCTGATTGGCCGTACATATCTTGTTAGATTTAGCACATAAGTACATATCCCGCTTTTCCACTTTTAAAGTCCACGGTGCCGACAGGGCAATCAAAGGGATAGAAGGTTACGCGGTACGGAGGGGTTCTGGAGGGCGCTAAGGCGGCTAGGGTGGCTACTCCCCCTAGGGGTTCGCATTAAGTTTATACCTATAGTACGGAGTACTGCACATACAAATCATCTCTACCAGTTGTCTTCATCGCACCCATCACGAGTCGAGTCTTCCGTCAAGGGGAGACTAGCTCGAGCGTGATGGATTCGACCAGGAGCGAAAGCTCGCGAACTCTGCGATCATCATCGGCATCCACCACATCAACGTTCGTTCTGACACCCTCTACATCGATTGACGGCGTCACCGCATTGCCTGGTTTAGGTCAGCCGACGCCTCCACTTCCGACCGTCCCGACCGTCCCGTCCGGACCGCTACCTGTTACCGCTTTGAGTACTACCTCATGGAGGACCAAGTATCCCCGGATCGGTCAGTTCGCCATGACAGAGAGCGATGATATAATTGCCGCCGTCCCCAGTGGTCTTTTGCACTTCAAGCGAGTACACGACCATGTCTCCAAGCCTTGGTCTGAGGGCCGGCTACTCCCCAACACGGCTATGCTAAATGACTCATCTGTGTCCGGGTTAGCAGCCATATTAATGCGCTTAAAGAATAATGATTCACGTTTATATGTGTACTGCGTTTCGGGTGGTACACTACATAACTTTTATCGCTCTACAAAGGACGGATCTTTGTGGGTAAAAGATTCCCAGTCCCTTTTCCCTGAGTACCCTATCAGCGGTACTCCAGCTGTTGCCTTTAGCGACGGATACAACTCGCAACGGTGGAGCCTAGTCGTTCCCAGCCAGTCAGGTGGCCTCTTACACACTTCCACAGATGGCTCTTTATCACCAGGTTCCTACTATAGTAAAAATAGCGAAAAAGTACGCTGGGAGCCAGTAAACCATGTCGCCCAAGATTTGGGGATTATTTCATCGGTTTCTATCGCCATGATAAAACGAAAAAAGGGAAATGGGCTATATCCACCTGAGGAAAAATTCGTGATAATGGTCTGCGCTGCAGGTGGCCGGCTGCATACGGCTGAAGGACGGTTATCGCAAAGCTCGTCGGGATATAATACCAGCCCTGTAAAGTGGGAAGCGCTGGCTCCAACCAGAATTCTTCACCCAGGTGAAGTAACAGGTAACCCTATGCTTATCGAAGGTGGAGAGCAGCTAGACCTATTAATCCCTTCGGCGGGGGGAGGCGTATTCCACTTCGTCCGAACGGCATCTACCCCAGACGAATGGCATATGATTGCGCGTATCGGGTTTCCTCAGAGCCTTCCCGCGGCGTCCTGTTTGGCTATTCATTCCGAACGGCCTTATCTTCGTGCGAGACAGTTTCGCGCACTTATTCAGAGCGGAGGTCGGCTATACTACGTTACGACACCCGAAGGTTCTAACCCCTGGTTAGGTTCCTATCTGCGACCCATCGTGTCGCCGGGTCCTTTCTCAGGTTAGGTGCGCTCTTGTTCACAAGATTCGGCTTTATTACATTCTCATCTAGCCCAGGTTATCATGTATTGTACCCCGACCGCTGATAGCAATGAGGATTCGATGAAAGCAGGGCTCGTGTCAGAGACTAGGATCACAAGGGGCTAGAAGACGTCTTGAGTGATAGTCCAATCCATTTGACTTGTATTCATAGAATCCAGATTCCAAACTACAATACACTCCTTATATTTCTTGTTGTTTTTTCAAATCCAATTCAAGGTCGTCATTGTCTCAGGATACAGTACTACGACGTATACAATGGCATGCCTAGGTGCATGGCCTGTGACATGGCATTCGACCCAGGTGTAGCTAGTTGTTGAGATAATCTCGACCACTGCTAACGAAGGATACCCATGTCATTTTGTTCTGTTTCGCTGCGACATTGAACTTGAATATACGAGCCTTTCACGAAGGGCTCGTCAAGAACCCAAGGCAGGAATAGTAATTATACCTTAATAATAAGCAATGATATTTTATACTACTTCACACCTCCCCAATGCTTAATCCTTGCCGTTATATCTATGACTACATTCGGTTTAATAGTGCTTCTATTTCAGCCGAGGTTGTGGCCATGCTACTTAGTCTCGACTGGATGCCCATTCTTTCGCTGATTTCCACTCTGTTCAAGCCCACCATTGTTTGAGACTTGGATTTGCTATTCCGCCATTGTATCTTTAATTCCTAGCTGTACAACGTGGCCACAGGTATCCAGCGCGTCTAACAGGAATCCGAAAATAGATGTCACTTTAACTGCTTTTTTGCGCCTCTTGAGAGAGGTAAAACCGTGAACTGCTACGCTAGAAATGCTGACGTACATATGCAAGGTGGGGCGGTTTTCTGCATTGCTTTGTTAGCTCCCGCAGCCGAGATTTACGGTAAGATCCTTTCTCCTCAATACTGGTACAAGTCAATCGCAGATCCAACAAGATTTATCAAGATACTTAATGCAGGACTAAGAGAGAATCCTCCAACTTAGGTGGGGGAACCATGACTTTAACTATGAAATCCAACGATAACCCAAGATGAGAAGATAGCTTTTCAAACATAACGGCCTCCTCGATATTGTTGTAGATTGAGGGTGACGCCATAAATGGCCTAGCTCAATCCGTTGAGTGATTGGGTCTAGGTACACCATGCGGGGAAGAGGTACAGAGTTTTAGCACGAATGGGAGTTCATGAGAAGCAGGGAACACTTCGCTGCATTTTTAGCTCCCGCCCATGAAGGGCCAGTCTCGCCACTTCCGCCAGGAAATTGGTGGACGCTACCCGCCCGCGGAGCCTGCAGATGTGGCCTATCCGTACTTGCACTGCTTTTTTGGCCCCTTACTGCGAGGGTTCATCTACTGCTAGACCAGGCTCTTCAATACAAGACACTCGCAAACCTCGCAAGCTTGTATCAAGGGAATACAGGGCGAAATGAGAATCCCCTGATGTTGGTTATGCGATCTACTAATGAGCAAGTTGATGAAATGCGTTTGTAGCTTAACAGGCTGCTTAATATAATTATAGTCATGCCACCGGTATCCTGAGGCTCTAGTTCCGCCAGCGGATACCGGGAGTATCTAAATTTGATGACAATATTTAGCCAACGCTAAGTATCAGGCTGCCCATTCTCTCTTCCACATTTAGTCTAGATCCTCATTTGATCACGACCGACTATCTTTAGGAAAGTCTGTCAAATGGAAAGCGATAGATGGTGTCGTGGTAGAATTAATCAGGTAAGTTTGATCTGTCAAGTATTATTAAATCGAAGTACATGCCCTTATAGCTTAATAGCGCACGCATTCAAACTCTTACAGTAGTCTCTTCGCATTGTCCCTACCATACAGGCAGCATAGCACCAATAAATGCACAATCGAGGTTGCAGTGCTGCACCTCGGCGGCATAGGAGTAGTGCGCCGATGGAACCCCTAAAATAGCAATGCATCTAGAGTTTACAAACAGAGTAAATATATCGTTGTTAAGGTCGCAATCGCTAGCCACCCGCTTCGATGAAACCTTCTAGTCCGCCACTCTGTCATAGGGAAGACCATGAAGCCGACTTGTAAGTTGCGGTATGCGACATTCGCATAACTTCCCTTGGCATCTTCTCACAATATTACGACCGTGCTTGGATTCTGAAAAGGACGAAGCTTGCATGTTTCTCTGCGTCTTCTCACGGTCGTCCCCACGGTCACAATACCCCTTTTAGATATAGTTATGCATCTGAATGAGGCCCTTGAGCACCTGATAAAGTTGTCAATATAGTGTCACGACCACTGTTATATTCAGAAAGATCTGCGTCAAGTTTATACGCCAAAACAGCCCCCAAGATAGACTCGCGGGGTATTGGGGGCTAACCTTACACCCCGCTCTCATTCTCTCTCGACTGCTACCACCAGAAGCGGCAGTCGTAATCTGTCGGACTCCTACACGCTAAGCGAGTCCGATATGGATTGAGCAGGTCGGAATGTAGAAGGATGTGATGTGAAATGACTGTCAGCTCCCTTTTGTATAAATCCAAGACGTATATGCCGAAACCTATTGCTGAATTTTCTTCCTTTCCAATACCGATATCTCAATCCCGAAACCTGCTGTCGAAGATAATAGCATACCAAGCCAACATGAGCTCTATTAAAGTCTTAAAAAGCCTGACTATGGGCAAGGTACGATAAAGAAACGGCGAGTTCATTCGAAGATGTGCGATAGATATCATCCAGCTCACTGAGATTTTGGATCTTGTAGGGTATCGTCTTGAACATTGTAGAAGATGAGACCGCACCTGAAGATTCGATTGATCGATATATTTCAGAGGTAACTTCCACTGGCGAAGAGTCTCTTAAGATACAACCTCACTGGCATAAGGTGAGTCAAGATATAAATCCAGGAGAGCGGGATGTTCCTTACTAGCACCATCGCTAATCCGTGGCCCATTTAGGACCATGCCGAGCATATCACGGTTATTGAAGGCAGACTCAAGATTACTCTCAACGGAAAGGAAATTATTGTAAAGTCCGGTGATCCTTCAGTTCTGGTTGCTCGCCGAGTTGTGCACAGTTTAGAAACCTTCAAGGGTGAGAGGGCCGTCATACAAGAGCGGCCGAGCCCGGGCGGGGTCTATAAAGCTTTGTGAGTGTTTTCATTATCCGTAGATATTACAACCGACTGGAACTCCCTTTCATAACAATTGTATATAAGGTGACTAATTCTTTCTATCTGTTCACTATTTAGGTTCTTCAACGACATGTTCTATAAAGGAACGTCTCCGGGCTTCTGGCATCTCATGAGGGCCTTCTACGATGGAGACGCATACATTGTTTTGCCATTCCATTTTCGCTTCTTTGACGAAGTGGTAAGTCTTCAGTAAACAGCTGACTTGATAATGAGCTGACAAGAGATCAAGTTTCTAAAAGTCTTTGGTGGGATTGCTCATTTTCTCATGGCACCGAGGCTGCAGAAGCTGTGAAAATGGATACGTAGGCCAAGTAATAGTTCATAACAGCTCATTATACCACGTCCATTTTAAATGCACACAATCTGCTTCCGTCTTGGAACCTACCTAGGTAAGCAGCCTGCTGCTTTATGGTAGGTTCTCAGTAAGCAAGCTAAGCCAAGCTAAGCTGCCTTAAGATCTTACGTCCTTAAGTCAACCTTTGCAGGCAAGGGCACACTTTTCAGGACAAACAGCCTGTATAATTAAGTTTCAGCAATGTAGCATTGAGAGGTGCACACTTAGCTCCTAGCCTATCTATTGCGCCTAGACGAGGTAGTTGTAACCTGACTGTTGGGGGCTTGGTTGTGAATAAGGGGGGATAGAAAGGCTTAGCCTGGTTTAAGGTGGCAAACGCTGTGGAAGGCAGGCTAGATTTAGTGGAATTAATGTTGATAAAATAGTGTGGCTTGGCAAGACACTTTACGTCGCAATTGTTTTAGACGTCTTAGCTACTGTAGTATTTGAAGTCTTCACTACCTATCACTTGTTTATATACTTGCGTAGCCCGAAATCAAACCTTCATTTACGCTAAGAGACCACAGCACAGCGGATGTTTGGAACACGAATTGGTTATATTGGGGGCTGAATGGGGTTTGAAATAAGATGCAACAGTTTTATTTTCTTACTCGAAAGGCCAAGTTAGGGTGGGCCATACGCACAGAGACCAACAAAGCTTGCTCGCATTTAGCCTAGCTTACTATATTTACAGCGGACGAAACCACTAAGTCCACTATAACTATAGCATTTAGCTACTAAGCTCACTATAAATGTAGAGGCACTACCTAATACTTTGTAAAACAGCAAATACCGTGCTGGTGTCCAGGGATTGGGCGATAGGATAGATCTTAATCTATACACTTCACTTGGCTAGGCACACTAGAGAGGTTTGGTTTGAACGCTGTATTGGGGGGAGCATGAGCCTCTACGAGGCCTAACGTACGCCATATTCGCGATAGCTGGCTACGCTAGGTCTTGAAGCTGCCCATAATTAAAAAAGCAAATATAAAAGCAACCCATAACGACTTTTTTTTTCTTCCGGCCGCCCTATAGGCACCACTTGTCTTTTGTATTAGCCTCGAACGAATAATAGCTATTTGAAGCCGGCTATTCTGCGGCTTAGGCCTTTACTAGAAACGGTAGGTAGGTCGAAAAACCTCCCGACTACCACTGAAAAACCACCTTTTTCGTAGGAAGTAAAAAAGTAAGGTAACGGAGGAAAAGCCCAGAGGCGCGTACGCGTCGAAAACAGTCCTTTATAAAGGCTGCTAAAACACGCTAGCCTAGTTGGTAAATAAAATACATCATCTATACACTTCACTTAGCTAGGCACACTAAAAAGGTTTGGTTTAAACGCTGTATTAAGGGGAGCATAAGCCTTTACGAGGCCTAACGTACGCCATATTTGCGATAGCCGGCTACTCTAGGTCTCAAAGCTGCCCAAACTCATGCCCATACTCTATTCATTTTTCTGTCCAATATTCTTAGGCTTGAGGGGGGGGCCTAGGTGTGTAGTATAAAGGACTAAAACCTCCCGACCACCACTAAAAAAACCACCTCTTTCGTAGAAGGTGGAAAAGTGAGGTGACGGAGGAAAAGCCCAGAGGCGCGTACGCGTCGAAAACAGTCCTTTATAGGGGCTGCCAAGACACGCTAGCCTAGTTGGTGAATAGAACACATTATGTAGTTGATGCCTGGGGGCAAGATCGAACTGAAGTTATCCGAGTACTCTGAGTTAAAGCTCGAGGACTGCTGTCAGGATTAATTTTTTTTCTTTTGATTTTAAGTGAACTGAGAAAGGTAATAAATGACCTATCTTGTTAAATTCGTAAAGGCTTTGCAATTTAGTAATATTGACTTCTAAGTGTATTGAATGATGGCAAATCGTGAGTTAAAACAGAAATTGAGGGCGTTATGTCAGGATGTGTCACCTTGTTGTCGCTTGACGGTACTCCATGGAAATTTTCGTTTTACAGAGCCGATAAACTCGTTAACTAATAAAGTCTTAGTGTTCGAGATGTTATACCGGATCCCTACATTACTTTAATAGAGTGCAAACGCTTTGATCGTAATGTCGAGCAAATACTTCGCACCCTAAAGCACAACCCTCAACCGATTATGTTTCAGGCTAGATCCTAGAGCTGATACAACCTTTTCTAACGACACAAGGCTAAGCTGCGTCTGGGCATTCCAGGTTAGCTGCAACAAGTTAAAGACTACTTGAGATGGTGTGGCGAAGCCGCCAGTGTAGCACTAAACTCTGATTGTTTCACGCTCCCCTTAAATAAGATGTTTAGCCACGACATGCTCGCATTTTTGCCCTCATAAGCTAAGCTGGGGCCGTTACATAACATTTGGCATGCCAAAATAGGCTTAGGGGGTTTTTTCTTGGGCCGATCAGGTAATATTTTGTTCGCCTTTCCGCACGCACGACGTTCGGCTCGCAATACAAACTCGGATGGTTATTACTACTTTGCTGGATGCTTTTAGCAAGAGAATTATTGCCTAGTAAACGAGGCTTAAAGATATTGCAAATTTTCACATATTTAGGCGATTTTACACGATCGTTGCTCTTTCTAAAGGGGTCGGGCAATTCTACGCATAAAGAAACACAATGGCACACACATTTTTACCACCCGTTTCTCTCAACAACATCCGCCATGCGTATCAGAGTCACAGCTTCCGCTGTGTGACAGGTTGGCACAGAACTGCCATGATCAACACCTTTTTACTCGCCTCAATCACGGCTTTCTTCATAGCGGTTCTAGTGGCTTCTAGCTTCCCCGCCGATGGGTTGAGGAAAGCCATCAAAATCTACACTGGAGATTGCAATGGAGGGAGTGCCACTCGTGTATCTCAAACGCTACACTTTCTGACCAACGCTCTCTCTACTGCCATCCTAGGGTCATCTAATTGCTTCATGCAAGTCCTGAACGCGCCGACTCGCGATGAAATTGACGCCTGCCATAAAGATGGGTTTCATCTCGACATTGGCGTTCCATCACTTCGAAATGTTTTCCATGTCTCGCGATTTAAATCCGGAGCCTGGGTAGTGTTATTGATCACTTCCATATCGATTCACTTTATATTTAACAGTGCTGTTTTCGATATCGAGTATCGCGGCGCGTTTTACAATCTCACGATAGCTTCGGAGGACTTTACAAACGGCGCTCCATACTTCCTGCCTGGCGCCAGTCCCTTCAGTAATGAGCGTGATATCGCGACCTCTGATGATATTTGGTATTTATACTCATCAGACTTATCAATGTCCAGCGCGGTGTCGAAAGTCAGCCAGCATGGCGCAGAATGGACGAAACTTAAAAAGGCAGATTGCGTAAAACAATATGTTCAAGGACACGGTCTCCAGCAATATGGAGACGTAATCATAGTTGTCCAAAGCCCGGCCGGTGGATGGAACCGCAGCGAGACTTGGAATGCAACAATCGAAGTTATCGACAGATGGGCACAGTATACTCCCCGCAATCAACACAACTCGCTCTGGTTCTCTGCCAATTGTAGTATGACAGCGAACATTCAATACTATGGCGGACTTGCGACTACGCATTCATGTTGGTAGGTTGTTAGTGCGGATCAAGCTACAGAAAGACATCTAGCGGTCGATCTTGAGCATTGGTCTATTGACTCCTTTCCTGTGAAGTATTGCTTTGCAGAAAAGATCAAGGGACAGTGTGGAGTTGGGTTTTCTAATCTGCTGTTTGATCGTCACATTATGTCTTCTGACCAAGACCGTAGTATACGTTGTCGCCATTAGAGCCCTTCAAAATCAAAGCTCTTTGGTAACTATCAGAGACGCCGTCGAATCGTTTATTACTCACCCAGATCAATGGACACAAGTTCTCGGGCTGCTGACAGCTACACACATTGGCTCAAAAAGGGCAAAGATCCCAATTGGCCCTGTGAATTGGTCTTCGACCCCGGTCCGTGGCTTTGCGGCTATCGGTTGGAAGACCTCTGCATCCAATCTCGTGGGTTTAGGATTTGTATTTGTATTGGGCATTATCGAGTTCGCGGCGACTGCGTTTTGACAAAATTTGTTTCTCAGATCTGAGTTCGACGGCATTGGCAACACTCTCGTTGATTCAAATCCCATAGTCCTTCAGAGGGGCAGTTTTTTGAGTATTGTTATTGAGGCCAACCCTGTTCAAATTCTTCTGTCCGTTGGGTACCTTGCATATAATACTCATTGGACACGATGGCAACTTGCAAGGGAATGGGATGTCTTTTCTATATCCTATCAACCATTGCGAGTGACTTGTCCACGGTTCGTTCCACAGCGAACTCATTTTTCCTCGGTCCACACCTAACTGATATTTAGAGGGAAACAAGTTTCCACTCGTTGGCTTCATCTACCCGTCAAATATAACATACCTTGCATGATTGCTAGTACTGTTATTCACTGCCTGGTGTCGAACGCTGTCTATGTGTTTGTTGGCTAGGGTGGTAAGTTTGAACTCCTAAGACGCAGGACGGACAAATTGGTGGTTGACACTTAATAGAATATTACGTAGATGGAGGTTTTGCCCAAAAGTCCGAGTTTTCGTCTTTCTATTCGTTTGATTCGTACGAAGGATTCTACGACTCCTACTTGCCGGACAAGACCGCGATCGGACTCCGATATTCGTCGAGCGCCCTACTTTTGGTTATTATTATTGCATACAAATGTCGAAGTGTTGCTCCAGGACTGGGGGTTGTGGCATCCAAAACCGGAGTCCCCTATACCAGGTTTGCCCCACAGGGCGGAAATGTTCACTTAGACCTCACCCTACAAGCTTCCTGGAGCAACACACACCACAGCACGCATACAATACACACTCGTTACAATATAGTCAGTGCTTTTAGTTGTTTTTAGTTAATTTCCCTGTTTTTTTTAGGGCCCAGCGCCCTATTCTGCTTCACTATTGAGCTCGGAATCTCATCGAAAAAGTAAGTAAATGGAGCCACTAAACAAATTATATACACAGGTCAAAAATAAGCAAGTCTTTTATTATCAAACTTTATTACAGGAGTAAATGAACGGAGATGCTTCAACGGTACTAATCAAAAAGCCAGCCCGGAAGAGGAAGCTAGATAATAGATCAGTTACATAGAACGCCAGTCTCGAGGGTAACCGGTTCACCTAACCGCTAGAAAACTGACAACAAGCAAATAAAGTGAGCGCATATATTTCCCTCAGCATATCTTACCCTCCCGTCTGCTCCCAGGTGTTAGCCGACTCCCCAAACCTCCCTTGCGGCACCGTACCACGCGCCTCGGAGTGCAGCGGGCTCTCCATCTCCGCAACCTGCATCATCCCAGGCGGACCATGAGGGGCCACCGGAGTCGGGACTCCCAATTCCGCCTCTGGCTGTTTGGGCTCTACGAATGACCCATGGGGTAGGTGTGAGTCTCGTGGGGCTGATGAGGGTGTGTAGCTTGTGTGTGGCCCCAGAGTTGGTGTGTATGGGGAATAGGGGTGGTGCCCCAAGGATGGAGACAGGTGGCCGCTTCCAGTATATGGCACGGCGACCATCGGTGGTTGTTTGGATTTCTGCCACCGGCGATGATACAGCCATAAGCCCACGGCAAGAAGCGCAACAACCGTCCCGCCAATCGCGATTCCTGCTATGGCGCCCGAGGACAAAGCTGGACCGCTGCTTGGTGCCGTTGAAGAGGGTGAACTTATAGTCACCTCGCTCGAGGATGTTGATGTAGTTGAGGAGATAGGTTGCGAGGGACCAGTCGGCACCGTGCTGGATCCTCCGCTGCCGGTACTATTCTCACCAGGTCCAATGTCCATGTACGCGTCGCAGTCAGGACTCGGCACTGCGAGCGGACATTCGGGTGCTTGGCAGATGGAGTACAATTGTCCATTAATTGCTGGCGCGCAGCGCACGTTGTATCGCGAGTTAAAGAATGTGCTCAGCGTACTCGCGTCATCTTTGGACAATCCGTAATACTCGCTCGACATGATGAGCTGATCAATGAAGTGTCCGAGGTCCGTTTGATTCAGATTCATGAACTTATGTACGTACGCTGGAGATATTGGGTTGCCACTGTCGTTTGCTTTTGGAAATCCTTCCGTGAGTGTGCAGCCGTAGATTCTACCAAACGCCGAGTAGAAGTGGGCGAAGAGTCGGCTGTGAGACTCATCGAATTAGCATATACGGACCAAGCTGACAGATAGAAGGTATCGTCGGCGTACTATTCATTTTTTTTGGTATCCAACTCTACCGTATCGGTAGTGCCGTTGAGGAAGGCCATCAATGGTTCTTGCGCTCCATCGTCCAACCAATCGATCCCAACGGCTTGGTCGTTCAAGTTCGTCGTTGCTTCTACACACTGAGTAAATGACACAATCGCAGTAGGATGAAGCATGAAACATACTTGAACCGTCAAACCATGGTCTTAGATTGATAGCCGACCCATTAAACAACCCCGGATTGAGTATGCCAGTGCTATCGTCCGAAGCGTTGCGAAGGGTCGCTCCGCCACCGAAAGCGAGTGCAACAATACTCTGCATCAGCATGAACTGCGTATCGCTGGAGTTCTCACCGAACCTCCTAATAGCATAGTAATCGCAAATAGACCCAGTCGATGGTCGCTGAGCCGTCCCCATACCTACCACTGCTACGAGTAGCAATACGGCCCTGAGTTGATGCCACATTCTCACGGTATTTCGCGGTGTGCTCCGCAAGAGGCTCAACGAAGAGACCGGGGAAGAAGTTGAACGGCATCTTCCCGGACGCAGCTGCAACCATCACATGGAAAGGGACGAGTCGGGTTGAGGTGGTAGACGTAGAACTGAGCTGGGGACCAATAATAGGCTAGCAAAAAATAGACAGGAGTGGCTGCCGCCACGTGGATGGTGATTTGTCGACAGCTTATCATCCTCGGCGTTCTGCTTACATCTAGAAAGATTTGCGAGCTGCTACCCTACCCCAGAGCCCAGTTCGTTGGAGGCTGAGCCCACTAAATGGAGGATGGCCAATATGCAGCCAATGGTGCAACCAACACCAATGCACGCCAACAAAAGAAGATATGATCTCCGTATCCCAGCCCTGGAAAGAATCAAAAAGAAACCCAGCCCCAGAGCCTTACCGGATCACGATATCTTTGAATAGTGTGTTATGTGCTGTCATCGGCCCTTTCCATCATGATGCCGAAGGATCTGATGAGGCTCACATGCGTGTAACGGGGTAGAATATGTCGCCTGAGCCATAGAGGAATTTCATATTATGGACGAATACTCTGTACGGCAAATTACATCCCTTATGGCCGCACTAAATCCTCGAAACGAGATTGTTAAGCTAAGTCTTGCCTGACATAAGCCAGGACGAGACACCTAAGATCGGCAGGCGTTGGGCTTGCCTAGATAAAGAATTCCTGGGACGCTTGAGGTTCTTGGAGTTACTGTAGATATCCCCCATTGCAATACCTTGAGAGGCAAAAAGAAGATATCTCCCAATTGACCGGATCTCAGAATCTTCGATAGTTGCCATTGACAAATCAGCTGACGCTTGGAGGCTGTTACGCTCCTCGGTCGCTTTACATCGATATTTATATTAATATCTCAAAGATCGCGGCTAATGAAACGTGCAAGAGAGGCCTAAGTAGAAGCAGCATCGTTCGGGGTAGGGGAAAGCAGCTTACCCCGGGTGGGTTCGACCGTTCCGTTTCTTTTAATATAGTGCCCTTGTAGGGTTAACACACCGATGGCAAAACGGCGGCCCGGCGCGGCTACAAGGAAAAGGCGAGACCGCCGATCGCCACAATAGTCAGTAGACACCTTTGTTCCGAGTGTTCAATATTGTACTTATCTTGAGTATTTTACACAGGGCAAAGGAGAAATTCATGAAGTAAACCCAGATACGAAGCAAGAGAATAATTCGAATACTAAGAGTCACGGCCGTCTGGCTGATCCATGGGCCAAGGGTAGCCAAATTACCCCTTTATCGATAAGGGTTGATATACAATTGGGACCCCAACTAAGAGCTTCGCCTCTAAAAAGGACACCTGCCGTGACACTAAGAAGAAGAAGAAAAAAAATGAAAGAAGGAAAATAAAAAGAGGGGAGTACACTTATAAAACATTAAGTTCTTAAGCTATTACAAGTATATGTTTAAATAAGAGAATTAATATCGGCCCGGCGGCTACGAGGTGGGCCGCACCGCCACGACCCGCATGATGAGTTAGCACAGACTCTCGTGTCGAGTTCCTAATATTGCTTTTCTAGTTATCATATTCTTACTTATGATTATGAGTTTACAGTTTAAGGGCCGAATGCCCATGGTCGGGAGCAATTCGGGCGCAATTTCATCAGCTTACCACGCGCCAGCCCTAGCACGGATATCATCGAATTTATATACAAGCATTATATCATTAAAAATAGCGGGCATCGAACTAAATTTGCGAGACGCCCAACGAAATGAAGATCAAGAAACCCCTAAGGACGATTACGACAGAATGTCTTAGTGTCTTTTAACATGGGTATTGTACAGATGCCTCGAGAGTGGTACGAGATGAGAACCTCTGACGGGGAAGAGTGTGAGATGGAACATCTTAGCTTCGGAACGCTGCTAGATGATGTGCGGCTTCCAACTAATGGAACGTGCTATTTATTACAGTAGGAGATCGTGCCACAAGATCTTAGACCGGTGTTGCTACCTCTTTAGGATTGAAGTCTATGGTTTAAAACAAGATCATGCTTGATACGTTCCAGTGAGTAAACTTGTGAATCATATGTTCGGAGGAAACAGGAGTTGAAGAGAGGTAAGAATCATTCATGCCATCTGGAAACAGGTTTTGATAAACGCTCACCCTATTTTTTTATCCGCGCGCGAATTAGATTTGCATCTCGTAACTGTGGCCCCTCGGCAGCTATAACAAGGGCTGGTTTCAGGGCTTGGAATTGATTCTATTCAGAATACAATGATCTGTTATGACTGCCTAAGACCTTGACCATTCAGATTCTCTGGCTACGAAGCTATATACAACTCTGGCCCCTAGGGTAAACCTCCGACTTCGGCGCCTATGTCTTAGTTAAGCGAGGGCTGAATAGCCTCACGTAGGACATCAGGAAGGATATCAGAATACTAGGTATAGTTGGCCACAGCCCATACTGCCTTTATTTCCACCGTGACACCACGCTAATAAACTAACGGCTCATCACAGTCGACTTTACAGTAAATAAATTAAGCAATTTTAAGCTAACTTAAGCCGCGCCGAAGCAAAAGTGACAAGCGGTTATGTGATCTCAAACGTCGAGATTGCCGTGATATAACACCTTGTGCTTTCAATCCCTGACGCCGTGCTGTCCATCTCACAAGCTCTTCATATCTTTTGGTCCTCTTATCCAACCCATCGCAAGATGTAGCAATATTTTATTGCTGAACTCGCGGAAAATCGATCACATCCTCAATCGCTTTGCTCGGGATGTGGTGTAAAAAGATGTACTCGTGCTCAGAATTGTTCCAAGCCAGTTCCTGGATCCATAAACCCAAGTTCGCTGCGAGCCTGCGTAGGTTGCGAAATTCCACTGTGCCATAATCCAAATCCGTGACATCGATCTTTGTAATGGTGACGTGACGCTTCCCCCGATCCAACCTCCGGTTCACCTCGCGGTTCGCAGCGTCTTCATCACAGTATGCTGAGATGAAGGGGGAAGGCGTGCGATCCGCCCAATCCAGGTGCCTCTCAAGGCACTCCCGGAGTTGGGGTGACATGTGTCTGAAATCACCGCCGACACCTGCCGCCCTGATCTCGGAGTTTCTCGTTCGAGCTTGAGAATTTTCGTCTTCTACGCGCCAGAAGCATCTAGGACTTGCCATTTTGGTGTGACACGCGCAGTTGTATTTGAAAAAAAAAATTTAGATGAAAGGGAAGTAGTGATCCGAGAGCTCAGGTTGAGCCCTGGAGTGTGACCAGCTCGCCATTTTATACTCAGATCACACCTGTAAGAAAATTATTATAAGATCATATAGAGGTGATAATGCAGGCTGCTCGAAAATTTTCTTGTATAAAGGCCCTTATTGGTGGTGCGGGCCTTGATAGCATGGCACGACAACTGAGATGACTCAATCCATGTAACCCCTCGTTTTCTACGAGGTCGGGTCATGGATATGAATGGAATGTACTGGAAATCGAGAAAGGAATGAAAGAATAATAAAAAGAAAAGGCTGGCTCTTTATCGGCAAGGGATTTCTAAATAATTTAACCTTCAATTACGGGCTCGATTCGAGGGTTAGGACGACAGCTCCTGAGACAATGACCGTAGTAAGTTCAGAAATGCACTTTTGCAAGGCGTAGTAGCATCAAGTTTAGGCAGCGATGCTCTTATCTATCCAATTAATGAGCATTTTGACAGTTGAAAGTATCATACCATCAATCAAAGTACGCATGTGTAGGTTGCTCCTCTGACATGCAGCTCGAAGCAGGCTGAGAAGCGATGTGGATGACCCTGGTAGGATTTCTCCTGTATGAATGGCCACATCCTGGGTTGGAAGGAACCGGTTCGTCAATGGCCGAATGCTAGCTACACCCTGTAAACTTTTCGGTAAGTTAGGCAGATATGGCCCGAAACTTGACCCCACGCTGAGGTTTACATATCTGGCATCATATTGCGATTCAACAGAGCCAGTAGATCACGCGTAAAGCGCGGTCGTTTCATTGGGTCACATTTGGCAAGCCGACCTAGATGCTTACACTGCCTAACAGATAACTGTCACTGATCTTACCTCGACATGTTCAAATTTCTTATCTCTCTTACCTCGATCAAGATTGACAACATAACAGAGCAAAATAATCTGTAATATGTTGAGAACAGTGCGCCACAGCTAGATAATTTGAAGCACTCGCGGTAGCCAATAAACTCTCGTCGGAATACCTAGTAGATGCTGATAACATTGTCTCGCTTAGCTCAGAACCCCAGGCCATACCTAATACATGCAGCTACTTGAAACGAAGTGAACCCCCTCTTTGCTCTCTTAGCGAACGCCAAGAGCATTGGGGGTTTTGGATAAGTGTATGGCGAGCTGAATTGTCGTGCTTCGGTGTTGACTTCACAAGAACCGATATGTATCTGCTATTCAATTAAACTAACCAGATTATGATGTTTCCTTCCTAAAGTAATATTTCAAACCTACTCATAAAATGATAGTCGATTGTATCCTTTCTTTTACAAGTCTGTCAAAAGCTTGGAGTTCCCGTCCCTTCGTCCCCATTGGGCCGATAGGGCCATCCGTTGTTTCGTGAGGTGGTAAGAACACAGTGTTTGGCGTTAAGGAGGCAATTAATGCTACAGCGTCGAGAATCCTACCGCCACATCTGTTTTATACACCTATATAGTCAAGCAAGATTGCACAGATAAGCGAATGGGATAATACTTATCTACAATATCTCGTTTTATATTCTCATGCTAATGTATGCGAACCAAATGGCCATTCAATCCAAGATAGACTAGTTTGTGCCAGCGTTGATGGTAGGCTCCTGGCTCTCAGGAGTTATCGTTGCGTTAGGGCACCACTTCTATTATCATAGTATAGATGGCTCTTCTACGGATGTTTATCAATCTATATTCGGGTTCCGTTTCTCAAGCCAGCAAATTACTACGGCTCTAGGAACGTCCTTTTCGTTTGTCTCTCGGGCTTTTCTTATCTTCGCTGCCTCGGTAGCATATGTTCAGGTTTTTTGGGGAGCTGCTAGGCACTCGATGAGGCAGAACAGTCTAGCAGATTTAGACGCCATGTTCTCTGGTCTCTCCGACTTCTTTGCTTTTAGAAAGGGATCAGTTTGGCAAAAGCATCCCCTGCTCCTCTCAGTAGCTCTGACCTCTTGGTAATATCCAACATACCCTCGCAATATGCATACTTACTAGAAGACAGGCTGCTGCCAATCCCATTCGTTATAACACCAGGCACACTGTCCGTCGTCTTGGTCGCGGAAAACCATTCAGCCATGCGAGACGTACCCAACGTGGACTTCACAAGTTTCAACTACGTAGCAGGGATACCATGGTATGACTATTCGATAGCTCCAATGACTTCTGAATATGTATACAATGGTCCTAGTATAGGGGTTGAGAAGGTTGCTGTTGCGGTAGCAGCACAGGGCGCCATATTGCCCATCGCCCCCCCTGCCGAGAACTCAAGCTGGTCTTTGGATTTCTACGGTCCTTCTCTGAGCTGCGGGGCTATGAAAGACAGTGTGCAGAGCCAGGTCGAACCGAACATTGTGCAATTTCTCAATAGATCTAATGACTGCTTATTCCGCGCTGACACTGACCTGTGCTGGAACCCTAACGACTATAATAACATGGGGGTTCTTGGATTGGATTCTAGGAATATAACACCGCTTCCCTACCTAGATGGCGATGTCGCTGAGAATTTCTCTAAGGGCGATTATAAAGGGCCCTTCACACCTATTTATATTACCTTATTGCCGTTTATCCTTCCATCCCCTTGCGAAGCTTTGGATAACAATCAGGTTCTATCACTGTTACAAAACGCCTCGTACTTTCAATGTGATCTGCATAACGCCTCTTATCATGTTGATTTCAGCTATAAGTCTGGTATGCAGAATATTGCATTCCAGATTGATCGTTTGGAGGCAGTTACGAATGTGTTCCATATGTTCAGGCGGTCAGAAAACCTAGGGGTAGGGTTTTCCCAGGGCCCCTTCAATTGCAATCAGCTTGAGGAATACGAACTACTAGCAAATGACCCGTGTGTGTTCGACACCGGTCTGCTGCGGAGGCTTTCATACACGGGAGTTCTAGATGGATTCTGCCGCCTGATGATCGGCTCCGTGTCGATAGGCGATGACGGAATTCCGGAGGTGGACACGAGTATATTTACGACTAGCTTGATAGACACACCGGAACTTGAATATCTCCTACAATTCGTGAAGAGCCCTCGGAAGGAAGGAACCCTTCAGAGCCAATTCATATCAAACAAAACGCCGCAGGGTACTACGCTTTCAAACATTGAAGAGCCACCGCCTCGATCATCCTTACCTTGGGCAATGGAAGAACTTTTCAGCAACTTTACTATTAGCCTTATGAGTTCAGATCTCTTACCGTAAGTATTTTTGAATTTAATACTGCTCAAGTGGTTAGTTAACTAGAGTATATATACTAATTTAGAATTTAAATCAGATCGAATCTTACCCCCCCCCCCCCCTTCAGGCCTCCCCCTGTCAATATTACTTTTACCATCATCAACTTGGTCTACTCCTACTCACCCACTAGCCTCTGGATCGCCTATGGCGCCGCTATCCTAGCGTCCTCGTTAACACTAGTCGTCAGTATCATGGCCATACTTCCCAACAACGCCAGCTACAACAGCGACTTCTCAACTATCATGCGGGCCGCACATGGCGCTATGTTAAGCTCCCCCGTGCAACCACAGGACATAAACGGCGCATCGCCATTGCCCAAGTACCTATAAACTGCAAAAGTCAGCTGGCTAACCTCGGGTGATGATGATAAAGGGACAATGCACCCGAGTTCACTGAGAGAGAATCTCGTCAATGATAATGAAGGCCATCCGGATCAAAATGCGCTATCGGTTACCTCCGAGAATACAACACAAGTGGAGGAGGATGTGGTGTATAGCAATGCTGCTTCTGTGCCAATGGGACGTGAGAATTGTAATCATCAAGTGCCTAGAGGCTCGAAGACAAATAACCAGTATATGAGCTTGTATTCATTGTAATGGGGACGATAGCTTCTCAGAAAAGGTCGGAGAGTAAGACGAGTATAATAAGATAAAGCTTCGGTGCATTGGGGTATGAAGGATTTGTCAGCTTGGTATTATCATGATATAGACGGAAGACTTGTTTCTTAGGGCTTGAGCTTCGATATTTCAATTTAGAACAAATCTACTTATTTGACCACACTGCACGAAAGCCTTCAATAGCTTTGATCTTGGACATTACATAGTCATAAACACATTGTAGAGAATCAGCTGGCCTATAATAGAAGATAATGATCAAAATATAAATAAACACAATTCTTATGCAAGTCTATTGTATGTCTTAGATAAAAACTCAAGATACCTACTCACAAAAAGCAATTATTTCACCAAATGTTAGAATGAAGCTAACTGTGTTCGTAGGCACTTCCAAGGTCGGTAGCGGGGAACCTCGGCACGGCGCGGTTTAAAGATCTGGGGTAAAGCTCCCGGTATTCCAGATCTACAGTAAGCTACTGCACACCTACTTAACTACATATAGCTCACCGTCTACACGAGCAACCGATAGTAATTAAGAGAAACCTACCATCAAAGGAATTAATTCGTCAAGAGACACTTAAAAAAAACACAATTGATCGCCCACATTAGAACAGCACGTACCCGCTAAGCGGAAGAAGACTCATCGCCATGTCGGAACGCATATCACAGCTCGCGGCTCAGCTGAACTACCCCAAGGGCATGCTGGCGGGCCAGACGGCGATCGTGACGGGCAGCGGGCAGGGAATCGGAGCCGAGACCGCAAGACTTTTTGCCAACGAGGGGGCTAAGGTCGTTATTTCTGATATCGATGCTGGTAAGGTCCCTTTTCGAGCTTTCTAATTTCATCACCTCACTACCATCTACCTACTACTTACCTACCACTCTCTCACTACATATATGTGCATATAATGTCATACGGACATATCACGATCCAAGCCTCATCTCACCTCACTTCAATTCACTTTACCCCCCATGAGTAATTCAGCGACATATTAACATACCTCCAGCCAAAGCGGATGCCGTAGCATCAAGCATAAACAGCAGCACCCCAGGGCGTGCGATAGCCGTACCAGGCGACGTGCTAGACACAGCCTACCACAGCACTCTAATCGAAAAAGCAGCCGCCTTCGGGTCCGGGAAGATCCACATCCTAGTGAACAACGCAGGCTACACCTGGGACGGCGTGATCCACAAGATGAGCGACGACCAATGGGACACGATAGTGTCGCTACACACAACAGCGCCGTTCAAGCTCCTCCGGGCCGCAGCGCCGTACTTCCGGGTCCGCGACGGCGAGCCGCGGTGCGTGGTCAATATCTCCTCGACCAGCGGTGTCCACGGCAATGCCGGGCAGATCAACTACGCCATGGCCAAAGCGGGTGTGACGGGTATGACGAAGACGATTGCCAAGGAATGGGGGCCGAGTTTTGGTGTCCGGGCTAACGCTGTTGCCTTTGGACATATCGAGACGAGGCTTACGCAGGCGAAGGAGAAGGGGGTGTTTATTACTGGGCCTAAGGGGGAGAAGATCATGGTGGGTATCCCGCAGGGTGGGAAGCCGACAGAGCAGCTGCATACTGATATCCCCCTCCGGAGACCGGGGCAGCCATCTGAGGCTGCCGCTGCTATTTTGGCGGTTGCTAGTCCTTTGTTTTCTTATGTTACGGGACAGACTATTATGGTCACGGGTGGAAGGAATATGTGAGGCTGTAATGAGGAGATAAGGGGCTAATTGGCTAAGCATGTATTTGCAGGAATCGAATGCGTAGCCAGCTAAACAGCGTGTTAAGATGGGGAAATGTACGGAGACGTGTGAGCAAGTTAATGTTGCAAAGCAGAGCAGCGCCATTCGGCCTATTATATAAATTCAATGAGCTATACATTACGCGCAACGCACCCACAACGCCGGATCGATCGAGCTGATATCGACCTCTTTTCATTTCCCTTAGATGCAAAATCCGACATAAAGTATTCCATTCCATGTCTTTCTTCACTAAAACCTTCACTTCCTCTATACCTTCAACCACAGTCCCAACACACCCTTAGCATACTCAACAATCTCATCACCACCAAGCTTCGACTCGCCATACAACCGATCAACAAAGCTGATAGGCACCTCAGCAACAGTACACCCCATAGCCTTAGCGCGCACCATCATCTCCATCTGGAAGGTATACCCCTTACTCTCCGTGCTCTCAATGACCTTCTGCAGCACAGCCTTCTTATACAATCGGAAAGATCCCGTAAGATCGCTGACGCCGGGTCGGAGGACAGTATCGGCGAAGAGGTTGGCGCCGCGCGAGACGAACTTGCGCTTCAGGTCCCAGCCATACACACCTCCATCACCAGCGTACCGCGTGCCCGTGACGATGTCGTAGTTCCCTTCCTTCTGGCGCGCGATCATGATCGGGATGAACTTGGGGTGGTGGCTGAAGTCGGCGTCCATGATGACGACGAAGTTGCCCGTCACGAACTGCAGGCCGTGCACATACGCCGTGCCCAAGCCTAGCTTTCCGGACCGTGTCTTCAGCATCACGTGTGGCGCGTATGCTTTCACCAGCTGCAGCGCCACTTCCTGTGTTCCGTCCGGCGAGCCGTCGTCGACGATGACGAGTTCCCAGTCGAGGTTTCTGCAAGGAGTCTGCGTTAGCGGGGATTGGTAAGCGGGAAACCCGTGACAGGTAGGTTGTCTATCGGTAGGCGGGCGTACTGCTCTGTAAAGGTACGGTTCAGCAACCAGGTGACGATGGGTAGGTTGCGTCGCTCATTGTACGTCGGGAGGATGACTGAGTACTTGTCGCCCGAGGCGGCGGCGGGCTTTTTCGGGGCCATTGCGATCGTTGTGTGGGGGTGTCGAAGATTAAAAGGATTAAATGGAAGTATGCAATGGCTGGTATGAAATGAATTGGGAGTATCGTCGTCTCGAAGGAATGTCTTGAAGTTGGTGATCGGGGAGAGTGTCGATTGTGGTGCTGTCTTGGGCGGGACTCGAAATGAAATGGACACGGTCTTGACGTGACAGGGTTCCAGGTTGCATATACTTTAATCTACAGGTACGTACCTAACTGTAGAAAGGTCCCCACAGCGGTACAGTTCAGCTCATATGCTGGTAAAGTGGGTCAACATACCCCTATTTGACCTCATCTACCTGGCAAGAGTTACGCTACCTACTTTGTAGTAGGTAGCCAAAGTATGCCTATGGGAATAGAACATTCAGTCCCTTGGCTTTCTTCTTCAAACTGCAATATTCAGATATATATACTCATCAAAATTTCGCACATAGAGAGTTAAGTCTGTATACTGCCTAGAATATAAAGTATATATACAGCTACCCGTTCATCCAGATCAATCATCATTGAAACTATCATCAGCTTAGATATCTCAACTGCTTCCCAACAGCACCACTTCGTTTCTTTACCGGCGAGTCGGTCGATCTCACTTTTCCGCGTCACGCGTGGTAGTAGTATCCGCCGTATCTTTCCTCCCAATACTCTTCCAACTCTTGAGACTACCGATACTAAAAGTGCGATGAAACCTGCGCCCACTCTCCTCGCCTTGGGAAAATGCCCCGCGGACTACAGCGCGATCCTCAAGGAGTCCAAACGTGCGCTTGGTGAATTTCCAAAGCTCCATACCAGCCACAAAAAGAATCAAAGCTCCGATAGCTAGCGCCCATTCCCATGTAATGGCCGTGTGCTTGAAGACTTTCGTATTGAGCACCGGGATATACACCACAGGAAAGACGCTGACAGCGCCAATAGCAACAGCCCAGAACAAGAACTTATTCGCGTACAAGTCCTTGAACAGTGGGAAGCCAGTAGTGCTGTCGGGATCAAGTCGGAACATGGAGCGACGGATGTCCTTGAACTCCCAGGCACTGAACAGGATGAGCCATGTGAGTTCCGCGAAAACGGCCGCGCGGGCGCGGAATACCGGCTCGCAAGTATCTCCCCATTGCTTATTACAGTCTCTGCCCAGTTGGCCGTTATTGGCGCCGTAGACGATGATGATGAATGTCGCAAGCGTCAAGCTACCCATCAAGATGCCATATACAACCATGTCAACTAGGACTTGTTTCGTGAACACGCCGCTCTTCTTGTCGTGTGGTGGTTTGCGCATGACTTCGCGAGATGCGGCCTCTCGTCCGAGACCAAAAGCAGGGAAACTGGAGGTGACTAGGTTGATCCACAGGATCTGGAGTGGTGAGACGGGGAACACCGAGTAGCCTGCCTCATCCTGGAATCCAAGACCCGCGATCAACAGGATAACCTCGCCGACATTGGATGTCAAGAGATGCAAGATGAACTTTTGAATGTTGTCGAACATGCGGCGACCCTCTCGAATAGCCGCGACGATTGAATTAAACTTGTCATCGGTTAATACAATTTTCGAGGCTGATTTGGCGACATCCGAGCCGGATCCCATAGCAATGCCTACATCAGCACGGGACAGCGATGGAGCATCATTCACTCCGTCACCAGTCATAGCCATGAAGGCACCGCGGCGTCTTAGAGCTTCAATCATGCGAGTCTTGGTGTCAGGAGCACATCGAGCCAGTACCAGAGGCAGCTCAGGCAATGCATCGATCTCTTGGTCAGTCAGTTTGTCGAAATCACTCGCCTTGAGCACTATTGATTTAGCAATATCATCCCTCAGAACGCCGGGGTTGCGAGGAATGATGCCGACTTCTCTAGCAATGGCTTCAGCAGTGGCCGGGTGATCACCAGTCAACATGTGTACTCTGATTCCCGCAGTAGAGCACTCAGTAATGGCGGGAGTAGTCTCTCTACGAGGGGGATCGTAGATACCAGCCAGACCCAGCAGTGTAAGACCGGATTCCACACGCTGACGCAGAGCATCGTCATCCTCTGTATCAGCGCTAGTCTTCTCGGTATACATGCCCTCCAAACGTCTTGATGCAATGGCAAGTACTCGTTGGCCTTGACTCGCGAAATCATCCATTTGCTGGAGGATCTCTTCCTTGTAATCTTGGGTCATAGGTTTCTGTTCATTTCCAATACCGACAGTAATGCACAGATCAATCACACGCTCCACGGCACCTTTTGTGAAGACCATGCTGTGGTCACTGTCAGGTCTGTGGTAGACGACTGACATGCGCTTGATGCTACTGTCAAAGGGGAACTCAGCGACTTGCTTCCATCCCTCGGCTTCTATAGTTTTCTTGCCTCTGTCAAGCCTGTGCGCGAATACCTGCAAAGCAATCTCCGTTGGTTCGCCCGTGACCTGCCATTCAGGCTGATCGTCTTTAGGTTCTGTTTCGTGTCTAACTGTCGCGAGATTGCAAAGAGCAGCGGATAGGAGAAATGCCTCCAACTCTGGATTCAGTGTGGCGATTTTCTCCGTCTTCGACTCGTCTCTAGGTCGATTAAGCTTCCCTTCGGGCACATCAAATTTGAGAGTTGCGGCACTGCGTTCCTGGTCAAAATCACGCTTCTTTTGCGACTCATCAACATCCTTCTTTTCAGCAGCCGTCACTCGTCCTTCGGTCGGATTGTTGGGGTGCTTCGAGTCCTGGACCGTGTATATGGTCTTCGAAGGTACCCATACTTTCCGAACTATCATAGCCCCCTGAGTTAGGGTGCCGGTCTTGTCAGAACAAATGTTAGTCACGCCGCCGAGGGCTTCAAGTGCAGAGAGATCCCGAACAACCACATTAGCCTTTCTCATTACTGTGGTGGCAACAACCATGGTGATGGTCAAAACACTAAGCGAACATCAGTATGTTTCAATCATTGATTGACAATGAATATCCACTCACGCGACAAGTGACTCCGGAATGATGGCAATGCCAGTGCTAATGGCATAAATGACAATCTCTTGTGAACCGCCAAACTTGTTGACGCCGAAGACGATAAGTGCTAGAACGAGAGCACAACCAAAAAGAATATAGGCAAGTTTCGATAGCTTAATTTGTAGAGGTGTTCCCTCAGTTAAACCAAGGAACCCGCCGATGAGATCGTAAATGCGCTTGGTGAGACCAATAACGGGCTGCCGCTTTCCATACTTCTTATAGTTCATAGAACGACCAGCTTTGCGCTGTTTCTTAGCGGTGGACTAGTGGCATGTCAGTTTTAAGACTGGTCAGGGGTTCAGGGCGGACGGTACTGTTTCGCAACTTGATACATAATAGTGTTGAAATGTAGAATGGGAGATCCTATTGTCACTTACGGCAGCAATCTTGCCAACTTCAGTCTCCATACCAGTAAAGATGACGATACCACGGCCACGGCCTTTCTGGACAGTAGTTGTGCCATACGCAACGTTGATCCTATCTCCTATTCCAAGCTCTGTGTCTTCGAGGCGGTCCACACTTTTCTCAACGGGCACCGATTCGCCAGTAAGAGACTGTTCATCAGCTGCCAAGTTCATAGCTTCGAAAAGGCGGACATCAGCGGGAATAGTGTCGCCCATCTTCAGGATAACAATATCGCCAGGCACAACTTCAGCACTACGAATTCATCAGTATGGAAGCATGATCAACAATGAGGGGCTTGAAGACCTACTTCGCGATAACTTCGGTCTTACCATCACGCAGAACCATAGCTGAAGGAGACGAGAGGGCTCGAAGAGCATCCATCTTCTTTTCGGCGCCATACTCTTGGAAGAAACCAATAGATACGTTCAAGATGATAACGGCAGTGAGGACGCCACCTTCGATATAATCACCAACAGCAAAGCTCAGCGCCAAAGCAAAGAACAAGACCTGGCCCACGATTAGCTAGATAGGCTAAACAACTGTTCACGTAGAGTCTTACTAAGATCATGGCGTTAAGCAATTGCTTAATAAAGATCTTGTACCATGGTATGGCACCACCGACATCTAACTCATTCGGGGGATGTTCCTGCTGTAGCCGGGCTACCTGAGAGGAGGAAAGACCTTTCTCCAGGTCTGAACCTAGGTGTCTTACAACATCATCGGGCGATAGAAGGAAAGGATGCTGCTCGAATTGTGTAACCATTGTGAGTAAGCGGTAACTCCAATGACTTTCTTAAATTTTGAGTATAAGGACTTCATGAAGAGTATCAGTGATATCAATTGTGCCAGGCCGTTGTCTTTGCTTTGTCCACACACAAAGTATAGTTGGGTTTCCAGTGCGATCTCAAAGAGCGTGGGAGTCTAAAAGGTACAAAAGCCTTATCCTACAAGAGACTATTCTATCATGAGAGTAGAGGCGGGAACCCATGGTATATGTACTCAACGGACTCTACCTTTGTGCCATGATACAGCGCTGGGTGCTTGCCCCCGATCCTCATTGCCAAGAGTACCAAGAATACTGTTATCATCATTCGGTGGGGTCGCAAAGCCGGATGGTGTGAGAACCGTTCAAACGGCGCCGTTACCCAGACAGAACCCAGAGTCTCGGGCGACGACCGGCATCCATGGCGTATTTCCTCATTGGACAGTATCTCTTTTGCAGCCTCTTGGCGTGTAGTTCCAAGAAAGTCAAATGCGAACGGCAACCCGCTGATATTCCGGTCGTAATCACCCTTGAATTGTATGAATTTGGCTGCGAGTCGTGTTGGATCGGGCCATTGACCACGCACGTTTGCCAGGGGCTTGGCTCCGAGAGGTTTGCATACCTACTTTCCAAAGCGTGGTGGCTACCTTGGCAACTGGAATGCCAAGATTCTACGTGCTAAAAACCATCCATTATGAAATCAATATCGAATAATGTGCAGTTTATTCGGACACCACCGTCACCGTCAGCTTGGAACGATGGCTTGTCGTTGTCTTGGTGTAGTTGCTGGTTGGATGCCATCATCTTGGCCGCGCCCGTCCAAGACAAAGCTCTCAGGGATGTATGCTTAATAGCATTTGCGCTAAAGCCACGTGACTCAGTATGAATTGCCTCCCAATGATGTTCGCCAGCTTGGCCCGAGCTTGGCTGCCCTCCATCGGCAATCGGCACGTTTCTGAAGCCGGAGCAGCTGTTCGACACCTCTGCCAGCTGTGGGTCCATGACCTAGCAGCCCTAGCAGATGATGCCGGCTCTAGCTTCAACTTAACCCTCCGAACGGGCCCATCCAATTGTCTTCTCAATTCGACCATGTTCGATGGTTGCAGGCTGAGGAAGGCCATGGACACGGCAGGCTTACCTGTTGGTCTTACATCAATGAATCCTTGCCAATCGAGAATTTTCTTCCAAGGTAAACACAATCCTGATGTTTTTGGTGACTGATGCCTGCTACTTCGATTGACCAACAAGGGATGGTATTAGCTGCCCACTGTTGAGTCCGCTTATCTTTTTGCCTAGGCACTCTCTAGAGTACCCCGCCATTTACACCACCTCGCCTCACCTAACCTCACCTAGGCCGAGCTCTCGCGTCAGAGGGGTTCAAGCCAGCTTGCGATTACAACTAGACCTGCATAGTAGTAGGGCCCTCTGACTCTCGGTGCAGTTAGAACACCACACTGCAGCACTCGACGTATGCCACATTCATCATGACACACGATCGTAGCGACCGATCTAGCTCTTTCCCCGGCCAGACAACCACATCGATTCTTAACGGGAACCCCGCCGGCGCAGACTCGGCTAGCTCGTCGCACCGCTCCTTAAAGGATATATGTCTTGAAGTCAGGAAGAAAGTCGACGGCTTCCTAGCCGAGACGCCTAGCAATCCTCTTCTGCGCGACCTCCAAGCGCGAGTGCGCCAGACTATTGGGGTGGTGGACGAGGCCTTCCAGCGCTACGAGTACGTCGCAAAGCCGCCACTCGAACCCATCTTCCGTAGGCCTCTATAGCTCGCTGATGCCATATTATGCAGGCTTCGAGAAATATCTATATCGTATAATGGCGGAAAAGATTGTATGTGACCTTGTCTGCTCTGCTATTGCTGTTGTGATTCCAGACGTAGACGCTGATTCTTAGTTCAAAGGTCTCGTGCTCCTTATCATAATCCTCGCGTGTCTGGCGCATCGTTTGCCCCCCTCGAACCGAGACAAACCTTCTCAAACTCCAAATGGATCCTCTCGCTCCCTATATTCTCCCGAGAAATTCCAAGCTGTATATATCGTATCCAAGCACCCATTTTCCGAGATAGACGACTTCGTGGCTTCGTCCTCCGCCGAGTATCATTTAGATGTCACGCGCTATGAGTTGAGCATGAAGGAAGGATTAGAAGCATACTTAGAAGAGCGCCCTGATATCAAGGCTATATTCGTAGGGACGCGAAGGACGGACCCTCACGGTGAGAAGTTGACACATTTCGACCCGACTGATGGGGGATGGCCCGACTTCATCCGGGTACATCCTGTTATTGATTGGCACTATGGTATGTGGCTTGCTTCTAAAACTCCTAACCTACTTTCCACGTATTATGTTTTGTCCTCTGGACGCTCCGATTTTCTGTCAATTATGAGACGTTCAATGACGTAAGCTAACCACTGTGAGCAGCCGAAATATGGGCGGTACGTGAAAGGGACCTTACGGCGACCCAACCGGCATAACCAGCGAGAATTAGCTGCTAACAAGGCACAGTTCATCCGGCATTTGGATATTCCATACTGCCCGTTATATGACCAGGTAAGTTATACCTTCAAGATACAAAGCATGCGCAAACGGCGTAGAGCACATGTTAACGTAACATGCAAAGGGTTACACAAGTTTAGGCGGTACGCAAGATACCCTGCCAAATCCTAATTTAAAGAAGAAGGGCGAGAAAGGCGGTGGTTTCCTGCCGGCCTATGAATTAGTAGGTGATGACGAGGAACGGCTTGGGAGAGATAGGTGACAATGATTCGGAGGCATCTCGTCTCGATTTAATCATTGGCATGAATCTCCCGAATGTGAAACCAATATAGAGCATAGAATCAAGCATCAATTTATAACCCTTGAATATCTACCCGATTCATACCTACCAAATTTACTAGCATCAGCCATGGAGCGGATCAGGTACCGGTTAAGGTCGGTTCGAGCTTTACTTAGGTAGAACTCTGCATTCTCTGATCCCCAGATTGAACTCTGTCTGAGCGTGAACAAAGTATGAGTGCTCATTCCATAACTATTTGAGCGCACTCGCTACTGATTACTTACCTAACATGCTAGGAGCAAAAGCCTCAACAACTCGTGGCGCCTAGCCATATATTCGCTTCACTACATACGGTTCCCATATCGCGATCACCTTTCCGTTCCAGTAGTTCGCGCCCTTTTTCGCATCTCAATAATACGGTGCTCATGTAGTTCTAAATGCCTTTTTATGCAACGAATTAGCGCTATCGCGACGCCAAGGGCTAACTCAACTGAGGCTGCCTTGGACAATAACGTTTATGCAAGTCTCATGCAATACGTCATGGGAAACGTTCTGGTCATTGTCTGAAATAGTGAAGTCAATTATAAAACAGTGTAACCAATTGATTCCATTTTATCTCATTCATGCAGGAATACTAATTAAGGTGCGTCGACCTGAACATAACATAACATGGTAACAAATAGTTGGAATTGATACAGTCGGAGTAGAAAATCTATTATGATACCGAATTTTGTGTTTCTTAGTATATAGCGGGTATCTAGAAGACATATAAGTACTTCTGAGCAGGTGCAACAGCTTTTATATCAATCAATAGGCAAAGGAAAGTAAAAGTAGCGATTGTCCAAATAAAATTACAAGATGCATTGACAGTATTATTGTCCCCGACTCCGAAATTTCACTAATATGCGATTTAAGCACTGCGCGTTATATAATTGATTTGTACCCTTCGCGGGTCGATGTGGTTAGGGCGTAGTTGTCTCTTTCTTGTTTCCAGATTGGTACTACTGAATCATAGCCTCTGATCACTATTGTCTGGTGGCACAAAGTGAGACTCCTGGACTTAGTAGAACTTACTGCATCTAGGGCTTGGAATGTCTCTAAAGGCGTGTAAATGACATTCATCTCCACCATCTATGTCCGTATATCACGTCTGGGTCATGGAAAGACTGAATGAGCAACATACACATATCGAGTCGAACTATGATACAAATACGCATCAATTTAAATTGTTCTTGAATATTGCCTAGTTCTGCATGATTCTATGACTCTTACACGACTGCAGACAAACTCTGGTGCTAAGGCAAGTTTGTCCGGAGTGCGCTTTTTAGGTTACTTCAACGAAGTTTATATCGCACATAAGGACATAACCAGCCGAGAATAAAATCCGACTCGGCCCTTCTATTCATCTTTAAAATTCTTCCTTTTCTTATCTTTTTTCTTGATACTCAAGCTAACCCTCGTTCTGTCACCGAGTCGAAAGAAAAGATTACATAATACACATCGATATTTCCTCTCACCTCTCGTTGTTCACCAAATTTTCTCTCTCCTGCTCACTCTTCAGTCTTCACACAATTACCACCCTACTCCGCTTATGCCACCATACACCCTTTTAACAAGAGAGCCAAAAGCAAGAAGAGATGGATGGACTTTATGCCGATACTTTTAGTACGCTACCACTCGGCGATGATCTACACGACAATTCGTTACCATTTCAAAGTACCCCTGACTCATGCTGTACATCCCGAAATAAACCCACCTCGTGTTCGAGGAGTGAAGAAGACAAACCAACATGTTGCCAATCAAGCCAGATACTGGAAATCCTCCATAATCCACTAGAAAACGAAAACAAAAGCTCCGGAACCAACACGTCGGCATTAGAGCTGGCAGCACGCAGCACGCCCTCATCGCCCTCATCGTCGAGTAAAGAGGACGAGTGCTGCTGTACTCCCGTATGGCAGAAGAACTCCACAACATTCACCCCATTACACTCGAGTAACGAAATCGAAGAAGAGGAGTTCGTCGAGGGGCGCAGCGTCGCCGTTGATGAGCCCCGGTGCTGCTGCCACTCCTCGTGTCCATGCGACCGCGACACCGGCAACCCGTCCAAAGAGACGTGTCTTTGCAATAGAGAAGGCTTCGACCTGGAGTCTCGCTGCCCGTGCTGCTGCTGCGAAGACAGCTACCCCTTCCCCCCTTTACCGGATCTCGGTAATTCCGACGACGAAGATGAGGAGGACAACATCTACAATGAGCCTGGACAGATTGTGATTCCAGCCGCAGTGATAGCTGGCGTGGCTTCAGTTGTGGAGGGGGTAAGATGGGTCTATAATAGGTCGGTAAATGTCATTGGTCGTTACATCAACTGGCAACGATTTCGTCCTCGGACAAACCCATGGCGCTTTCCCCGCGGCGAGACTGGATCATCGGGGCATTGGTATGATGAGAAAGGTATCGTGGAATTACAGCAGGTTCAAGCAAACACTCGAAACCAAACTGATGGATTGGGCTCCGATCTGGAGATGGGAAATTGGGAAGACTGTTTGGTCTAAGAACAAAGTATCACGGATGTATTCAGTTGAGGATAACGAAACGGTTAGGATTCTTCGTGTAACAACAAGACTTCGCATATACCCTGCGCCAGATGTTCTGACATATAATAACCCTGGGTGGTTTTATTAAGCGTGAACCAACGGTTACTTTGGAGTGTACTTCTTAAAGAGTTTAAATAGCCTTGGTTGCCACAATCTAATGTTACAACCTACAATTTCAACCCTGGAACAGCATGAAGAGACATATTGTCAGCTGATTCGCTACAAGTAGACCTTCGTACACAGTGGTAGCAATGTTAAACTTTCATCCCTTCTCGACATTGCCTTTCCCCTTTGCTTGTGCCTTAATCCGCTCCCCCGGGCGGCTGTTTTTCCGACCTAACGAGTCGCCTGTTACGGCAATTCGAGTATGGGGTCTGCCTTATAGTCATTTTTCAACAAAACCTCCACCTAACTTACCCATTTCGTCCCACCTTCCATTCAGGATCAGTCTCCCTCGCCAGATTAGGACAATTTGTCAATAGGGGTATAAGTTTGACGAGTTTTCTGATCAACAGCTCCGTCACCTTGGAGCTAGTGTCAACTCTTCGTTTGTGCAGAACTGGCCAGAAACTCGCATAATTGAAGTTATGCTTTCCCAATTCTACGTTCTACTACGGGGGGCACATGAGGTTTCACAACAGGAGAATTCCAGCCTGCAGCTCACGATTGGCAAAGAACTTGAACTGGTCCGACAGCCGACGGTGTGGGCGAGTCCTGCATCGAATATAAAGAAACCCCGATCACTCAAGACATCCAGCGCCTTAGCATCCTATACTCATTACCCCCAGATCGATGAGAACAAGCCAGAAGATTACTGGAACCAAGTGATCCAACGGTGCCCACCTCGGAGCCACTGTGAACTTGGCTTGGTCTTGGAGCATTTGGCTGTCGTTCGTCCATTTGACAAGCCCAGCAACAGCAAGCCCTGGAAACTGGCCAAGGAGTTTGCTTACTTCTGAACGTACAATGTACATTGTTCTAGAAGATCACGCTGATATTCATCACAGAGCCTATCGTCGCTGCTAAGTCTGAGTCACTCCCTCGTACTACTCCGTTTTATCTAACTAGCCGTTATCCTAACAATCGGCACGGTTCAGAGCCGGGGTCGACTAACTCCCCTAGCATCAAGACGTCGTCCAAGTTAACGCTAATTGGCACGACTATTGATGGCGGATATTCTCCTCGGCCTATGTTGTCTGTTAGGCTAGGCTTATATTTAGGGTCATCTACTCATACTCGTATCTTCTTAGACGTCAGTTACTCAGATTCAACACTACCTCATATGCTAGTTGAAAGCCAAGAAAAATATACACATACCCCTATACTGAACTACGAAGTCTGAACAACTTGAAATGTAGAAAAGAATCCGCGTCGCGGCGGCGGTGGAGTGTTACGATGTGGAAAAAAGAGACTCAGATTGTATACAGCGTGAGGGTATTCAGAGCCTATTAGATATCGTCGCGCTATAATAAAAGTCTTATTGTACCCCAATAGTCGCTTCCTGACATGGATGAAGGGTGGCCGGCATCGTCAGGACGGTTGACGACGGAGCCAGGGGGTCGCGAGGGTAATAGGTATGCCGAGAACGTATAGGCTGACTGTCCTATACTCTCGGCGACCTCAAAGGGTCCTGCAAACTGCTGACCTCACTTTCTCCCAAGAACAGCGGCTTGTGGGATGTTGTATCCTTTGTGGAGGCGTAGGAGAACCTTTTGCCCAACGTTATCGAACATCACCTAAAGGCTAGTTCAACCCCGATGAAACAATAACAAGTCCCGATTAAACACATATTAAACATTGGTTAAATGTTACCTCAATGTTTAAACTGGTATAAGGCCTTTAAGATTTAACCTTTTTCAAAACCAGGATCCTCCTTTTCTGCAGCTCATTTTTGAGTCGACTAGACTGGAGTGACTTGACAGCTTCGATTATGATGGTTTCCTAAACACGTTCCGGCACAAAGCAAAACACCTGTAGGTCAAACAAGGTATCACAACTAATTATAGCATCTCGAACATAGAAACCCCATCCGGCCTTGACGTAGCAAAAGCCAACTTGAACAACAGCTTGGTCATCCATATCTATCACACTCAAAGGCAGTAGAATTATAAATAGCGTGCCTTGGATTGGTCAGAAGTGTGGCATATAGCGGTAGAGGTGTGGGCAGTTGAAGGTGGCTTGCGGTCTTCCAATGAAGCTATGGCACGACCCTTAGAGTGAGCTATATATACTCCCAAGATAAATTTCCCAGTGTAGAGAGAAATTTTCTCCTGGCGCAATAGCAACAGTCGGTACCGGGTGCAACAATAGCTAGATCTGTGATATTTAACATTAAATCTCTCATAAGATTTGAACAATGCATAGAATTCAGATCACGCTTGGCTTATAGTCACTTACCGTGTAATGTCCAGTGACGCTGGAACCCAGAGATTACATCAGTATGGGCTGCTGAACAAATGAAGAGCAAACAAGAAGACACGCCAAATTAAACTGTGCATCGGTATTTTTGACTTTATGTACAAACAGCATACATCAGGTTTAGTTCGGGTTGTGCGGCTCTTGCCGGCAGAGAACCGTGTGGACCCTATCCTGATTCCTTCCCCCCTTCATTCGTCGTCACAATAGAAAATACTAGTTACCTTAATGACAAATTTCGTTGTGATGCCAAGAACGCCTGAAAAAACAAGGTAGAAAAAAAGTCGACGTGTCCGCAGCGTTATACCCAGTTTCATCGATAAAACTGAATCAGAACCTAGGGTTCGCCACATATAGGGCCGGCCACATTTTTGAGTAGAAGGACTTACTCGGCAGCACCTTGACTGCGCGTCTTTCTAGCTGTTCTCCCTACAGGTACGGCGGCCGTCTTGTCCTTTCTAGGACGACCAGGCTTACGACCCGTCCCGTTAGTGGTAGTACCGTTAATCTTTGGTTTCTTCTCAGGCGGCTCGGTGTCTCCATTCTCGGCGCTGTCAGATTCGGTTTTATCTGGATCCTTTACGTCGTCGGGCTTGCGCTTGCTGCCAGCGGCACCATCGCCATTCTCGGCTGGAGAAGAGGCGTCCGTCTGCTTGGATGCGCCATCCGCTGGCTGCTGAAGATCCGAAGGTTTTGCGTCAGGAAGCTCTTCGTCCTGAACCTCTTCAAGTGACACTGGCTTGGGCGGCTCCACCACCTCTTCGGGACCCGCAGGCGCGCCAGATCCCACGTCGGATGCTACGGTCTCTGCTGTGGCAGGCTGAGACACTAGAGCAGGAGCGGGATCGGATGGCTTCTCCGGTTGCGAAGCTTCGGCATCAGGCTTGCTCGATTCATTAGTCGAGTTCTTCTGGGCCTCAGCAGCTGGCGCCGGCACTTCTGACTTTGTGGTGGCATCGGAATTAGACGCAGCAGGCGCGTCTGAAGCAGCTGACTGATCTGGGACCGAAGGCACCAGAGTCGCGGCCGCTGTGGCCGTAGCTTCTTTGGTGATTGGGGGAAGACTGTCGTTTGTGTCGCGTGCCTTGTCGTCGGCATTGGCGACGGGGTCTGAAACGAGAGTATGTCAGCACACTGTAGGATACACTGTGTTTTGCGATGAGCTCCGGCAGTTTCGCGGGAATGCGCAAGCCACAGCCACGTCAAAGCGCGCCAATTGAAGTTGCGCAAAGGTGCACAACATGTTGGCGACACGGGCAAAACAATATTGGAGGATGGAATACCTTTAGCGATACTCTCGGCGTTGTTCTCAGCCATGTCGATGACGTAGGAGCAGCGAGCTCAAGCACGGGTACAGTGCGACGGTATGGGAGCTACGGAGCGGCAAATGGGGATGGAGTATCGATGCGCAAGCGACAATAATTGGAATATTTGGAAATGGGATGCAATGTAGAAGCTAGCTTCTGTGATAGAGCATTGGTGGGAGCGGGAATGATGATGGAAGAGGAAAGGGAAGAAGAGAAGAGGAGGATGAGGAAGAAGAAGGCCGGGCGGACAGAAGAGGTGACAGGAGAGGTGAGGTGAGGTTGGTTGGGTCAGGAAGAGCGAAGCAAGCTCATGCTCCATCGGCGCAGAGTAGGACGAGCCCACGGGCGAATCAGAAGCGGCGACGGGCCGGGAAAACATTCAGCAAGGAAGCTTTCATGCAAGCGCACTGAGCCCTGGGGAGGAGGAGAGGCGGAGGTTTACATAAGACGGCCGGGTTAATGGTTAATGGGTTAATAGTGAGTTAAGCCACAAGCGTCAAGACAAGACAAGGTTCAGGGAAGAAGGGGGAGAAGGGGAGGAGAGGCTTGACGCTTGACGGGATGGTGACAGACATCGTTCCTGTTTAGGGAACTTCCACCTGCCCAGCATGTATGTAGTATGTAGTGTACCTGCCGCAAACTTGGAGGGTTAGGTACTTGAACTTTAGCACCTGTATACTGCACGATTGAGGTACCTGCCTACTTCACTTCACTGCACCTACTTCAAAGTTTACTTACTGCATTCATCCAACTGACCTACCTACTATATGCGGCTCTCTACTCTCTACCTCCTACCTACACTGCTCCTACTTATTTGTTATCCCATATTCTGTAAGAAATTGCAACTATTATCACACTTATCACTTTACACTTTAGCATACCTACTGACTTAAGTATGTAGATATTTGGTTTAGTTGTTTGGCGAACGAGAAAGCACTTGATCGGCACTGTACACTGCCTTACGAGTGGCGCAATCACAGTAGTACAGTACCGAACAATAGCATACGGGTATTGTTATGTGTGTCATTTATATCGTATCCAGAACAGTGTGCCCATCGGATCCACGATCGGCTCTTGATCTGACGTCGAACACCCCCAGCCATGCACGCAATACCACGCCATTGCCCAATTACATGGCAGTACCTAGCTGGAACTGGGGAGTGCTGGCCGGGGTAGGTCCTTAGTGGCCCACAGAAGCTCTGCTAGTGGTCTCGATTTAGCGGCTCTTTTAGTCTTGTCTCACTCTGTCTCGACCTGGCCTGAGCTGTGTCAGCTGTGTCCTGCTCCATCTGCATTACTGTAAGCCAGCGCCGAAAGCAGCTAACCTATCCTCTACTGAACGCTTTTTGCCTTGCAACCGACTTCCTAGGAAGTCGGTCCTCTGCATGTAAGTAAATAGAGCTAACATGTATTTGTTTACATTCATTGTAACAAATAGTCCTGTATATTGCGCACTTATTAGCACCAATCATTTGTTAGCACTAAACTCATGCATTTACGCTTAGGTCCACGATTAATAATCATACAGCTCCTTCTAATTCTTCCCCGAAACATATCACCAATCATCGTCCAATTGCGACTCCGAGCCAGAACCCAAGCAAAAAGCTAGGTATATAATGTATATGTTTAGCATTGTCTCTTTGGTTGCTGTCTGCTTCCTAGCCTTGTCGTGGCGCTTTCGCTAGATTGCCTTTTCAGATGAAAGCTCCAACACCAGTTTGATTCTTGGGGTCGGCCAGTTAGCCAGTTAGACAAACCGTTCAGGTTTAACAGCCAAGACTTCATGAATGTGATGTAACCAGAATGTCAATGTCTGTCTTGAAACTAAGGGGGAGTTTCGACATCTTAATGTCAAGAAACCCCTTCCACCATGACATGATCAGTTTGAGAGTCATGAGACGAGTGTATCATTGGCCGCCCACATGTTGTGAGATATTAGGGACTCTGGCGACATCGCCATCCGACTAACTTTGAAGATGGCACTCCAGCTGATGCTGTTAAGGAGGTGCAGAAAGCGATCAATGACAAGAGGTCAGTCAGTGCACTCTGTAAGGCCATCAGCGGGGGTGTCTTCAATGATCTAATATGAGACTGAGATCTGAATATATTAAGGTGAATTGCACAAGCTTATCTATTCAATGGATTGTACCTGATCACTCGGATGTCACATTCACTTTACCGCTGGGGAGATTGCGACTACCACACAGTCCTTAATTGTGCGTCGAGCTCGGTGCGAAGTTCTCGCAATTGTCTTCCTGGAAGATGGAGTTGGGGTAACTGGGGATTGAATGCCGGATGTCTCTATCAGGGAAATCGCGTTTGGGGGCATCGTGCTGTGCGTGTCCGTTTTGGGTTACCTCGACCGATCTTTGAATGCTGGCCGTGGATTTTTTACGAAACCATCAAGTTGACTTTGATCCCGTCGTCGGACTGCGCTAACGCGTCCTTGAGATACGAGGCAATTCCATGAACGCATTCCTTACCTACGCGGGGCTATAGGTGATCTCGCCTCATTTCTTTCCAGCTTATACGTGAATATGTACATGTGTTGACGTGCTTCACTTCGGCATGTTGGAGAACGGATAGCCTGATACCTAAGTTCTACCGGTATACGAAATGCAGCACATCTAGAGAGGTTGAAAAGCCTAGGAGCAAGGTGTGGCGGATTTCTTAGCACCGCCACTCGCATCCATAAGGAAGCTGGAGCGGGGAGATACATAATGACAACACCAATCATTGCATGGGCAAGAGCGCCAGCGTCGTATTGTCGAAAGCTTGGGTACGGCGCAGCTGTGCGCTTCGATTTCTGTGTTTAAAGCAGAGGCACCTCGGTCGGTTGCCGAGCTAAACCTCCTAGGAACATCTTTCTATAAGAGAGAAGGAAGCTCCGCCCTTACTTTAAGTTGATCTAGAGAAAAATAGTTGATGCCTATCCTTCTCTAGGTCAAATTGTTCCTCATTGTTTCGGTCCTTCTAAACATATGGAACAGCGACCGAGGTCATAGTTGCCAAAATAACAGCCACTATGCCAGTTACCCCGTTCCAACAATCTTCGTGGGGAGAAGAAAGTCGGGAGAACAATCAACGCTCTGGCTTGTCCCCTCGAGCTTCAAAAAGTGAACAACCCATTCACTGTGGAAATCACTCACAACAGTCTTTTGTCTTGCAATCTCCAATTAAGGACGTATGGAACTCGGACTATCATGCTCAAGATGAACTCGACCGTAGTCCTGAATCGAGGAAAACGAGTAGGACGTCCAGCGGTGGTAGCACCTTCTCATCGTTATCAGAACCCCAAAGCGACGTCCAACCCCAATGCGACGTCCAACCCCAATACGACCTCCAACCCCAATACGACCTCCAACCCCAAAGAGACGTCCACGTACCATCATCATTCGAGGCTAATATTCGCATGGGTTTCTCTTCATCGGAATCAGTCGATTATGAGATCGATAGCCCGCCCCTGTTAGAGAGGACCCGTAGGCTTCAACATGGCTATCGGACTTATGCATACGAGGACCTCTCTAAGCCAAATTTCGAGCACGCAAGTCGATTGCGGCGACCAAAGAATAGCTCACAAGTCAGAGCTGACTTTCCAGCATTTTTAGAGTCAAAAATTACAGCGAAAGGGAAACGGCCAGTGCCTATCCAAACCTCACTGTCGCTAGGTCGTGGAAGAAAACGCAGTAATATGCGCTATGGAAAAGATGATGTTGATAGTGACAAAGATTTAAACGATACAGAAGATAATTTCTGCGCTCAATGTGAGTGCAGGCTTTGAATAATCTATTTTGAGACCCATGAGATATTATTCAACTCGAAAGTTTGTTGAAGGCATGAACAAACTTACATACTAACCCAAAGATCTCAATAGGTTCTGGTCATAGTAAAATTGATCATGAGGCATCGCTTGGAGGAATATCTTGTCATTCAGACTTAGATATTTCCCTGGGAGGTGACGCTCAGATGTCTAGTTTATCTAGCTCGACTATCGGGTCTGTGGATGGTTCTACAACATCCAGTGACTATGAAGACGACATTACACTCAACAGTAATCGAAGTGTTCTTGAGCCATTAATAGAGCCACTGCTAATAAGATTGATTTCTGCCTACTCCAGCGATGCTGTCAGTAGAGGACCTAAAGATCAAGAGACGAACAAAAACTATGATAAGGGCACATCGTATCCTGCAGATGAGCAGCGGGCTGGCATCGGTCCTCAGGATCCGAACAAGATTAATTCTGCTAAGAGAAAGCATGACGACTCATACAGAAGCCATAGCGATGGCAGGGCTGGCGACGACGAAGAGCCCCAGCCGCCAGCAAAGACTCGAGTAGTGCAACACTCAAGAAAAGATGCGCTCCTGGCTTGCCCATTTGCTAAATGGAAACCCCTTTCGTACCAGTGCTGTTACAAGTATATCATGAAGGATATTAGTAGAGTCAAACAGCATCTGCGCCGGAACCACAAAAGGCCGCTACATTGTCCAACATGCTGGGAGGTGTTTAGAGACGAGGATGCATTCTATCCTCACATACAAAGTAGATTATGTCTTCCGGAGCCGAAGGTGGAATTAGAGGGGCTCACCGCCACTCAGCAAGAACACCTAGAGCGAAAAGTCGACAGAAATTTATCCAAGTCGGAGCAATGGTACTCCATATTCTCGATATTGTTTCCGGATAGCGCCCGTCCCGGTAGTGCTTATCTGGAAAATAATCTTTCAGCAGAACTTCTCTCGTTCCAGAAATTCATGGCAACTGACGGGCTTGAAATCGTGGAGCAGACGGCACGAGTCCAAATTTCAGCACATCTCATGCCCCAGGCCGAAGAACTCGTAACATTCTCACAAATACTGTTTCAGCAAGCAATACCCGAGATCCTCAAAAGGTACGAGAGCACCAGGCCACATAGCAGCAGTCCTGATTCTGGCTATGGGACCTTATCAAACAACTCAGGCTTGGATGGCAGTCACTTAAATCCGGATGGATGCGAGGTCGAAGATGGGAGGAAGAATTCGATCCCAGAAGAGCTTGGATTAGCAGGATCCAGCGCCCCTATCGGTTCGCTTGTGTTTAGCGAAAATTTACCAAGTGCCCCTTTTGTGGGCGAAAATGAGATAGGGACGGGGGATTCTTTTCTACTCAATTGTGACGACTGGGGCCAATGGTTGGATGGGGGGGGCACTTGATAGTTAGCTATACAAGAGAAGGTGTTACAATAGGCTCTCCGAGGCCACCTCTCTCCGCTACCGCCGATACTCGTCGTACCCTGACCCCCTGGCTCGCTCGTTTGCCCACCACATCAACTCAGCGAAAATAAAACTGGAAGATTGCAACAACTAAGTTCAACAATTGTTACTGCGGGCAAACTACAAGAAGTACCTATGTCCACGGACACTGTTTGTTACACATTGTGTAATAAGTTTTATAATCATATCCCCAATAAGCCTACAACAATCCCTAAGAATCTCCATACTAAATTGCCTGGTATTGTATAGTCAATGAGGAGATGTTCTTTAAACTGTTAGGTATACTTTCCATATCACAAGCATGAAGAATTTATCGTCATTTGCTAGTTCTCCAGATAGTTTGTCAACTTTATTTTTAACCCTGTCTAATGATAAAAAAGAAACAAATACAGATGTACCCAAAACCATAAAGATCGTATTCCCGTGGGTACACCGAAGAGCTACTACAGTATTGTAGTCACAGACCAGTTCAATCTATATATCTGTTTCCCCGTGCCCTGGGGCCATGAAGGGTTCGCGCCAGTCTACCCTGTCTCCATCAGGGTATTCAAAGTAGTCATCGTCAGTTCGTCGATCCTGGAACCATTGCAAATCTTCTTGGTCTAGGCCCAACGAGTTTGACAGACGATTTGCCGCAATATCCGTCATAGCAGTGCTGAACTCATTGTCCGTCGAGTCTCTGGCAAAAACGACAAGACGCTCCAGAATTCTCGCCCACTTCCAAATATGGTCGGCGTCCAACGTCCCTTGCATCGATCTAAACTCTAGCGTCTGCAGATTGTCCTCAGAAGCTCTATCGCTCAGGTTGCCGCCGCTGATCCGCCAGCGAACACACGTGTCGGCGAAGACGCCTGAGCCCATTGCTTCCCCGAGTTGATTTATTGTATGGTATTGCCAGACGTGTTGCAGAAACTCGGTGAGCCTTCGCCGACGGCGGAACTCAGGGACGAATCTTTTCATTTGCCTTCTGTAGGTTTCCCTTTGTCCCCCCTGAGTGTTCGCCCCATACCGGCTGAAGTTGGGGTTTCGGTGATAGATTAGGTTCGCAAGGTTGCATTCCGAATTCATGGGCATACAATACTGGGAATATTCACGCTCCCTTCGATGGATCCTGTATAGGCCAGGTTCGAGAATAGCCCATAGAGTCGCGAACTTCTTCAGATGCAGTAACGTCCACCCGGCAGACTGGCCGATATGGATATGTACCCCCGAGTGGATGGTAGATAGCGGCTTGTGGATCCTGATCTTGTTACGAAGGGCCCCGGTGGCTCTTCTTAACGCGTCCAGTGTGCGCGGGTTGTCGTAATCCATGACAGGCGACACAAGTTCAGCGCCAAACCAATTGTAGGCATTGGATGGCGCCTCGTAGCCCAGTCTAAGCATGTTTTGTCTAGTTGTGGGACTTCGAATTCGATATGAGGCCGCAGTTGGCCATTCCGCACAAATCGAAGGATCTTCTATCACCGACCACCGTCGGTACCGTCGGTCAACTGTATTTACAGCTACATGGTCCGGATCTTCAACAACCATGTTGCCTGGGGCGTAGCGCCTTTCTCTGGCATCCTTGACCTCCTGGAACACAATACCAAACCATTGTTGTTTGATCCTTTCTATACACTCAATCCTCGGCACCAGCCCGATAAAAACTTTATGCAACCCATCTCGGATATTCTCCAATGTAGTTTGCCGGGCCACGTATCGCTCTAAATCGTAGTCTTCGTGTTTCTCCCAGAATTGAGTGACTAGCGTCTCAACAGCTAGGGTGATATTTTCGTCTTCTGAGAGATTTATACTATATCCAAGTTAGTAGGCACCCAAGTTCTTCTTTTAGGCTTAATGTTTATAAAATGTAGAAAGGTGGTAGCTTTGAAATATGTTATAGGGAATAAGGGTTATACTAAGGAGCGTCAGGGCCGGAATTTAGGTACTTACTCCCAAATGTAGGATCCACTCCAATCAGAAAGAGTCATGTTATCGTCTTCCAAGCTGTCCCACCATTCAAAACCTCGTTCCTCTGGACGGAATCCCGCATACCCTATAATGATATTCGATTAGCATGAAAGGGATGAACTAGAAAGCAAGGAAGAAAAGAGTGCAAACCGATATAGAAGAAGAATTGGGCAGCGGTGAATTTTTTGGGATGAAGTAGTAGGAAGGAATGTCCTCAGGGTAGTGACTTACATGCTACATTATCTTTTTGAATCGGTATACTAGCGGCAACTAAAGTATCGATTAGCTTATTCTTCACGGTAAATTTGAAAGGGAGATAGTCTATATTTTTTCCGATGAGGATTTCTGAAAACCAGCGTAGATCTTCTTGGTGAGGATCTTCCTCCCCTTCGGATGCCACGGTAGCGGCGACTGCGAATTCAAGCTCGAATCCTATCGTTGTCATATTGGGGCCGCCCCTTAACGAAGGGTTATCGCTCCACAGCCATCGTTTTGGTGATGGATTATCGGTCTCAACATCGCTTCTGTCGCTGATGTCGCTGCTGTTGCTATTGATCTCGGTCTTATTTGTGTAGGTACGGAACAACGTTGCTCGTGCAAGGCCATCATCGCGCCTGCGGTATTGATCCTCCTTCCATAGCAGATCCATCCCTGGCGGACTCATCGATCTCCTCCTGTCTCTGGATTGCCTCAACATTTTCTATCGTTTTTTATGTCCCAAAAGTTTATGCTTGCAGTAGATTTGTATATTCGTCTTGCGATATTCTTGGAGTTGAGTCCTGGGGTTTTATATAGTTATTCACCTTACTTACTTACTACGAGGGAAATTATAATTATTTATATAATGTACTAAATAAAGCATCGTATTTACTGTTTTGCTTTGACCAATTGATTGACAACTACTTCAAGAGGCAATTCTTTATGTCACTATTGTAGTAGAGCGCTTTAATCTCAGACAAGCGTATGTAAATAGTTAAAGCGAGCTCTATTTTTACACTAAAAAGAAGAAAGGGGTCCGAGCCCCTGAATACAATTCATTCTCCATCCTCATTATCTCATTTTCCTTGTCTTGTGGGTCGACATGATATGCAAATGAGGTCTTTGTCCTCTAAATTATCCAGTGCCAGCTCCCATACAATCTTCGAAGGCCATTTGCATGTAACGAACATGTAAGTACTTGAAAGGTGGATACATAGGATATATCCTACCTTACCATAGCGTCTATGTACTAGGTAAAAGAATTGCGTGTTTGATTGGGTACGCTTATGAAACCAGATATTTTTCTTTAAGATTACATAATACGATATCTCCTCATTACTTCGTAAGGGAGTGAAGCAATTTTCAACACCCAGTACAAAGTACTCTTCCGTCTGTAGATCTCAACGATGGGTGGGCTTGGCGGGAAAAGAAGAAACCGCGCACCATACCGTTAGGCAGTCACAGAGGCAAATTGCCTACATTTAGAAGTATTCAAGGCTGACAAGGGCTGATATGTATGGGTTCATTTGATGTATTCTCCCTTCCCTTCTTTTCTTTTCTCTCTTTTTTCTTTAACAGTTGGAATGCTCAACAGCGCAGCACCGGTGGTCCCCCCAGACCGAGCTGTGACCCTACGCATGACTTAAACATCTGCAGCTTAATATTTTGCATTTAGTTCCTAGCTATCATGATATGCAAGCTATGTAAAAATTTGGTCAATGGCCCGAGTCGGCAATCCCGGCTATGGCTCGAATTTACACCCCAAGAACTCTGTTTTTCGGTACACCATAGCAATTGCCTCTCATGCGCGATCCTCTTAAAGGGGATTATACTCATGCAGGCAGAAGACTGGTCCTTCGAACATGATGTTTCCAGGGTATATGGAATTGCTTCGAATAGGGACACTCTGGCTTTGGAGTTGTATTTCTATGATGAGCGTCCAAGAATCATACGTGAGTACTTCATCGTGCAAGACAGTGGTAAGTCGCCGCTGCATGAGATTATATTCATCCTGGGGGGCTTATCTAACTACTCTAGACCAATCCTATAGTGCACCGTGGGACGCGATTCAGCCAAGAACGAGCATCCATGGAGACACTTTATCGCAGGCGTCTCTACAATGGGTTAGGTCTATGATAGAGCTTTGTCTCGAAGGGCATGCCAGTCCCTGCTCCGATTATACAATACATCAACTTCCATCAAGGATACTTGCTATTGAGAGAGCTTTCAACGGAGAAATTCTTGTTAACCTTGCCGAAACACCCACTGAATTCGGTAAATATGCCGCTTTAAGCCACTGTTGGGGTAAGCAGTTGTCATGTACCACGACCCTGGGAAATATCAACGAAAGAAAATACGGCATACCGTGGACTGAGCTTCCGGCAACCTTTCAAGATGCTATCCTCTATTGCATAGAGTTAGAAATACACTACTTATGGATCGATGCCCTGTGTATCCTTCAAGACAGCTCAATCGATTGGCAGGTCGAATCGTCAAGGATGGCCCAAATCTATCAGAACTCTTACATTACGTTAGCGGCAACCCAGTCCAGCGGCGATTGTGTCAGGTTTTTGAGAAGATCAGATGCAACATACAAAGAGTATTATTGGGATGAATTCGCTGACAATAAAACATACCATCTAGGGATCCGTTCTCGACTGGCACACTGGAGCACAGCTGATATGAGTCATCGGGAGCGGCATTACCCTCTGCTAACAAGAGCATGGGTATTTCAAGAACGAATTTTGTCTCCAAGAGTTCTGCACTTCTGCAAGCAAGAACTTGTATGGGAGTGCGCACAAGCGATACGGTGCGAGTGTGGTAATTTAACCAACTCGTCTAACTTGAAAATGCGATTCCACACCACTTCAGTGCCAATACATGCATCTCCTATGGATCGTTATCTGATGAAGAATGACCTCAGAGACTGCTGGCGTGTTGAGATACGCGATATTTTCGCATATGCCTTTCTGGGTGCATGGAATCACACTGTTTCCGAGTACTCGTCCTTGGAGCTGACAAAAGAGGGGGATCGTTTGCCAGCACTGTCAGGCCTAGCAGCGCTGATGAAACCTTACATGGGAACGTATAAGGCAGGGTTATAGGAGTCATCAATCATATGTGGCTTGACCTGGCGAGTTGATGCCCTCAAACCCGGGATGCGAAGGCCGTCGAGGTACAGAGCGCCCACTTGGTCATGGGCCTCAGCCAATTCTAGGGTGAAATATTGGACAGAGACGGAATTGATGCCGTTACCTCGCCATTACATGCTTCCAGCGAGGGAAAGATCTCATTCCGAAGGTGACCTGCTTTTCCAGCGACACGGGCTTCGTCCCAGTTCTGACGATAATCCAAACCCTTCCGCCAGGGCCCTAGAGGTATGCGTGAAAACAGAAGAAGGCAACCCATTTGGTCAAGTCCTCTCTGGGATTATATTCGTGGAAGGAATCCTACGATCGGGTAAGGTGCGAGATGATCGTGCTCCCCTACCGATTTCAGTGCTTTCCGAAACCGAATCAGATGGACCTCGTTTCACGGTCGAAATATTCATGTCCAACTATGCAAAGGTCCCGTCAGTTGTTGTTCCTTTCTACGCGGATTACGTATTAAATGACGGAGTCGGTAGCCCGACATTTGCGCCGACTGTCTATCTCCTTACTCTATGTCCAGGCATCGGCCTTGTCTTAGAGAAAACACCCTTGAATCTCAAAGACTGCTATGTATATCGAAGAATAGGAATTTTGAGGTTGTCTTTTGAGTTCCACGAGGCGTATGGTATAAGCTTGACAGCCGGTCGTCAGATTAGGTTAGGCGTTATATGACTATAGAAACCCTCCACCAATACCCGGAATACAATCTATGACATCTCAGCGTCCATGTGAAGGACAACTGCGTGTGAATTATTTACTTCAAAGCACCAATAGTACCCTCGTATGCAGTATGCGTGAGCCATACCAGCCATAGATCCCACGCCAGACCACCAGGGTGACGATCTATGGAAGGGGACACTTCCCCGGCCATTGCATAGCACCTGAACAGTCCCATCGAAATTGATCAAGTAAGCGCCAGGTTGCATTGTAATATATGGATGGATCGACGCTACACGGCTGTTGTTTTTAAGAAATGTGTCACAGATTACGCGCCCTACTAAAGGGTAGGTACATACTCTTCGGCCATCTTGAATTTCGAGTGTTCTTATTATCAATAAAAAAACTCAAGGGTCTCTACCTATGGAACTACAACAAGTCTTAGTGGCTTATATACTATGTGCGTAGCCCTTGAAAAACTATATAGATAATTAGATTCAAGGTTGATTTACCAGAAACAATCAGAGATCAAGAATGGTGGGAAGAGAGCCAACTCATGGATTATAAGTTACGACTGTCAATTACTTCGTCAGACACCTTTTCAATGTGGTCATACATCTCAACTAGACAGTTCCTGTCATTTCTTTAATTGAAAGAAAGCACCGGAAATGACCGGTCAGCCCTTTAAGCGACAAGGTGTTGCTGGCATTGAGCATGGTTAAACTGAGACCACTTACACATTGATAGATATTGAGATATCGAGGTATACGACTTGGTACCTACTAGGTAGGCGAGCTAGGTAGGTTCATACGGTACGTGCTATATAATCGTATGCCATTATCAGGCTTAATCCTTATAACCATGTATGGTGGCTTGTCCCGTAACTCCCTCCAACCGTTCAAACAGAGGTCATCGGAACACGCCCTCGTAGAGAAACCGAATCTGTACGATGTTTTCAAGATTTATTTTTCAAAATACCTCCCAGTTTTAAACACTCCCACAAAGGTTATCTGATGCTATGCGACCAGGCGCTTAGGCGTATAAGGTCTCATGGAAAATACATGCATTAAACGGGTGTTTATTAATACAGGGTTCCACTGTGCAAAGGGATAACAAAACCTACCTACGAGGCCATTCCTTACACCACTCAACAACATGTCATCCCCCCAGCGCATCCTCATCTATGCTGAGCTTCTGTCCAATATCCGGCAAGTGTCTGTCGGATGCGCCTTGCCGACGCCAGTCTCGACAACTACAGGAGCAACCGTGTCTACGGATGGTCGAGCTCTCACTGTCACCCACGACGGCTCTAGTGAGACTATCCAGCTACCCAAGGCTGTGACTCCCTTCGCGCAGTTGCCGATCAAGGAATTAGGAATCACCAGCCTTTCATGGAGACTACCACTAGCTGCGCCTCCTACCGGGCGCGTGCAGCCGATGTCAGAGGAATCGGTCCCCTGGTCTGCTACAGACCTTGAACCAGGCTCGGCTATGGCCTGCAGGACTTGCCAGTCAACCATCGTCGACGCCGGTACTCTCAAGGTATGGAAAGACCTGCCCAGTGAGAACTGGGCAGAGATGATGGAGTTCTGGCATTGCCATAAACCGCATACTCACCCCAACGGCAACGACGAGGAGAACCTGACCAGCCGTGGGTATGGCGCAAGCTCGCGAATATCAGCCCAGCCTGGGGTGGGCTTCATCGACCTGACATCATTTCTCCTAGCCAACTCTGATTTAGCAACATCCTCCGTAAGTTCCTCTCTGCTTGTGATACCTTGAAGATGTTCAAGCACTTTCCCTGGGTGTATAGAAGGTGGCCAGAGCCGGCTCTTTTGCCTTTCAGTGGGCTGGTCACCGATACTCACACCCTAGATAGAATGCAATTCGCTTCGTTTAATGGTAGCTGGTGTGCCGGACCCTATGTCTATGACTCAGGGACCAGCGCCAACGTACCTAGAAGCCGCCTCTGTCTTTTCACCGAGAGTTTCCTTGGACGTGGAAGTCTTGGGATTGTGTGGAGGTACATGTGTATATATATCTATTAAATGAATACCGATTGTCTTTCAAATCTAGTCTTTATATTTCATTATGACACTATCGATTTTGTGCGCAAATCGCTGATGTAGCGACTATAGATTTCTGCTTCAGAGGGCACCAACAGCGTAGACAGTGGAAACAAAGTAACAACTACCTTAAGCTGTACTTCCTGCAAGACACAATTAGGCATACGAAACGATGAGGCATCATCAAGCTCTATGTTCAAATGGCAGGTTGTTGTCAAACAGCGCAACCAGACCAACCCAAATTCATATCCAAACCTAGCCCAGTGCGTGAGCGCCATGCTCTTAGCAACCATGGCTCGCTCTGGGTGCTCTAAATCCGTCCTCCTTCCAATAAAAGCGCAGTCCAGTCTCTCTACTGATCGCTCCAAGTCTCAAGATGGAGGCCAGACGCAAGACCTACTGAACATTTGGGTGTTCAATGCCAACATTACATTCTCGTCTACTGAGGCGGCTTCGGCGCCTATCCATGCTGTCAAAGTTTTCTACCGGACCGTCAGCCAGGAGCAGGCTGATAAGATGGTAGAATCTATGATTTCGGATGTTCAGGACATATCGCTACCTTCGGAAGCAATCACAACGATAGCTGGGCTATTACAGAAGAGCACTCGCTTTATTCCAGAAAGCGATCGCAAATTCAAAGAGTGGACGGTTGGTCTGATCGAAAAGTGGGATGGTGCAGGCGGATGAAAGCTTTGACTATGCTGTCCTGAATTTAATGTTTGAATATTTCTGTAGTAGGAGTTCAAACGTCTGAGTCGTATCAAAGTGGACTATATTGGCATAGAGATCAAAGATTCGTCGTACACCCATATTGCAGGTTCATCTGATGGCGTCGAGAAATGGTGGTTAACAGAATCTGCCACAGCCTTTAAAGAGCATACGAGGGTCTAATGTACACATTTTACAATAACAATCAACCCAACTCTGATGGGTAAATTCGGACGCTTCATAACGTTTAAAATCTTTCTCTCTTGACTAATGCACAGGGTGTTCTATAGACACATGTTGGGGAAACAAAGGAAAGAGTCGGTTACGTTAGGGAGTATCTTAATTATTCGGAGTCTATTGAGCCTTGGACGAAACGATCCCTGTATCATTGTTAGCCCTCAGATACTCGAGAGCGGGGATAATCGCAAGATATTACTTACTCTCCACATCAGCAACGCTCTGCTGAAGAATCTGCTGGAGGGACTTGGGGTTCTCGAGCTCCTTCTTTACCTTGGCAATGACGCTCTCAGCCAGTTCCCTCTGTTGACGTTGCTTGACCTGGCCCTCGTATCGGACCCATGAGTCCAAGACGGACTTGGCCTCGGCGGCAATTGAGGTGGTCTGCTCCAGCTCATAAGCCTTAGCCTCAAGCTGGGCGGTTTCCTACGCGTGTCTCATCAGCCTGTTGCTCCGTTCCAGTTCGGACTTCATTTCTCTTAATACCTTGGAAACCTCGAACAGAGCCTTGGTGACATCGACGACGCCGCCCATCTGCTCAACATCGCCAATTCGGGTCTTTACGGCCTGGGTGTGGTCGGCACGGGCGGCGTTCAGGATACCCTTTATCTTCTCGTTCTGGGCCTGCGCCCACTCCTTGTACATGGGACCACCGAACTTGATCAGAGCGCCCCAGACGCTGAGCAGACAGAAGGCGACGACAGTTTCCTCGTTGACGACATAATACTCGCTGCTGATGGCGTAGACGGAGAGACCGGCGGCGGAAGAGAGGATGGCGGTTTTGGAGATGAGCGAGTTGCCGGGCAGCGAGTCGATGAGAGACTGGGCCTTGACCTTGGGCTCAGGCACGTTCGAGGCCGAGCGCGAGGGGGTGACGGTGACGGCAGGCAGGACGGCGCGCGGGCTGACGGTCGGGCGAACGCGGGCGGCGGCACCTATGAAGACGGACATGCGGGTGAGCAAAGCTGCCAAACAGCGGCCAATTGTCGCATAGGACTTCGAGGAGTAACTCACCCAGGGCGCGGGTAGCCAGACGGGAGGCCATTGTGAGACGATGGACGGGGTGGCGGCGACGAGGGCGAGGATGGTGTTGATTTGCTTACCGGGAGCAAGTGACAGTCTTCGATGGAGCTTTCTCGGAACCAGGTAACTGAGAATGAGGTTTTATTCGGCTTAAAGTGAGCTCCAATCCGCTGCTGCGATTGGCTGAAAAGGCACGTGATTAGTGGATCTTGGCTCTCAAAATTCCCTGCTAGAGGGGCTTGCAGCCTACCAGCACTTCCCTAAGCCCGCTACAGCATAGGTAGTTCTTTAGGGGATCCCAGCCTTGTTACCAATGCCGCTCGAGGCTACAACTTTTTTTTTTTTTTTTTGCGCCTTGACGCGACCACGTGTAAAAACACCAAAGCACGGCACTGCTGATTAAATTCCTGCCGTAATCCGTAATCACAATTTCCATGAGGCCTGTCGATTGCAAATATGCCTAGTACCGCAAAAGAGACGTCCTTGAAAAGGAAACGAGCCAAAATACCCGAAAAGGCCAGCAAGCGAACCAAACCCGAAAGTAGCGACGACGACGACGACGACGAAGAAGGAGCAGACGAAATCGAAGATCGCCAAGCCGAAATCCTGTCACTTGAAGATGAAATCCTTCAATCCAAGAAAAACTACAACAACATTACCACCTTACTCGAGATCGCCTCCAACAAACAGGAGGGCCTCGAAATCGTCTTGTTCGCGACGGTTTCCCTGTGCAGAGTATTCTTAAGACTGCTGGCCTCTGGGAGTCTGTCGCGCAAGCCCGGACAGTCAGAGAGAGAGACCGTCGTCATCCAGTGGCTAAAGGGGAGGTTGGCCGACTACAGAAAACTTCTTATTGCTGCCCTGGGTGACGAGACGTCGGCATCAACCGCACTCACATTATCTATGCGCATCCTCAAGGCTGAGACTCAGATCACGGGCGACAAAGGCGAAGCCACATTTCCCAAGGCGTTTTTGAAGGACATTGTTGGAGCGCTCGTTCGTAAACGGTTTGAAGATGTCCAGGAAGAATTTTGCGAAAAGTACCTGGACGAGTATGCCGACATCCGCTATTATACTTTCGAAGCAATAAGGTAGGGTTCGCTTCATCGCGGCATAAATGTGAATGCTCGCTAATATCAAATAGCGATATACTCGGAAACCATCACACCTCATCAGTAGATAACGACAATGATCTATTCAATAGTGTATTTGATATGCTGGCATTTTTTGACGAGGTTCCTACTAGTACCGATGACCTGGGCTCTCTCTATATCGATCTTCCCAAAAAGAAAGCTCAGCTCATCCTATCACTACATCAACAAAAGAAGCAATGCCAGTCAGCTTGGGTCGCGTTACTAAAACTCAATCCCGACCGTCAGCAGAGAAAGCGGCTGCTCGAAATCATGGCAGAGTCCATAGCTCCTTGGTTCGTCCAACCAGAGTTACTCATGGACTTCCTGACAGATTCATACAACGCCGGAGGGTCGTTATCACTACTTGCGCTGTCCGGTGTGTTTTATCTTATACAGAATCGAAACTTGGACTACCCTTCGTTTTATACGAAATTATATTCCTTGCTTGATGCCGATATTCTGCACTCCAAACACCGGTCCAAGTTTCTCCGGTTGCTCGACACTTTTCTGTCATCAACACAGTATGTTCTATAACTATTCCTGAGCACTGTAAGAAAGTGGGAAGCTAAAACTCAGATTATAGTCTTCCCGCGGCCCTCGTTGCAAGCTTCATAAAAAAGATGGCCAGGCTATGTCTCAATGCGCCGCCGTCAGCTATTGTCGCAATTGTTCCCTGGATCTATAATCTACTAAAGAAGCACCCATTATGCACGTTCATGATTCATCGCGTCCCGCGGACTCCAGAAGCTAAAGCCGCTTTAGAGAGTGACGGAATGAATGACCCCTTCAACGACAAAGAAAAGGACCCCATGCAGACTCAAGCTATTGATAGCTGTTTATGGGAGATCGTTCAACTTCAGTCACATTATCACCCTAACGTAGCTACGATTGCAAAAATAATATCAGAGCAATTCACTAAACAGTGGTACAATATGGAGGACTTTCTAGATCATTCTTATCAAAGCGTGAGCCAATCCCGTCGTAATCTGAGCCTGAAACTTGCCACTGACAACATTCCAGCTGGTCGAGGCCGAACTGTCGAAAGCAGTCAAGAAGCCGCCTGTAGTTGAGTTTATGATTCCTAAGCGGATTTTCCTACCCAACGATCCCGCTTCCGGAGTCGAGGATAACCTTTTAGTCAAGCTATGGGAGTTTGAGTAACTTTGAGCTGGCCGATAGGGTCTTCCCACCAATAGACTGCCTTGAAATCGAGATCGAAGATCTCATTGCCTCCGATCGCAGAGCTTTATGAGTCAATGATCTTGAAGTGACCAATTGGGCCATACTACATCGCAACTTCCATCATTCACTCCACACACTGAACTTTACACGCAACATACGCCGTCCGGCTAGTCTTGCTTAAGTATGATAAGTGCCAACATACATGTGCTATTTCTGTAGCAACGGCTTGAACAGGCAGCTTCTATACCTATCCGGGCCTACCAGATGCCTTCCTCGGCCCTGATACGGTGCACTAACCAGCCTCTACACCGCCACGCAAGATACAAGTTGACAAATGCGAGCAAGCTTGCCACTCCACGTTTCTTCGGGTAGCTTGACACAAATCAAGCTCCACACTAAGCTACGTAGGGCATGATGGAGGACATTACTGGATAACAGAAAAGATCATAGGATATCAAGTTGGGCAGCAGCTTCGTTTCAGATACCCCAGCTACTTCATGATGGGTGGACCAGGGACCTGGCAGGAGGAACCGACCAAAATGGAAGATTTTGCTGTAAAACTCAAGCCGGGAAAACCTTCCGCTCTGTTGGTGTTACACCGCCAATCCTTGATTGAGGCTGCGCTGAGTCAGTCACCAGGAGTAAGTGCAAACACGAATTTAGACTTACCATGAGAGACCGGCCAGAATAAGACGGTATACTACAACTCAGATACCTATCACAAATGAAGAGATACAACATTCAATAGCTACGTTCCAACTGCATCAAGAATATGCCGAACAAACTATACTCGCAGTTGACAGTACAAGGTGGCAGGTGGGTTCGAAAGTACCATACTGTTACGCTAGCTCTGCAAGAAACCGTTTACCAGGGATTATTTCCGTCACACGAAGAAAATTTATCAAACATTTGGAGAATGACTCTGGGGTGATAAATCAAGCTTGACCGGCACATTGGCACAAACCCGTTCGTTCGCCAGGATGTTAATCAAGTTCGTATGGAAGAATTAGAAACGTTCCTCTGACAACTAGTTCCCTAACGATCGTACTAAGATACCTAGTGACTTCTTTAAGTCAGTTAAAAATTTCAACAACCTCTTCACCGCTGGTTCCATCATGATACACTACCGTAACTTACAGGACTCCAAGTGGCCCACGCGTGGTACTTACTGGCTTGGTAAATTCCCCGAAAACGGTATGCTACTAACCTGGTTTTCCTTTCCTCCATGACCATCAAATCAGATTGGACTGCACTGGGACAAATCGATTGCATCTCGTAGGACTTGGCCACGTTTTTATGCGGCCGTAATCACATTATACCATATAGTTCGTGCCTAACGATTCCCAACTCGGACAAGGATCCACCACCAGCTCCTTTCGTCTCTCAAGGTCTACATACACTACACAGCGTTCGTTGTTATTCCCGTGCACATGTGTAGGTATGGGCTATCGTATGCCTAACTCGGTGAAGGAGCCGGCCGACTATGAACAATCGCCGGTGGGCATATGATCAGCCCCCAACTTGGTCACCACCGCGTCACGTACCTACTGAATTGATCGCGACACGTTCGATACGAACCAACGGCCTTCAACACTGCCTGCTTGCTTGTTTTGACGGGAAAACCACAGCCTCACGACTTGACCGCAGCCGTAAGTAACGTATTGTCGCGCCAAGGGTGGTTTAGACTGTAAGAATTGTATAGTCGCCAGCCAATCACCTTCTCAAGGCGAACTCGGCTCATTCATGAATTGTCGCTTTGCGCTTCGCCTATGCGCTTATTGAGCATTTAGCCACCGTGATCGATAAGAACATCCTATCATGCGATCGCATTGAAGTATTCATTCGCACCTCGACCTCGGTGATAGATTTTGAACGCGCGCCTCTCTCGCAGGAATTGATCGAAGCCAATCAACCTGACAGGGATCTTCACCAACCTCCCGTAAATATTGATGTCGGTCGGAAAACAGGCCAACTTTCGCCCCAAGATGTATCAGAAAGTTCCGAGGATCGTTCGCTTCTGCGCCAACCCAACGCTCTAACCAAGACGCGATGTTTTGACGAGCCGCTCGCATGTTTAGTAGACGCGACCATGCGGCATCCAGATGTTCATGCTGCCAAAGCGTAGAAAGTCCTACCTGCCCTTTCTGGCATACAAGGTAGTGTCAGTATGAACATGAGGGCTTCTCTCTAAAGGGGGCAAAATAGCCTTCTCAAGCGGCTAGGTATCGATTATCAGACCCGTTCCCAGACGCCTCGGCAAAGACGGATCGACTCGATTCACTACGACCATCCGCGTTGACGTTCTAGCTTAGCTTGGCATACGCTGAAAACCTGCTTACGGCCTTACGCGTAACCCTCGCGAGAGCGCAACCACTATTTACTGTACATAACTCTCATCTGATGTTCAGGCCATGTCGCGAAAGTCGATCGCCAACCTTGACATGCTCATCCTATATACTGTTATAACGCAAGTGGAAATCCTATGGAACTTCGCCATATTCTATGCTCCGTGCTCATATTCGCTACCCGGTATCTCCCGTGCTTAAATTAGATACAGCTTCACCGCAACGATATTTTTACAAGCGACCAAGTTCAAGGTGGAGTCAAGGACTCGACTTCCAATTCACAACATGCGATCATTTCAAATACCAGACAATGCGTTCGTCGAGATCCTTCATTTCAAGTTACTGATGGCGATACTATGTCGCTGAAACATGCAGTGTAGTGTACAGTATGATAGTATCTTGGAAAAACAAGCATGGGTGGAGGAGAGATCGACTCCGGGCTCCATGTCTAGCTTCGATTTGACAAGTGACATTCCCGTCTTCCCGTCCCGAGCACCAGGCAGCGTCCCGTACAAGCCAGGATACCAAAGTTTCATAGTCCATGTTACAAAAGGCAAGTAGATGGTGTAGGTAATTAGGTCTATTACATGGACAGCGGTACAAGGGATAGGCGAGGCGATCGTGACGAGCGTCGCTCAATTTGCGACTAATTAACCGCTTAACCAGCCCGCACTGGTCGGCTCGATTGCGCGGCTGCTCGTCTGGACTAGAATGAAACAAGGCAGAGGCGTCTGTCTACCCGCAGAACTCAACGTCGGGTACTCACTGATGCAATTGTGCTCTAGCTGCGTTTCACAGGACAGGACCCCCCAAACATTCAGCAGGTATTTATTTACTTTTACTGTCTGGATCACGGATTGACAGAGTCATGTGACCGACCAGTGAAAGCAATGCCAGTCCTTTGCCGACTCAAGTCGTACCGAGGGCGAGATGCTGCCCGGAGGCTTTCTCGCGAGAGGCTCTCAGCATCAGCCACATTCTTGCACAAACACTGCATCGCGCTGCGCTCAACCAAGAAAGTGTATCGCCGTCTCTCAGTGCCCATCACCCATCACATTTCCAGTCACAGATCAAAGGTTTGATCAGCTTCTCACCACCAGTAAGCTCGCCGTCGGCCTGAGGACGATGCCTCAATGGTTGACGCCGCATGAGACTAGTATCATGGTCTCGAGCGTGGACTGATCTAGATAGTGCCGTATCGTATCGTAAGTGTAACAAGAGCTCACGGCCAGTGGCTCGCCGTGGTGGCTCTTCCGCGCCCCACCAGGCACCGGGCAATAGGAAGCGTCACTGAGCTTCTAGTGTCACAGACGCCTTGGTGTGCAGCGCATGGCTTCGAGGGAGCGGTTAGGTAGCAATTCACACCCAAGGCCGGCCGTGTCGGTGCCCAACCTGCACCCACTCCCCGTAATGTACAAAGGTACATCGATCGATCAGTAGGTGCACAGCTGCGAATCGCTTCTCGGCAGCCCTTGACGGATTACCCAAGCCACCGTATTGGATGGAGAGAAACTGGTTTTCCACGGGAGGCAGGCCGTCACGTTACTCCCTTCTATGAGCCCAGTCGCATCCTCTTTACGGGGTATTGTGTGCGATACACGGTGACTTTGTTCTGCCCTTTTCTCTATACTACCGACCATGTACCTACTACAGTACAGTAAACTGGAATACGTATTAATCAACCCATCCATCTATCCGTCCACTCATCAATCAGCACGCCTGACTTTGCGCTTCGCCATCCCACGATAACCAACCATACAGTCAATCGGAGTGATCACAAATCCATTCGCCGGACTATCAGTCGCCCGATTGATTCAAGCGTAGATCTTGGTCTAGGCTTCTTTTGATATGCTGACCACTACTGATAGGAACCAAACAACGATAGATAATACGTACTACATAGGTAGGTAGTCAAGTGTAAGTGCAGCACAGCAGCTTTGACACAGCTGGATACTTGTAGAGAGAGTACTCCTTCAATGGAGCAAGCAAGTACTAAACCATCGACTAGACATATTCTTCTATTATTTTTTCATGCTTCACTTTTTTTTATTTTTCCGTTAGTCCCCTTCACCTACTTTTCGCTCTTAGTGACAGTTAGGAAGACGGTGGGGATCTGGTAACGGCCTAAGAGTCTTGGCTGAGGGTCACATCGACCGGAACAGCTTCCATGTCGCTACTCCAAGCACACACCCCCGTAGACGGCCGTCAACATAGGTCCTCACACCACCACGCCAGTTCCTGTTCGTCAGCCGGGGGTCTCATGGGCTTCATGGGCTCCACTGCCATGCTATTCCCTTAGAAATTCCCCGTCTCTGTATACCGCTGCCGCACCAGTCCCTGTAGGAGAGTCATCAGAGACCCAACCCGGTGCTTGTTCCTTAAGAACACGGGCTTCCTCTTTCCCCCCCAGTCCCAAAGGCGCCCCCGACTTCATGGTAACAAACATCTATCTCTGTTGTTGATATTGTTCGAGATTTACGCGATCTCGCATCCTGCCGCAGTTTTCCCAGTCCTACGACGGCTCCAAACCTGGCTCTTCTTATCGTCATTCTTCTTCTTATTCTTATTCATATTCTTCGTCTTCATATCCATCTTCATATTCCTCGCGCTCTGTTCTGCATAGATAAACGGACCGCATTTTCGCGCATTTTTAGACTCATATTATCATCTGAAGAGAGTGTAAGTCCAAGCCAGTCCAAGAAGTTCCCCTCCCCCCCTCTACCAGCGACCCTACCCGGTCCTCCCGCACTTGTACCGTATAGGTAGTACTATAGTCCAAGGACGGTCGGTCCCCACACCCTGGCATCCCAACAGCCCACCACCACTGACAGGTCAATACTACAATACTACCTAACACACTTGCACACACTACCCGACCTGCCTCTCTCTATCTCCCATCGACACTACATATTATATACTCCCTCACCCCCCCTCCCGCCTGCCCTTCTCCATTGTCTTCCCATAGCATCATATCCGCATGCACCCTCTTTCGTTCTTGGCTTTTGCTGTCTTGGAGCTTGAGGTCCACCGAAGCCACCACGTCTTAGCTGTGTAGAGAAGAAGAAGTGCATTGCATTGAATCATCCCTCGTCGGCGCTACACATTAGTCTCACTCACTTACACTTACACACACCACACACACACACACACGCTCACGACTCACGACCTCTCTGTACACTAACACGCCGTGATCCGACAGAGCTATACGCCCACCTCTTCGCCGCCATCGCTTCTTCAGCATACAAATCTCTCTTTTGTCTCTCATCCACACCCCCAGTTTCCCGCAATGGGTTCTACATACCAGCAGATGCAGGCTTACTACCGGCCAAACCCTTTGACCGTCGACACAAGTCAGGCGCAGAAGTTCTTCGAGGAGGATGACGCCGGCATACTAGACGAGGGGATCCTGGACCACAGCACCATCGACTCGGGCCTGGAGATGTCACCACCCATGGGCGACAGCCGCCGGGATTCCTTCGCCGTCGCCGGCGCCCTGTTCTCGCCCAAGACGGAGGATTGGCATTCGGTCGACATGCAGTCGGTGCCGTCAAACAACCCCTTCCTGGAGCCCCAGAACAACAACCCGTTCACAAGGCCGGATCCGCCAGCCCACGCTACCTACGGCTCACAAAACCAGCCATGGTCCATGGGCCACGGGTCGGGCACCTGCACGCCCGTGCAGTACGACGGGCTTGAGGCGACATACGACAATGGCGCCTCCATCTTCCAGCGTTCCATGCCCATGCAGACCCCGTTCAGCAACCCCACCGGCCATGTTCCATTGTTCTCTGCCGTTGGTCCCAGCAACTCTTCCATACCGACTTCGCCCCAGAAGGATTGGATGAGCACCGACTTCAAGGCCCAGTCCCTGAAACGGTCTCAGGTCGAGAGCTCGGCCATCCGCTCACACAATGAGATGCGACGTGGCGACGGGATCCGCAAGAAGAACGCTCGCTTTGACATCCCCGCGGAGCGGAATCTTGACAACATCGACACTTTGATCTCACAGTCAACCGATGACCAGGAGATCAAGGAGCTCAAGCAACAAAAGCGACTTCTGCGCAACCGGCAAGCTGCTCTCGATTCTAGGCAAAGGAAAAAGCAGCATACGGAGCGGCTCGAAGAGGAGAAGAAGCATTTCACCGGCGTCATCTCATCCCTGGAAGAGGACATGGCGGATATTAACGGGAGACTAGCTCAGCTCCTGCGTGAGAAGGATTTCCTGCAGAACCACATCGAGGACATGCGCATTGAGAAGGAGGAGATGGTGCAAAGACACACCATTGAGACCGGAGATTTGCGCAAGAAGGTCAGCATCCTAACAGATCACGTCCAGCGGCTCGAACATGCTGCCATGCCCAGCAACAATGGATTCGGCAGCAGCTTCAATGACATGGACAACATGACTATGGATGGCGCCTGGGACAACATGGCCTACATGGATGATTACTCGATGGAGCCCGAAGTCAAGCAAGAGGTGCAACTCGTCCATCCCAAGAAGACGGAGATTACACTCGCTGCCGAGGTCGAGAAGCCAGCTACCCAAGGTGGCCTTCTCTTCATGCTGTTCCTTGTCGGAGCCTTTGTTCTTTCCAATCGGTCGACCCCCACTATCCCTCGGGTGTCGGAAGACATGCGCGAAGCCTCAGCCACCTTGCTTAACAACATCCTCAAGGATGCCGATGTGGCACATGCTCCCAACAATGCGATAGAGGCTGCAGCTCCTCAACCATCCGGCGCGACATGGGCGACCCCCACCGCGGTGCCCATGGCCAGCCATGTAATGGATAGTGTAGCCCCGTCGATGCTTGGGGACCTGGCAGACTCACTCACACAGCCAACTGAGCAGCAAACCAACGAACAGGTCTTCTCCCTCACCCCGGCCCAATACAATGGAATCACCTCGCAAGACTTCGTCCGCCCGCCGCAGCCCCCTTCCACGAACCATAAGCGCCGCAACCTTGCCGAGGCTCTTGCTAGCATGCGTCCCAACGACAAACAATCAGCGTCGGAGGTCTACACCCGATCCCTGCTCTGGGATCAGATCCCCGGCGATGTTGTGCGAAACTTTGCCAAGATGGTAGCCGAATGCAACGGCGCCAACAGCGGGCAACAGGTTTGCAACGATGCAAGCTCCTAATGACTTACGACCATGTCACGACGACCATGAATGGAAAAAAACAAAATGAACTCGTTCCTTAAATCGATTTTTATTCTTTAATCGCTTCGGTTCTTCTGTGCATACACTTGACGCTCCCGCGCAAACCAGATCCCACCACCGCTCACGCAAAACTGGAACTTCATTCTGATCTACTTTGTCTCAGTCTCTTTTTCCATGTCGCGATTAGCAAGCGAGCAAGCATTTGAGTTTTTGTCATTGGTGATTTCATCCGTCTATTGGGCCAGCAATTTCATGATTTTTTTTTTTCTTTCTTCTTTCAGCAGTACATTTGGGTAGCAGCATGGCGAAAACGGTGGTTGGGACGGTGGTGGCAGGTCAGAGCCAACACATTTTTTTGTACAATGGTCATGGGGCATTGGGGACACAGGACAGATGCTTGTCAACGCAGTGTGCGACAGCATATTCAGTCTCAGATACCTATTTGGGGGTTTTTTTCCTTGATTTTTATTCCTTCCGGCTATTTGGTTCACATCTCCACCAGACACTGGAGAGACCACAGAGAGAGCTATGAATAGCACAGCACAGCACAGCACAGACAGACTTTTGGGGCGGGGTACTCGTGTTTCTTTGGATCGAAACACAACGAGATAATGTCTCACGACACGAAAGCGGCGCGGTTCCGGAAGGACGATCGAGACGGGCATTTTTTATTTATTATTCTATCTCCTATTTTCTCCTTTTAATTTCCTCTTGTTCGCACAGCATCCAGCCACGGGTGGTATCAATATTTCCGACGCCGTATTTACAACGCTGTTAACCGACATAACATAAAATCTCGAGAATGGTCATCATCATTGGGGGATATCAATAGTCACATTGTTGGCTGCTAGGAGGCGGAGGAGGCATCGAATTAGCTACTCGATACTCTTTCCCACGTTACTTTACTAGTTAGCCACAGATAATCTCGTCAACAAATTCATATCCCCAAAATAATCTCGATCCGAAATATGTATGGTGCCCCCTACTACAGTATACGTGACATGCCTGATCTAGATGATTTTTTCAGCGTTGTAGTTTGCAGGAGAGTAAATTAGTCCGACAGTCTGAGCCAAGCATTTCTCTCACATCCACCAGCTGGACTCATGTACATGCGTCTATCCGTACCCCATGCATAGCTGTCTATCATGCGAGCATCAATGCACGTCCAGACCTGAAGAAGCGCACTGAACTTTTCTGTTGTTGCTCCCCAAGAATCTTGCTTCGTCAATGCACACTTATCATCGCGACCAGGTTAGCCCAGCCCTCGCGCTGCACCCAAGACTGCACGGCGACAGTGCACAGTCATTGCTACGAGGATACGGCAGCGCACCTCGCGATCCTACTTGTCTAGCACGACGAAATCCCATCGGGAGCACAGCATACAGTAAATGTACATACTGCAACCAACCCTGCGGGCGTGTTGTATACCGCATGCATGCAACCTGCGCAGTCCTCCCCTCCCTCCCCCCTCTCCCCCCTCCATACCTCGGTTTTCTGAGCCAGTAAGGCCAGGGAACCAGCGAGTTGTTCGCGAATCAGCTCGCGGGGCCCTGATCACACACCCCACGGACTGCACATGCGCCCACCGTCATACTGCAACGATAGGGATGGCAGTGGGTGGGCGGCACAGACGAGCGAGTGGTTCGAAAACCACTAATCACTACATGCTGTAACCAGCTGCTGCGTCTAATAGTGTCAGTAGTTTATAGTGTAGGACGACTTACAGAACCCAAAAGACGCCAAGAGGCGCCATTTCCCTCCTCACCAATATTTTTTGCCTCTCACGCTGCCTTATTTCCTGTTCGCATCCTCCTTCCCCTCTCCACCCCCAAATTCTCCATTCCGCCGCAGGCGATCTCACATGTACATCTATCCAGTATGCGGCAGCGCGGGGGCGGTGGCTGTCAGGTGTTCCGGTTTTGGACTCTACTGGCGCTATTTTCCACTCTTTCAAGTGGTTTTCTCTTCCTCTTACTTCAGCTTCACTCCACTGAATAACTTCCTCTTTCTGGGAGAGTCCCGCAACAAATTCTCGATCGGCGCATTCAGAGTCCAATAGACTAGACTATACATTACTATACACTACTACTGTACAAAATAACCGAGAAAGTCCAAATAAGCTTCTTTTGATCTCCGCTGTTTACCGTTTACGGATCTTGCCTTAAGCTAGTGCATCTCCCATTTTGGGAAATCCCAAGCTGTCCACTAGTTTCCCCCATCGCCAAGTAACCGGGAAGATCCATGGAGTCTCCCCAGCCACCGCTATGAACCGCCGTACGGAACGGACCCTGATGATCGAGTCTGGGATAACTGGTTTAAGTTTCAGGGTTGTGACGCCAGAGTGAAAACAAGTAACTGGATAGTGTATGGCGTGACCTTGTACACTTTACCGAGTCCATCCTGGGGTTTTGATATAGATATACTTGCTAGCTGCCTGCTCTCTGTCCCCCACTCAACTAACCTAGGGGCTGCCTGCTAGAAGCTCATGTGGATGATATCAGACTCCAGACGAACAAGCTACACTACCCAGTTCAAGTACACTACTACTGTACATGCCCTATTTACTGTAGCGTAGAGCGCCAGAACGCATTGATTCATTAGCGATACGCGTGGGTTCAATCTAAATAGACGCTACGCTATGTAAAAGGTTGCAGCAAGCTCTATAATTACGTTTCATCTTACGTCTTTCTTTTCTCCTTGGGGGAGCGTTTTTGCAAGGGCATTCCTTGTCAACCTCGCCTATCTATCAACCCAAATCTCGACGCTATAAAGTCTCCATAATCGCGGCAAAAATACAAGGTTCGCTGCTTCAAGGCAAGGCATACGCACGGATGTTAGCTGCGGTCGAGAGGCAAGTACAGTATAGGAATGATATCTCTCCAACTGTCTTCCGGCCTAATTAGGCCGAGGTTATCTGCCTTACTGGTACACAACCCCATTAACTCCTAAGGGCGAACTCACGTAATCGAGGCTATACTGTTGTGAGTATGTGAGTATGTGCTTTGCCTACTCTCTACTCTCACTACCTTAGTGTATAAGCGTATACACCCACTTGCAGAGAACCACACCCCCTACAATACGGACTGCACACACACAGCACTAGTATCTCACCCTTCTTGATCCACACTTCCTTGATTTATGTGTATCACGATCTCTTTTCTGGTTATCCAGCCTCGACGAGCTGACCTCCGACTTCCGTATTCGTCCACCAGACGAGCCATCTCCGACCACATTAGGCAGACACAACACCCTCAACAAGACAAAAAAAACGACCCATTTCTCTGTCCTAGATCCAGGTCCTGTGGTTGCTTGCATAAGGAACTAATACAGGCCCAAGCCGGAACGGGTGAGGCAATATGATGTGCTGCATGTCTAATATCTCCAGACAGTGGGCATGGCATGGCACGAGAGCGCGAAAAAAAGAATTAACCCTTCTTTGCTTCCTTTGTTTTCATCGTCTTTTACTCCGAAAGTTATCTACACACCCCTTCTTCTGTTTTGTTTTGATTCTCTTTTATTCCGCGCGGAGTGGTCCCTTGTCGACAAGAAGCATCGTAAAGTCAACGAACTAATCATATCCCCTCGCTTGAGTGTCTGACCACACCAAAGTGCATGTTTTGGATACGGCCCCCAAGCCGCACATGACGGAAAAACCCACCATCGGAAGGTTTCGAGACGGAGCTGATGCTACTAGGCGTCATCCCGCGCATCCCGAACCTAACTTCTCGAGCAGGCTGAGAAGGCGCACGCATATTCGTGAGATTTGTTGACTCTGATGACAAGATAGGCATGTATCGTACGATGCGCCATGAAAATGCAATTTTCTTTGACCTATTACGGAAGATGAATACCCTCATCGCACGCAAATCCTTGCCGCAAGGTTTCACGAGGCGTTGTGCGATGTTGATGATAGATGTCATAGGATCTACCCGTTATGTAGCTTCCCACCAAATACCGAGAGTATTGAAATCGAGGTTTGATTATAGGGTAGCATATCCGAGCTCGGGGTTCCGACTTTTACATGCAGGCTCTCCCTCTCTCTCTCCCCACTTCCCCGTCCCGACTCAGCTATCAAGGAAGCGAGTGGGTGGGAAATATCCACCCGAATCGACGAATACTCTTCAGCAAACCATACTATCGGCCACCAAGATTTTGGTTTTTCCTTGAGAGCAAAAGAGCTGAAACATTCGGGGTGGCGGCACCGCGTGCTCCACCAACTGCACTACTCGATGAGTTCTCCAGCGTTCCTGAAACCACCGTAGACGCCGCATTCCAGTTCGCATGCTGGACGAGAAGGGTGATTCAAGCTCCTGCACCTAGCACAGATACAAACGTCTGTGTCCTGCATGCATGAATTTTCCCGCTTTCCCTAGCAGATTGATTCATTGAACTCGTGCCTAGACGAGGTCTTGGAAAAGCAAATTTGCCCGCCATGACATCGAACTTGCTCTCTTCCGATCGCTCGGGAACGGCGGCAATAAAATGGAGATTCTCTTGACCGTGCATAACATTGTTATTTGACGTACTTTGATCGTCTTTGCTTCCCGCGCGATCGTAATCTCTCTGGGTGGGCTCCGTAGCATGCGGGAGTCGCCGTGGGCTATACTACTATACTTGCCCGTGCGGCAAGCCCTGTTCCCTGTCCCCGTCGACCGTCCGATCTGATTAGTGTACTTATAGGTCTTTGTTTTTTTTACTCATCGGACGGCTCGGGATCTAGAGGCCGAGCTTACATCATCCGCACGACGAGACCGCACTACACACACACTATATGCTCGGGATACGGACGGGTGAGGCTCTAGACTTCCCTCTCCACTCCATCCACCATCTTACTATATACATATGCAAGTGTCAGTATGACGACTCGGGTGTTGCGTGACACTCCACTAACAAGCCCATGGCAAGGCTATCGTATTCAAAAACATCCTAAATACTCCAATACATGTCTTAACAGCGCCATTAACGCTGTTCTAGAACCACTAGCATCGTGAAGAAATCAAGCTGTGATCCCGCCAAGTAGTGCTAGAAACACCGACCAGCCCACCACCCATAAACTGAAATAGAAACAAAAGAAGCTAAATTCAATTCATCAATAGGCAGGTAAGTAAGTAGCGTAGGCACCATGACTCCAAATACTTCTAGCTCGGCTCGGCAGCCCCATGACAATTCCCTATGTTCAGCCCTTTGACCTCATGTTTACTTTTGCCTGCGCATAACGACAGCTGTGTGGGGGGTGAAGGTGCGTTCTCGACCGCGGCCCAATAGAGGCCGGCTCCGAAAATTTCTCGACAGATCTCGAACGCACGGTGATTCGCAGCAGGCCGAGATGTGGCAACTTTTTTTTTTTTTTGCTTTCTCGGAACCGTCTCCGATACGAACTATACATGCGCAGGTGCACCTGTAACACATCGGCGACTTGGCTTATTGAAGCTGTATAAAAGAACTTAGTGTATTTAGTGTGTAGATATAGATATTACTAACACATCCTATTCTGCAATTGGCATCTCCATACGATGGAACGTGTTACCTGTCAAACCAACTTAAGCTTTCTGTTACAGATTGCCCCCGGTCTCTGTGACTATACCAACCTTGCGTTATACATTCATATTTATCTGATACAAATCCAGGTGCAGATAAAGAAACTAATTAGCAAACATCAAACATCCCCAGTATTAACTTACCCCAAGCGAATGAAACCTATACTAAGTACCTAGTCTGAAGCATATCGAAAACAAGTTGAATGGGATGATAAAACTACCCCCAAAGCCCTCGACCTCGACATATCTTCCTTGTCTCTTTCAGCTAATATCTGGACGATGTTAAGATCAACCAACCTCCTTCTTTATGTACCTGCCTATATGATAGTAAATAAGAAGTAAATAACTATGTAACAAGATGAAACATATCTAGGCTCTTCCTTGTAACGCTTCGCATCGACATACTGAATTCTTCTCTCTTCCATTCCTCTCCTTTCCGCTTACCCTTTGCTCTCACGATTCAGTTTCCCCGTCACGCGACGCACGAACACGAGAGCACGAGTGAATGTAACGCAGCACTACCGTAGTGAAGAGTAAGGGAAGGGATAGTATGGGATGGGATGGGAAGAGGGGAAAAAATAAACACGCAGCTGACGCAGCCTTGGTGTTTGCTTGCGCAGGCTTGGGAGAGGAATCTGGCGTGATGTGATCAACTACCGACATACCACATATGCACGAGGAGTAGGTTTTATTTATTTGTTTAGAGTAGTAGTTTTGGGGGCGTGGTGTCACTCTCCAAATTCTCTGCTTGAAACTACTACCAAAACCACACACACTGTTACTACTACACCACCATTATAAACTACCGCGCGAGGAAAATGACACTGTAAACACTGAGCCGGTCGGGAGCATGTAGCTGTGTCGACGCCTAGATTCTAGAGCACAGTTCCAGACCTTTACGCGAATCAACAGAGTAGATAGATTAGTAGGATGCGGAACATATTCCTGCCGGCTGTGTTTTCTCTGTCTATCTATTGGTTGTTTACTTACCCCCCTCCTATCACTGGCGAGTGGTGACAAACAATGTAAAACCGCCTGGAACATTGGCCTAGACCAAGTAAATTTGATCGGCAGGCTGCCTTTCACTGACGACGGTCGGATATATATCGGAGGCGCAAGGCAGAATATACAGACATTACTGCCTGATTTTATTCTGCTCAGCCTTCAGCCACTAATCTGACAAGCAGCTGCATCATGACTCGTTTGCTTTGCCGTGGTTTTTAAACAGGAAGAAAGCAAGACGAAAATAGACCCTTGAGAAGACTTGATTTTCTGCGTAGAGCTATAGTAATGTGATGAAAGGTAAGCAGCAAGGAATATCGAATTGTAGACGAGGAATACAAGCAAAGCAACACTTACGGTAATTCCATTCACTTGAAAGATTGTCAGAAGCCTTAGTATAGGGGGTACATGGATTCTTGTTGTCGCACGAAGAAGGCTAAAACTTCTTCGTGATCTAGGCTGCAACTATATACACTTTAGGTCATTTATCTCCTAAGATCGTGACATAGAGAAATAAATACATGCCATAGATGAAGAATACAACCCAAAACAACTCTCTTGGAGAAAAAAAGGACGAAAGCTTCAAATCAATGATTTCAAAGCGCATCAAACTCTTATCCTATCCAAACAAAATGAGTAGCCTGTGAATTAATGCTACAATCGCATCGTAATTCGCAACAAATACTATTACAAATTGTCACTATCTTTAGATACAAAGGACGATTATGTTTACAGTTTTAAAGCCTAGTCCACGAAGCAGTTTAAGATTCTTCGTGCGACAACAAGAATCTATGTAACCCCCCCTATACTAAGGCTTCTATCTAGAAGTTATGATCCATCTATAGATTCCCCAGCATAACAGAAAACCCATTCGCCAAATAATGTTACAATATGCCGTATAACGAATATCATAAACAAGTGAGTGAAGGAGCAAAAAAAAGAAGACAAAGAAGACAAAGCATATTCTTCATCTACAGTCACTATGCCAGGGCATCCATCTGTATAATTCTATTATGCACTAAAAATACTGCAGAACACAATACCAAGTACACTGGACATACTACGCCATTACACTATAACTTTCAGCAGGCAGACAGGCAATACGTATACCAACTACTCAGAAAACTGACCAAGAGCGGATCAGCGAACAGCCGTGGCGTATATCGATAAATTAAAGGATGAAAGAATGAATGAGCGAGGAAGCGAGCGAACAGCTATATTGTATTTACGTATATGTGCGTACTTACAACAACAAAGGCGCTTACCGCCGCAGCATTCGGTCCTCCATCATCAGGTACGCCCACTCGATCGATGTAGGCACCAACAAACCAACCAACCAACTAGGCTGTCATAATCCTCGTCACAAAACAAGAGGGTAAGAATACCGAAAAAGGAACGAGCCTATGATAGCGTATATACCTACTGCAAGTATTTCATACAAAGTATAATAGTGTCTGTTATGCTTCATCCCAATCACTTCTGATCTCGCTCGATAGAGTAAGCAACTCGTGTGCGTTCCCGGTTCCGCCTTTGCCTCTCTTTTTCGCTTTTCCTCCAGTCCCAGTCCCAGTCCCAGTTCCCTCCTGTGAAGTGTGTGTACACAGACAGCTAGATAGAAAGAAAAATAGACAGAGACGACTCACGACCACCAACGCCAATGGATTGGACTCAAGGAAAGATTGATCGACTCGAAAATCAGTTTCCAATCCCAGGATCTTTCCTCCCAATGGCTCGGAGCTTACAATCCCTAACCGATCCGATCGATAGGGACCCAGGGATATTGATGAAGGATGGATGAGTCAAAACTAAAACCCCCAATTCTTTTACTTCGGATTGTATTTCTCCTTCCAGATCCTACAGATTGTGAACGTGTCAAGTTAGCATCCAGTCCATTCAACAACATCCTTTCAAAACACTAGCTGCTTGAAACTAGCGTGCGTAAGGTTGATGTATGTAGTGTGTAAGGTTATGTAGGGCCCTTGTTCTGCTCTGCACGACTAGAGTAACTGTACTATATGTACAGTACATCTTAAGAGTGCTGCGGCTCAGGGCCAACGACAATCCATGATACTAGTGTAGCTAGCTAGCCTAGCCAGCTGTGTTGTGTTGTTCATGTAGCGATCATAGCAAGATAGGAAAAGTAGGTACAGTAGTGAACAAAAAAAGTCCCTATGTACATGACGAGGACGATGAATTGCTAGCAGTTGTTCGAGAAAGGAGTTGTCGATTGATGCGTTGTAGCGTCGTGCACTGACACTAGCTCTCAGGATCCGACGGGGCTCTCTTGTAAGGCACAGCGAATGAGTGTGAAGAAAGTGCACTTTTCGGTGTGAAGTACTTCTCTAATTGGCCCGATGATTTCCAATCGAACTAAGAGAAATCCCCCCCCTTAGGCTATTACATGTACATAGTAAAGATGGGACAGCACGAATGATGGAGTGCAGCACAGTAGATGTTGTAAAAGAGCAGGTAGGCATAGGCCGGCCGCAGAATATGCGACCTCGTGGAGTAAGTGAGTGAGCACCAAAAAACCACTGGGCATTGAACTCGATGGAGCCGGAGGGAAAAAACCGTTTAGAGAGCTGATTGGCCAATTGATGCAAAAACCGTACATGCAGAAACGGAGAGGAGGGAAAACAAGGCGAGTAGTGTTGGCGCCCGACAGCCTATCAGCAGACGTAGGTGCGAGTCATTCGAAACCGAGGCTTGTTGTTGGGCCTGCAGCTGTGTCTCTAATGGAATGCATGGGGTAGATCGCATGTGCATGAATGAGACGCCACGCTGGGAAGCGAACGTCGACAACGAAGCTCCCGCGAATGAAGAATCATCGATGTAGGAAACAATGGAGAGTGTAGTAGCAGGCATGTTACATGTAGCAGGTGAGAGAAAAAAAAATAAAGTGCTTGCTTGCTTACCAGGTATTTCCCAGTGTCTTGCTACCGTTCTTCTCAGCCAACCGGTAGTACTGCGCGGCTTGGAACTACGGGAGAGGCAAGTAACCACTGTGTTAGCCAAGTGACATCGTTGAACCTCTTTCCCAACAACTGATAGACAAAGGGTCTGGGGCAGAGCGATGAGAGAGGACGATGGTGGCGTGGATTCCGATTTGCCGGACCAACGGGGAGTGAACTCAGTAAGGGTAGGTAGTTTAAGTTGATGCCCAACAGACGCGGAGATCCCGGCTTTGAAGGCTTAGCTTGAAGCTGATGAGCTCCCAAGGCGGAGTGTCAGAATTCAAGCCAGCGAATGTCCGAGAAAGCCGATAAGCTACAGCATCCTTATCATCTGAGGCTTCTTAACACGAATGACTAGTCGTGTTATGGGCATTGCTGAAGCCTGGCTAGCCAGGGGCGTCGGTCCAGGCAGGTACCGTCTCAAGATCTGATGTGTAATGGGGACTATGAAGCAGGCTTTGTGCCTGATCAACGTACCTTGTCCTTCTTACATCCGAATCCCTCGAGATAGCACCATGCAGCCTCGTTCATAGCGTCTATATCGGATATCAGCCTACCGAGTTCGCTGGACCCCCTCCACGAGTTTGTGACTCAGAAATCGCTGGCGCGACAGAGGAGTTGACGGAGTGGATAAGGAACTCACCAGTATCTCCTAAGTTCGCTGCAGTTTCATAATACTACCCAATAACCAGCGTTAGTAGCCGTAGAAGCAAGAGACCTTGTGTCGTGATCACCGTCGGATGATGACGACGAGTAGAGCTGCAGTTGCAAGAAAGTTCGAAGAACGTTCCAACTTTGCCTCTTGAACCATTCATTGCTTTCCCCTGTCTCTGTGACTTGGTCTCTGCGCCATACTAGTCCTCATGCCGTGACCCCCCCTGAGAATGAGGGTATGTGAGTGACCTTACCTGCTTGGCGGCGACTGGATCCTTCGCAATGCCCCAGCCGTGGCGAAAACAGTTGGCGAGCTCGAATATGGCGAGAACCAGCTCGCCCTTCGCCGCACCCCCTTTCTTGAGACCTGCCTTTAGGGCCATGGTTTCCACTGTTGCTGCGTTTGATGCCGCGGCGGAAAGATAGGTGACGGCGCGCTCAAGGTCGATTTCGCAGCCCCAGCCATGTCTGTACATGTTCCAGTGTTAGCCTGCTAGGTCTTCCTTACACGCTCTTCTCCGCAGATGACCTGAATTATTCCTGTCTCCCTAGAGTTTCGTAGCCTTAGCTGGTTTCCCTCCCCCTTCCCCTGAAAGATGCGAACATAGGCATCGTCTCTTTGATGCGTGTGCAGGTGAGTGTGTATACGAAGCTAGCTAGGTACTCACCTCAGCGCCAGTCCATACAGAACCTGACTTAGCGGGTTGTTGGCGCCATACGGGTCGGCGAGGCGCCCGAACAACTGCGTCGACCTCTCGAGATCTCCCTCTTCGTGTAGCCGTATGGCTTCCTGGATATCCTGATCGATCTCCTTGGACGAGACAACCCCCTTCGCCTGTGGCGGCGACGCGTCTGGGGTGGCGAGGTTGGAATAGGAGGCCGAGGGCGACACAGCGACACTATGTGACCTGCTCCTCTGGCGCTCTCCGGTGGTGGTTGCGAGGATGGTCGCGCGCTTCTCCCACTGCTGCTCCTTGGCCTCCCGGACTTCTTTGGTCTCGGCAATGGGCGCGTCGTCGACGGTGCCGGTGACGTTGATCTGCGGCAGGTCCTCGGGCACGTACTCGGATGTCTTGGGCGCGTGGCGGGCGAGGCCCAGGCGGTGCGACAGACGGCGGTGATCCTTCTTGGCGGGGCTCCCGCTACTGTCGCCGTCGCTATCGCCGGATGCGGATAGCAGGCTGTTACCCCGCGATCGCGGGCGGAAGACGTCGAGGCTACGGCGCGCCTTGGATGGCGTCGATCGCGGCCCGTGCGCGCTCAAGTAGCGGTCGTTGGCGGCGGGGTGCGTGGGCGGGAAGATGATCTCGCGGGTGTTGGTGTCGGAGCGGATGAAGGTGAAGTCGGGCCCGGCCAGCTTGTTCAGTGTCTCGGAGTAGGCTGCATCGCTCTCGCCGAGCCGGTCTTTCTTCTTGATCAAGTCGCGAAGCCCCATGTTTGTAACAACGTTTCCAACTGTCCTGTGCTTCACCAAAACAGGTTGCCAAAACAGGTTGCCGCAACAACGCGATGCGATGGAAGTGCACAACGCTCGCGCGCGCGGGGTTCCTAAAGATGACTGACGACGGTGGCAAAATAGACAGAAAGAACGCGTATTGAACAATCCAAAAAAGAACCTCCAAAAAAAGAACGTCAATAAATATATATACCTATCTTCTCGTGTTGTAAAGCTTCACTTCTATGTCCGTTTGCGTCGTCCAATACGTAGGTAGTGTGTGAATGCGCTTGCTTCTCCATCAAAGCCAAATACAGCCAGGCTTATGGAGGGAGGTGGTTAGTAGTATACAGTGACCAGGTCAGGCTGCGCATCTTGGCTCGACTATGCGCCGTCCATCTAAGTCCTGGTGGATAATATTCCATCGGGGGTTTCCATCGGGGGTGGCTCAGCGCGTATGAAATCCATTTGCTTCCGGCAGCTGGAGGTCCAAGTCCGCTCTTTGTTTGAGATCCGGAACGGCGGCTGCGAATAGGTACTGGCCAGTGAGTCGCGCATTTCAGCACACACGTGGGCTGGCACTTCAAGGCTGAGCCCACTGGACTCACAGGGGCATATTTAAGTATTTTTAGAGGCCTGGGTGTCCCCGTAAGCTTTTTATAGTTGCTGTGTGGAAACAAACAAAACACCTGGCAAGATCGCGCGCACCATTACAGGGTAATATCGCCCGCCCGCACCGCTACAGGGCAACACCACCTGCAGTGAGTCTATCTACTGTAATCCCACCTCACTTTGCCGCGTCATATGTCACCTACTGGGCTTAACTATGCCATTGTTGTTTGTTATGCCGCCATCTTGTCACCCAAAATAGAAATAGCTTGACAATACTGCTTTTATTACTATCTCGGTCTCAAGTCAACTAATACCAGCCCGTATTTCTATCTTTCTTTTCTCTTCTTTTTTTCAATCACGCTTCCTGTCTAAAGTCGTGAGAACAGAACGCGCTCTCAAGTGATCCTAGTTTCCCGTCAAGTTTGGGTGTCACAGCTGTACGAGCAAGTCACCACGCCTGACGCCAGCCATTTGCAGCAGTCATCTACCCTCCAGGTCTAGAATCTAGCCGCATGCCAGCTTTCTTGTTTTCACGAGACTATGATAGCCAAGGACAGAAGTATGCCAACGATGCGGCACATGTCCAATGCTTCAGGCCAACCGTGTGGCCAGCCACGTGTGAAGATATACCTGCGAGGTTAGTAAGAACTGCAGGTGTCATTCAAAACCCGATGAAGTCTTTCTGCTCGGCGAAGCTCAGGTCCTCGTCACTATGACCGATGAACTCTTCAGCTTCGTCCGAGTCCACATCATCACTGTCCACCGTGTCTTCATCTTCACTAGACAAGTCGTCCATCTCTTCCGGGGACGCCCTCTTGTTCGCTTTGCGGAGAATACTTGCCCTTTCAATGTGAGGCCGTTTGCAGCCCTTGAGTTTACAGACACCGGTGTTGCTGAAGTCGGGACATTCGAACACGTGACGTGCCGGGCACTGGGCGCCCTTCTCGCAGTACCCGTAGATGCCAAACGTCCTACATACGGGGTCGTTCGGGGAATGCTCAGCATGAACGTACGAACAAGACGGGTTGTTGCAATTCCCATTCGCAAAATGCACGCAAAGGGGGGTCCTCTCCTCCGTGACGTCGTGTGACAAGTCGCAGTTGTCGCCTCTGGGACATTCACCTTTTAAAAGCCAAGATTTGCATATTGCAGTCTTGGAAACATCGTGGATATATCGGCAGGTCGGGCCTTTCGGGCAGGTGCCTAGGGTTAAGTGTTAGTGTGTTACTCAGGGGGCTTACCACACCGCCTTCTGTATAATAGGTAGTGAGGCGGGCGCTTCTTGTAGTTGAAGGAAGAAGATACCGGTCCATGAAAAGGCCTTGCATGTCTCGTCGACCTTGTTGATCCGGCCGGCGCGTCTGTAAACCTGTTAGAATGCAAATCAAACATGTTTATACAGACATACCGCTGCGCTTGTACGATCCCGTGCCTGATGAGATTACCATTCTTAGTGCGATGGAATTTAACACCAAATATGTCGGCCATCTTAGGCGTGGCGGTAGGCGGGTTGAGGTCATCTGAAGAGCGTTTGTAATTTAGTCATGTCACCGTCGGAAGCACCTGGAGAACGCACCTGGAGCTTTAACAAGTTTGCTTCCTTGCTGGGTGACATGAAAGCGGACGCCCTCTACTTCGACTTCGTATCGAGAAACTGGTTTGGAAGAGTTAGAAGATGTAGCCGTACTGTTAGGTATGCCAGCCTGTTGCATGTTTCGAAAGAGCTGCGCTTTCTCGCGACGGTCTCTGTTGAGTTGCTTCTGCTTGATCGTCTGTTCGATTGCTTGGGTCCGCTGTTGGGTTTCTCGCTCGTAGACATCGCGATTGATTAGCTGGAGATGCCGATCTGTCTTTGTTACCCACGAGGGCGTTGCAGGGTCCGGAGCTTGGCCGTCTTGATTCGAAGGGGGCGATTGAGCTCCATTGAGAACTAGAGTCCTGTTGCGATACGTGGGTGCAAATCTGGCTCGCCCGCCGCGGTAAGTGTACTGAGGGTACGGCGCTGATCGGTGATACGAGGTACTATGATTTACGCCATTGTGCTGAGTCTCCTTGTGGCGATTGATGCGACCTGTGAGGAGGTGAGCGATATTCGTCCGAGAGCTGGTTCAGGGCGAGCTGCGGAACACACTGGACAACTTGCTGATTTTATCTCTAAGCTCTTGATCCTCTGCTGCAGACATGATGATGGGTAATAGCTGAATAGTATAGTTATCCAAGTCAGAACTTGTGACTCGCAGCAAAACGTAAGATGTGGTGTCAAGGGGAAAACGCCCTGGTCTGGGAGTTGGATAGCTGATGATTAGGTATGACCGGACCGTATGAGTATGGGTGGAAGGTGAGAGGGGGTTTGATATATCTATATGCTTCGAGTACGCTTGCTGATATCCTTGGGTAATTACTCAAAGACCAGAAGGAAATGGCGAATCAAGAGATATGATCTAATCTGTGGTATGCCCGCGCAAGAACAGTGAGGGGGAAGAAGAGGGTCGGGGATGCAATTCAACGTTGACAAAGAGGGAAGGAAGGGATGGCGAATTTTCTAGATGTGTGTCACACAAGGTAGGCGCTTTTGTTTACACAGCTCAAGTTGTGCAGCCCGTTTCCCTTTTTTCGGTATTTTTTCTTCTTCGCCCTTTGCTATGCAATGCAACGCGACTGCGACTATGTCGTCACACAGCGATGTAGCTGCAGAGATGCTACCAGGAATCCTATCTTGAGAAACACAAATCTACAAAAAAACAACGTATTGATGGTTCGTGGCTATGTCTTAACGAGGGTATCGGTATTGGCTCGCTAATGGAGGCTGTGATATGATTGTATGCTGAATGACGGAGGGATGATGAGAATGGGTTTGACTGTTAGAGTTAAGCATCAGATCATGCGATGGATTGGTGTTACTAACTGGCTGGCGGAATAGTCCCTTACCTAAATGTGGGCCCGGAATTCCCCACCTTAGCGCTGCACTATTGCAACAACACGTGATCTCCGCCCCGAGTAAGTGCTAGGTACGTACCTTGTCGTGTGCCTGCCAGCGGCTGCAGACGGATGACGGGAACAGCTGGCAAGGCTGAGGTCCTGCAGCAGTACCTACAGCTACAGTGGGCACAGAGGTAGCTAACTACCGGTAGCGCTTCTGTGAGCAAGCACCCTTACATCATATCGATCTCTTTCAACCATCCCGTCGCGATCACCAAGAGACTCTTCTTTCGGCTTGTTGACTTTGTACACACTGGACATATTATTTTAAACCTACGCAATATCGACTACTAACTACATCATACACTCTAGCAAGACATCATATCCTTACTCCTTTCGACCTCAACAAACACCAGACGCCGACAGCTAGCAGCCTATCACCATGGCGTCCGTCAAAGCAGAACCTATGATCAAACCAGATCCTGCCATCAAGCCCGACCCCGATGTGCTGAACTCGTTACCCGCTGCCATGTCCGACGATGACATGTACGAAGATGCCGGTGATCTCGAGTTCGCCGACTTCAACCCGTCGAACCCTGCCGCAGCCGATGTCTACTTGACTCATGTGCCCAAGTACCTCTATAGTGCATGGGCCGATATGGACGACGATGAAGAAATACGCATAGGCACGGTGCGCAAATGGATTGAAGTGGGCAAGGATGGCCGGCAAACTGTGTGTCTCAACTTTCCGTTGCTGATCCCGGGCGCCTTGGGTCTGACTATGGCTTGTAGGAAAAAATGGCGCTGCTGTTAGACCACGCCAGACCAAACCATCAGTCCATTCCGAAAGAATACAAACTGGACATCAAGGACACAAACCTGGCCAATTCGTTCCTATTCACCGAACAGGATTTACCTGGCTTCAAGTCCAGATCCCACGGGGCCAACAGCGACTTACCTCCCCATTTACGCCGCAGACAAGAGCAACAGCAGCAGCGCCCGGAGGAGAAGACACAACCAGAAGGGGGCGTGAAGAAGAATAGATACCAACCTCGCTACCGGAAGGCTATTCCAAGTTAGTTTCTTGCTCATCCTTCTCACATATCACTATCCTCCATGCTGACACTTGGCGCAGAGAAAACCACCTTAGCCGCGAAGCTGAGCCGTGAATTCACTTGTATGCCTGAGTGGACAGAAGAAACGCAACACATCCTGAAGGTGATGAATGATGATGCGATGAAGCCCAAGGTCGCAGCCACCATCGTCAAATCCTTCGATCCCAGTGGGGTTATCCAGGCTGGTGCTCATGTGTCCAATGACCGCTTCAGTAACCTCGTGGTAAGTGTATTGCTGTGTCATCTGCTGGGCGAAGCTAACAGGTACAGCGCACGGCTCCGGAGCAGGACAAGAAGAAGAAGAAGCAGAAGGAAGAGAAGGCCGCCCGACTGCCACAGAGCGAGCTGCGCGATCGCATCTTCAAATGCTACGAACAGTATGCTTACTGGTCACTCAAAGCATTCAAACAAGCCTTATTACAACCTGAGGCATGGCTGCGTGAGAATTTGGAAGAGATCGCTGTGTTGCACAAATCAGGGCGCTTTGCAAACTACTGGGAACTGAAACCAGAGTATAAGACGGGCGTGCAGTCAGTCGAGGGCGGCGCACCTGAAATCCCCGACCAGAACGATTCAGACTTAGACGGCGACGATGAGAATATGGAGATGGAAGATGTCGTCTAGTCGGACACTCATTAATGACCGCTAATAGAGTGATATGCATCAGATCCATGGGAATCAGTGTCCTACGGCTTCAGTGGAGCTCTTTAAACACATGATTTTGGGCTGTATAATAAATAGATACCCTTATATTCTTAATTTTGGAAACTTTTCCGGATAAAATGGCTATTAATCCATTGAAACTATGCGATACTAAGATCATCTTCTCTCCCCTAGCTGATTTATTCGTAATCTGTGACATGACGTACAGGCAGCACATCTTCATGCGATTTTACGCCTCTTGGAACAGAATAAGCATGGATTTCGGGTGATCCGGGGTAGGCTGACGTCGATCGAGCCCGTGACCAGCACTAACAAGATGCTTTGTAAATTGCCCTTTTCGGCAGATAGGCGAGAATCACCCAATCACAGAGCCCCTCACCTCACTGAACTAATTGCAGCGCATACTTTCCAACCCCACGCTCTCTTCTTACACACCCATTTACACCAGCTTCAATCTCCTCGCTAAAGTACCTACTTAGTTTAGCTATACACAACCGTCAGTGAAAATGAGTATCTTCCTGGATTTCGACGGGACCATCACAACCAAGGACACCGTGACACACCTCGCCAACTTCGCCCTGCGCTTCCAGTCCCAGCGCCAAGATATATCAACTCCGGCGGATGACCCCCAAGCAACAAATGCACATGCACAGGCGCAAGACGAAGAGCTCTCGTCGCGCTGGGACGACGTCGTGCACGCGTACGTGTCGGACTACAAGTCCCACGTCTCCTCGTACGCGCCCTGTGCCGACGACCGGCAGTGCGTGGACGACGAGATCGCCTTCCTGCGCTCGCAGAAGCACGTCGAGACGCGCTCGCTGCACCGCATTAATGAGTGTGCGCTGTTCCGCGGTATTAGCCCCGCCGCATTCCGCGCTGCCGGCGCCGAGCTCGTGCGCGACGGCACCGTGCGTCTACGCCCCGGGTTCGCGGACTTCGTGCGCGCTGCTCGCGCTAAAGGCTGGGGCGTCAATATCGTCTCCGTGAACTGGTCTGCGGCCTTCATCGAGGGTGCTTGCGGGTTCCCTGAGGGCGAGATCAGTGTCTTTGCTAACGAGGTCCGCGAGGACGACGGGGTAGTCCTTGGACCGGGTGTGTTAGCTGGGGAGGCACTGCTGACGGTTGATGGGGAGGGTGTGGGTGAGTCGCGCGGACAGGTGGGTAGGAATCTTACGAATTCCTGTGATAAGCGTGATGTTGTTCAAGAAGTGCTGCGCTTGCATGATGTACGGGACAAACCTTTCTTCTACTTTGGCGATTCGACGACTGATATGGAGTGCCTGCTTGAGGCGTCGCGGGGCGTTGTTATTGCGGATGACGAGGACTCGACGTTGATACAGACGCTCAGGAGGATCGGGAAGAGAGTCCCGCATGTGCGGGATGCGGAAGCTGGCGAGGAGTTGGTGTGGGCGTCGAACTTCGAGGAGACCATCGGCGTTCACGTCTGATATGGCAACCGAACTGGTTTAGAATGGCTCAGTTTAGTAGGAACTAGTAGTATCTACGAGTTCGCCTGGCGTTGAAAGAGTAAGTTCATCTTAATTTTCCTTTTATTGGCGACGGCTCGATGAGCCAGCACTCAATAACCTATTTTACTTAGAACTACCGCTCACACTCAACAAACAATACTGGGTGCTATCCTTGGGGTTATACCTATTTGTCTGTTCTTGACTTATATCGCTGTATAGCAAGTGGAAGAGCCTCACAGCAGGACTTTCTATTGGGAAGTGTTTCTCTCCGATCATACTTGGCCCGAAAACAGAGGGTCGGTTTATACACTTTCACATTGATCGCTTGTCCAAGCGACCACATGAAAATACAACGCTATATTTGGAGCATAGCTACGACCAATGCGCCGATGAGCATAGCCCATGCTAATGTACCGAAATATCAGTACAGTGACTGCAGGATTGAGCACCGCATCACGTCTATAATTGGAAAGCATTCAATATGTTTCTTTTTTGGTCACGAGGAACCGAGTCGCGCACGCCATGTGCAAGCCCTCGCTGGCTTGGGTATTCTCATGTCAGCGATACTGCTTGAGACGATGAAGAAAGGGGATGCAAGGTGTACCTTTGCAAGGTGATGGATACATCACAGGCAATTGAAGTGTCGGAGACTAGCACCGACGATGAAAGAAAAGGAATGTAAAAAAATAGATAGCAATACTATACGTACCAATGCGAAGGGGGCAAAATGTGGCCGACCTAGCTTGCATTTGTCTAGCTTTTTTACGTGCCGAGCTTTAAGTACGGCGTTGATCTGATAATTCGTAGATCATGGGCATTTTCATGGTTAGCTTATCTGCTAAAGACCTCAGCAGCAGGTTGGCTCTCGACCCGTGCAACGCTAAAGCGATAATACCAAGTATATGATATCAATCATTTGTAACTGGAAAACAAGCTATGGGGATCCAATATTACATGTCTTCATCCTATGTCCCTCGAGACTTCCGTGTACAAGGCTGGCTATATTATTTTGCTACCTCCCACACGTCTTTCAATTTCACATTCATGACTGGCTGCCTAGGCTATCAACGCAATCACATATCGCGCCCCTTGTAGTTCGCAGAAATCCGTGCGCGTTAGGCAACTAAAGGACGTTTCTCGTTGTTCGCTATAGCATTATCCCTCGAATCTAATGGGCTTTGTCATGATCATCGCGTACCAGAGACATCAGGGAGATATTCATCACCAGGTTGTCCAGTCCCCGTCACGCAAGACACATAAGTCTTCCCATCTGAACCTTGAGTATTTCCGTCTCTGCTGCTCTTGTCCTCCGTATATGGTGTTCAGTTGACCATCAACATCAGTGCGCAGACGACAAGCGCATAGAAACGGCCCTGCCAGAAGGCACTTGACGGTCACAAGTTCAACGTAAGACTTTTGGATGTCGCACCGGCCTTTTTCTATTTGACAAACTTTATCTCACCAAAACTACATTTGTACTACCGTCGATGGGTTCCAGCGGGTGATATTAGCAATCAACAGGTCTCCGATACCAGAATAGATCCAACAAAAGTCTATTTTCTCAGAGCCTTGCTCAGTAAGGCGTATCGCAGGCACGCTGGTCCCGGAAAGCACGAGCGCCTTATCACATGGAACCGTGACAGATCACCTTATAAAGCCAGAGGGAGTGCCAAGTCACATTCTAGGGTTAACTTTCAGACTTTGGAAGATACATCGCGGTGACGACGGCTGTGACAAGATAGCGTCTTGAGTCGTGTTTGCTACGAATACTTAATTCAGAATCGGCTAGTCGCATAGTCGCAATGCGAGCACCGGATGTATCTCGTCACGGTCTGACAGTGACGCTGAATCGTGTGAGACGCAAACACATGCACAGAGAGAAGATGCGATGTGGCAGAACGCATGCTCGGTAAGGAGCTTGACTTCCGCCATATGACCTTTCCCATCAATTATGGTGTAACTCCAGCGCCGGCAACAATCTCTTGTGGTGCTGTTACGGTAGATGCGCTGTGCACCGCTCAGAGCGACGAATCGGCCTCTTGATTTTGATGTCAGGTGGTCTTGAAGACACAATCGGTCTTCCCCGATGCATTTTTGATGCTGCGGTCTATGTAAATCGAGACCGTTCCTTTGACGAGCAAATTCCAAAAGAGAAAGGTCGCGCGTTACAGTGTCCCTCCACAGGTGCGACAGGCGACTGGACACTCATGTTTTCATTATCTCGTGAGTGGTATGAGCTACTAGATGAGAAGATGATACCGAAGTCCATCTGCAGCGGGTTAGAAATAGGTTGCACGGTCGAGAATTAGAAAGACGAAGCCCTAGAATCCTAGACCCGGTCGGCGTTTTTGTGTAAGGATTCACTGTAGATTAGAGGCAGCCGCATTCGTATCCCTTCCCGTTTCTACATCTTAGCAAACTTTTCATCGACTCGATGTTGCGAACCCTCTGTATTGTAAAATTCGTGTGAAGAATAATCCCTTGCATAGGGTAGCGTAACTGTGACTAAATCGGGTAATACGGCACACGCCAACGGTTCTCATTTCGTGATTGGGCTCGAAATGGGTGAACAATAAGAAACAAGGGAAAAAAATAAAGAAGAAGAAAATCCCTCTGAAAATAAAAATAGAAAATAGTTATTGTAGGGGTTTACATATTTGAATGTTATTTTCACTGTCACCTTGTCGTCGCGGGTTTAAAAGGAACAAGCTTTCCTGCTTAACCAGGTAAGAATCGGAATAAATGACAGTCTGTCTTGTCACGCGATTCCCACGAAGTGCCGAGTTCCGCCATTGTGTTGCGATACACCGCCATCCATCTAATCAACACATTTTCAACTCGGAACTCGGAATCTTCTGTATAAATCGATCCCGTGGGCGCTTCGTTTCAACAGAGAGAGGGGTTTGCTCCTTCTTCATTAAACTCGCAGCAAGGATAAACAAAAGAACAAAAGCAATAGCAACAGCACAACGTCAGGCCACCTTTGTTGACCTATCACACGCCACATATTTGCTTCACACGTATCTAGCCCTTGTTTTCTTTGTCGGCATTCACTATTACTCAGATTGCTGCAGTAGAATCATCAGTTTCTAGATGAATTTCCACAGAATTTCGACACGAGAAAATTGATTTCCAGCTATCTATACAAACAAAAAAAAATAAGAAAAAAAAAAGAATAGAGAGAGACAGAGTGAGATACGGCCATGTGTCAACAGCACGACTTTTTCTACATGTGCGGCTGTCGCGTCGTCGACAAGACGACGGGGGCATGGCTCTTCGAAATCGAGCAGTGCAAGCGCGCCAAGCGATGGCGGCGGACATGCGAAAAGATCGAGATGGCCCTGCCGCGCTGGAAGAAAGATACCTATTGCGATGATCCGGACTGTCCTGCATACGGATAGAAAGACAAGCGTGTTGTTATGCTGGCTGTAACATGCGTGTTCAAGGGGACTTCATTCAAGCGTCGGTATGCTCAGCAGCTCAGAATTCTATGGTTTAGGTTTTATATACTAACGAGTTCATAGTGCTTATCATTCTAAAGAAGGTTTATTTGGGATGCGATTACTTGTTTGGTTTGATGGGTGTTGTATGGTTGCGCGTTGTGTAAGGAAGTAGAAAGTAGATGGAGAGGAAACAAGAGCAGAACTTGTGAAGGGAATGATGATGGATTTGGCGGCTAAGGAACCACGGATCGGAAATTTTATGAATGACGATGGCATTGGATGCATTGACTCGCGGGCAGAGCCGGCGTAGAACAGCTGTGATGAGTTACATTGGATTTAAAAAGACGGGGATATGCATAGCGACCACAACACATTTTATATTTGATCGTGGTATCTAAATGCTCACCCCGTTCATCGTGAAAGGCAATATCATGGCATCTTAACATCTCTCCCGGGTGATGTACCTTGTATCGCAAAACACGATAGGTTACAGGTGCTATACTTGCTTTTATCAGCCTCTGTTGATTAAGCCTCCTGAGCGAATATATGTAAAAATACCTTGTTGACGCACGTAGGATGTAGCTCTACGAAACTATTACTCTGTCCAAGACTTTTGATCAAACCTCGGGACTTGGAGATTTCATAGTCCCCTCACCGGTGAGCCTTCTAGATCTTATACTCGACGGTCGGTTGATAGAGTGCAACCGTATTACCCAGCCAATCTGCGTCGGCCGTCGAGGGGAATAGCCCGCACCGCTTCCCAAGTACTCGGCTGATGGTTAGGGTACGAGTTAAATAAGAGACAACTATTACCCGTTACTTAGGAATGAGGAGCTCTATTTAGTATCATCAAATACCAGTCATGGTACATGTCTACCCCTGGGTATCGACATGATGATATCGACGATCAAGAAAATAGCCGCAGCAGCTTTCATGCTGTATTCGCATACAGCAGCAGCATCTGCTCCAAACGTGACGGCCGTCTCTCTCGGCTCGTCATGTACCTCGTACCCGGGCTTCGACGGCAGCGGATCCGGGCCCTTCATCGCAATAGCGGCATCGACGGGCCGAGCAGTCGACGGAATCGCGGTGAATGCGGCATACTACGTCGACGGGACCCGTAATTACGGATACGTGAGCGCAGTTTCTTGATTCTCACTCATTCTTCCAAAAAAAAAAAGAGAGAGAAACAAGGAGAGAATCCAACTAGGAGTCAACCACACAAAACTCACAGACGTCTAGGTCATCGCGCCCGCCTCAGTCGCAACGACGAACATCACACTGCGCTGCTCGAACAGCACGTTGCAAGCGAATGTAACCATGGTACCCGGCGGCGAGGCGACATGGGAAGACCTGGTCATCTCCGGTGACCCGACCCTCGAAGGGGCGCTCGGCTTCGGGTTTGCGGAGGACACGTATCCCAGCATACCGCTCGAGCCGTACTGGCATTTCGTCGATGGGCAGCAGGTCCCGGGCGTCTTTATCGGGGCGAAGGGCTCGACCACGTTTGGATTTGCTGATAACTGGGCAGGTGTTGCTGGGGAATACTATCTCTTGAGATTACTTGGCACGGACGGGTTTAATGAGTGGAATTTGACTGAAAGGGATACTGTCGGTTTCTTAAAGGTCACTTACGATTACTAGGTTTATGAATAGGGCGGATGCTCAGAAAGGGTCGAGTTAGCTTGACTAGTTGCCACGGTAATACGTAGTGCTAAGTTGTCGAACATGTCCTATCCACAAGCAATATTTCTAGCCGTACGAAATGAAATGATGCTCTCATGGATTGAGTAGGACTGTCGCTCATGCTACTCTCTGGCCTTCACATAATTCACAGTAGCAATAGAAAACAGGAAGGAGTAGAACCCAGGTCTCGTTGCAATGAACAAATGTTCATAACAATCGCCAAGGTACTATGTTATAGCCTCAAAGGGATAGGCGACTAGATATGAGATCAAGTAATGAATAACTTCCGAGGCTCTCCATTGCTTACAAGTGGGTATCATAACCGAAACAATTACCGTACCTTCCTAATAACAACTTTACTCCCATCTAATTCCCAGCCTACACCGTCTTCTTTGGTGAGCCGGGCCCATGTGGAATCAGCGCAAGTCTCTAGGAAAGATAACTCGACGCTGAGATATGTCCTACTGAAGCATTTCAACAAGTGCTTCCGTACCGGCTCATCGGCATACTCCAGTAGCCTCACTCGGTATCCATCCATTTTATGTTTCAGTCGTTTGAGCTGGACATAGTTGTCGTGCGTGAGCGCATCGAGCACATCATTGACCTTGGTATCCTTCAACCGGTACCGATGTCGGAGAGCGAATGCTTCCCCTAGGTCATTTCGTCTGCAGGCAGTGTCCAGCACCAAGTAGGACGCCACCTCGTTCAGCTCAAGCGTGGTCAAGCCGTGGAGCGGCTGGATGCGGCGCAGCAGGTGGAGGATGGCGGGGTGGTAGGACTCGGGGTGCTTCACCAGAATGGAAAATCGGATGCAGAAGAGGTAGGCTTGAACGGCGAAGTCGTCGGTGCGCTTGGAGGCCACAATGCCCTCGCGCAGCTTCCTAAGCGCGAAGAGTACGTCCGAGAGCACCTTGGAACTGTCTTGTTTGGGGCTCGAAGGCGTCGCATTCTGCTGGCTGGGCCGTCTCGCGGGGCCGTTCCCGGAAAACGGCGGTGGGTTGAGCGATGCGAATCGACGTAGGAGCTCGTCGCGCTCGCCAGCTTCGGAGCAGAATGTCATGTAGCGGTCGACGATCTTGGTGTAGTAGCTTTCTTGGGTCTTGAAGTCAAGCAACCTGCGACACGGATAGCGTCAGACACCCATCATGGCGGCGGCGAAGAAGTACATGCAACACACCTGGTGTCCCCTTTCGAGGGCAAGCCTATCGACTCGAGAGGATCGAGTTCGACGGGCCGCAACCTACTGCTCCATGGTGCAGAAGGTGCTCTGCTACCCCCTCTTCTACCCCGAGCGCCTCCGCTTCCACGCATGTTCAAGTCATGTCAAGTGCACGCGAGTGAGGCAAGACACAACAAGTGCGTGAGATGGGTGTTGTAGCTTAAATGGTGTTATTAGGGGTGTTCTGATGGTGGGGGATGGAAAGAACCCCACGTCAAGGCCCGGTTTATTGATATACTGCTACAGTAAATATTCGGTATGGTCTAAAGGCTAAAGCTCCCTATATATGCATAACCTAGGTACTGACCTAAGTCCCGAGGTCCCTTGTCGCACTGCATCAGATGGCCGTTCTGATGGGGGCTTGAAACCGGGGAGAAATTTGAGGTTACAACTCTTGCAGAAAGCTCATAGATTCAGTTTCTGTCTGGGGATTGATGCTAGCAAAGAATGGAAAGTTCCTATGATAGGTACTCGGTGATTCAGGTGAAAGGTCGAGGTTGATTTACGGCCGCTACGGATGCTTATATAAGTTAAACCTAATAAATACATATAATTACATATATATTCCATCTCCTCACCCTCCTCAGTTGACGTCACAACTCACCTTCTCAATTACAGTTCAACGACACGGTGAACAAATTCCAGGATGTCTTCAATACTTTCGTACGTACCGGTTGTTAACCGGTTCGTCAAGTCCAATGACGAGCTTCGCTCTATTGATCTCCCACCTGTTGAGGTTCACAATGTGGAGACATCGCCAGAGAAGCGCGATAGAACTCTGAAGCATCTGCTGAAAGCAAACCACATTAACCATGCCATCCTGTTCCATGACTTGCGATTTCACAATCATACGCCCCATGCTCTATCCTCGGCCTATCTTCTCGGTGCATCGGACACTCAACTTCACAAAATCTATGAAGAGGAATCCAGGACCTTGGAGCCCTGGACCCCATCCCCTAGCGAGGTCACCCAAGAAGACTGGCGAAGCTTCCGCGGGGACAAGCGGTACCAGCGTGCCTTTATTGATTTCTTTGAAGATGCTTTGGTCATGAGGCACAATTATAATTGGAAAAAGGTGGTGGAGGAGTATCTGTACAGCGGCGAAGAACCACTGGCGAACAATCTCATTAGTGGCCGTATGTTTCTCCGCCAGGCTTGCAGACTATCTATTTCTACTGACATTTACAGTTGGCCATCCCCTTATCCATCTCGGATACGCCTATGAGATGGACAGTAAGGAGGTTGCGATGGAGGCCTTGGGGTTGGCTTCGACAGAGTACGATTTCTTCCATAAATACCTGGATGATCCATCGTACACAAAGCTATCATCGCTGAAAACTACAAACCCGCTGGAATTGCTTAACAAAATGGCGAACGACAAGCGAGTGACAGATCTCTTCCAGGAGCCCGGTTTCGAGAACTTTGACTCCCTGTTCAAAGATCATGAGGATCTTGTCCTGGAGTACTGGAACGCGTGGGCTCTCGATGACCCGAAAAAGCAGTTCCAAGAGTCACAGGAAGCCGCAGTATCTCTCCTCGTAGCTACCGTCCCTCCGGGAACACACGCATACAATTTCATCGTTTGCCATCTTCTCACCACAAGCCATGCAGTGCGGATACTTCTTCCCGTGATCCCGGCGAAATACCACATCAGCCTAGTGCGGCAGTGGTGGCTGCTCACGATTGCAGTCTATGCTACCCTTAAGACTCCGAAAATCGACCCGGACCATCTAAAACCCAGTGACGTTGCTGGGAAGCAGTGGAACTATGTAGAAGACAAGGCACTCAATAGTCCTTACGCGACAGATGCGCACTTTGTCAAAGGTCCGATCTGATTACCCCTACTCACCACTGAAGCCAAAGTTAACAGTTGCTAGCTATCCGTGCTATGAAAGAAGCAGCAAAGGTATGGGGAGATGTGCATGAGCATTACCTCGGAGCAGCGGTCCGGTTTGTCGATGACTTTGAAGGATGGGTTTTCTAGTAAGTGTGCAGAGGATATCTCGATTCCAAGGATCAGTGTACCAGTATTATGACATTCGGTTTGGTTTTGTATTCTCTCCTCCTTCCTATCATTTGGCTGGCGGGAAAGCTCTATCAGCGGGAAATTGACAGTGCTATTAAGATATCAAAAGTACACCTAGGATGCCGAAATTTATACCTGAATATATATGAACCAGCCTACTACGATGGATTCTCATTAGGGAATCTCTTATAATATAATATTGAGCTTTCTAGGTAGTCTAGAACGGTTACCTAAGGCAACCTCAAAGGCTATGCCCACTATAAGTGATTTATAATAGCTAGGATAGTCACCTGATAGCGCGCGGATAGTGTATCTGTTATAGGGGACAAGACGCGTGCTGCAAGGCACCACTGAAACCACCAACACTCCCCTCCAAAGCCCATTAAGCTCAATTTAGGTAATCATTTCGTCGACGAGCTACGTCAGGCTCAACTGATGGATTGATCAACTTACACCATCGGTTGCAGCAGATCTATTATATGCGAAACATGTCTTACAGCGAACGAATGCAACTCCATAGTTGTATATGAATTAATCTCGAAAACACACCGGCAGATGCCGCTCAAACACCAGAGGCACTATGGCGCCGCCCGCGAAGCGCCTTAAGCGAAATGTAGTGCGGACTTCGGACGATGAAGATGACTCGAAGCCTGTCGTCAACACCCTGACCAACTACCTGTTCTCATCGCCCGATGCGAAAGCGACAAACACCTCTGGCGACATCGCACCCTCTCCGAATCCGACTCGAAAACCCTCTCGTCCGAATACCCGTCAATCTTCCAAGCCTCTCCAATCCTTCTCTCTCAATGGCTCAAATGCGAGGAGTGGGAAGAAGAGTACGAGCACAAGCCCGGAGAAGAGCAAAGCAAAGCCACCAGCCAAGAGTAAAAGCGATGGGAAGGGCAAGACGGCCGATCTCAAAACCTTATTCTCCAAACAAGCTGAAAGGGCTGCGGCACGGCCTCCAGTCAAGCTGGATGATATAATAAGCGACCCAATTTCTGATGATGATGACGTGGGTGAACACAAGGCTACAACAGCCAGTCACGTTGGTCTCGCTTCCCGAAAGCGCTTCCAGGATTCTTCCGTGAGCAATACCATTGCATCTACCTCCGCCGCCTCGAGCCAGAAGTTCATACGGCCGTCTATGCCTCCGCGGGACCCTAGTGTAGAAGATGAACAGAGACCATGGTCTGAGAGATTCAGTCCCGCCAACTTGAGTGAGCTTGCCGTGCACAAAAAAAAGGTGGCCGATGTGAGGAGGTGGCTTGAGGAGGTCATGGCGGGTCGAATGCGACAGCGGCTGCTTATCCTCAAGGGAGCAGCCGGCACTGGGAAAACCACCACAGTGCAGCTTCTTGCTAAAGAATTGAAGTGCGAAATTCTGGAGTGGCGGAACCCGACAGCGTCATCTGGTGGCTCCCTAGGCTTCCAGTCCGCTTCGTTCCAATTTGCAGAGTTCATGGGAAGAGGAGGCAAATTTGCCCAGTTGGACCTTGGTTCGGAAGACTCGCAATCTAAAAGCAATGGACTTAGCGACAACACGCCGAAAATTATGGTCATTGAGGAATTTCCTAATACATTTGCTCGCTCGTCCACAGCGTTAACGTCTTTTCGAAAATCAATCTTAGAGTTTTTGGCGACGAATACTCCATCACTTTCCCTCTTTTCAAAAGCGAATCCTAGAGATCCAATTACACCGGTCATTATGATCATATCTGAGACTCTTCTGACAACCACCTCCGCAAGTGCGGATAGCTTCACAGTCCATCGATTGCTAGGTCCTGAAATAACCCGTCATCCGGGAACCTGCATCATAGAATTCAATGCCATAGCACCGACACTTCTTGCTGCCGCTCTAGAGTTAGTGGTGCAGAAAGAAGCCAAGAAATCCGGCAGGCGGCGGACGCCAGGACCACTCGTACTGAAAAAATTAGGCGAGATCGGGGATATCAGGAGCGCCATCTCTTCTCTTCAGTTCCTCTGCTTAAAAGGCGATGCAGATGCTGATTGGGGTTCTCAAGTAAATTTTAGTAAGCCAAAGCGGTCGCTGAAAAGCTCCACCTCCTTGACACGAGGGGAAGTGGAAACACTGCAGCTCATTTCACAGCGAGAGGCAAGTCTAGGTATATTTCATGCGATTGGAAAAGTCGTGTACAATAAGCGTGAGGAACAACCGATGGATCCCCAGTCTCCAGAAGGAACGGCCGAATCACTGCCTGACTATTTGGCTTCATGTTCCCGACTAAAGAAATCTGAGGTTTCTGTTGATAGCCTGATCGACGAAACAGGAACCGATACACATACCTTTATTTCCGCTCTTCACGAGAATTACGTCTTATCTTGCGAATCAAATACGGGCTCCTTTCTGGATTACATGGGTGGATGTATTGACTATCTATCTGAGAGTGATCTTTTGTGTCCTTCTTCGGACGTATTCTTTACTGGACGCGGCTCTGGCGGCTTGGGTTTCGTTCGCCAGGATTCGGCTAGCCATGTGCTACGCCAGGAAGAAATCGCATTCCAGGTTGCCTCACGCGGCTTGCTTTTCTCTCTTCCCAGTCCTGTCACCAGGAAGGCGACCGGGCCTAGACGGGGTGGCGGCGATGCATTCAAGATGTTCTACCCCACGAGTCTTAAACTGTGGCGAGAGAAAGAGGAGCTGGAAGGTCTAGTTGATCATTGGTCTTCAATCTTATTAAAGGGTGATGACTCCGAACAAAACGTAACTGACGGCGCATCCATTTTCCGGCGCCCGAAAAATACTGCAGCCAGTCAACGGCCTGTTAACCAGGGCTCATGGCGAGGATCCGGCCAGGTCACACAGACAGAAAAGACCCCAGATCAGAATCAAGATCAGTCCACTGCGCTGCTCTCCCTTGGTAGCTCTGCCCGTCGCGAAATGCTGCTCGAAAGACTACCCTATATGTCCCATATCCTCCGTCGACAGCGAATACCAGGCTTCCCGGTCCGGTTAAAAGGCATCGAGAAAGTCGTCTCGTTTTCAGGCATTGGCTCAGCTGTCGACGAGGACGCTGTGGATTTGGATGAAAATGCAGACGGAGGAGGGGGGGCTGAAGCAGCCTGGGCTACAGACAAACCTACGGAGGAATCGTCGCCGCGGAAGAAGAGTTTTGCTATACGGCGGAGCAGTCATCATGGAGGCTCTGTGGCCACTCTACAGGTACAGAAGCTCGTCCTGAGCGATGATGATATAGAGGATGATTGATTTTTGTTGGTGGTGAGATCAACATGTCCGGGGGCAGGTGGTGTGAGGAGTTGGCGTACAATTGGCATGACATTATCACCGATGGCTAGAATAGTGTGCTTCAGGTTCATAATTGGAGTCAGTTCCTGGGTTGTGGGTTTATGGTATTTTAGGAGATATCTGTCGTCAAACAATACAATATTCGGAAATTTTGTACGCTTTCATGCATTCTGACCTAATCCTTGTCGGCCTACTGGTATCTCGATTACTCTGTTTGACTACGCCTTTAGTAGTTGTCAGAAGCCTTAGTATAGGGGTTACATGAATTCTTGTTGTCGCACGAAGAAGGCTAAACTTCTTCGTGAACTAGGCTGCAACTATATACACTTCAGGTCCTTTGTCTTCTAAGATCGTGACAGTAGGAAAGGTGGATAACGGACCTGGGATGATAGTGAGGCTCTTTGATCGTATAGCGTCTAGAACACGATGCGCTTGGCCAGTGGCAGTACTGCCCAATCATGCGAGAGTGGGAGGGAACTATTGAGCGGACTGGAGCGGACATGGCTCGGAGATAGGGAGGCATCGTGTATGCTGTAGACGGTTATCGCGAACCTACTCATGTTCGCGTTTGATGGGCTAAAGCTCTAACATACCCACGCTAGAAACACGAATGCCACGCAATCTCATCCAATGGCAATGGTGCAAGAATAGACTTTGAGGACACATAAAATGAGGGGCAATTCTGGTCGCCGAATTTGGTGGCAAGGAGCTGGGCTTCTTCTTAGGCGCCTGAAGCTTGTCGGTATTTGAAGACCATACAGTAGGTAGCTGTAGAGAAAATTAATGGCTCGGCCAGGGCGAGACTACCCATAATGACTGCCACCCACGGCGCATCTTATCTCGTCGAAAATTTCGGTTTTCTTACCTGGGCAATTGGGCATGTGCTCCCTCGACGTATCGAATCGGGGCATCCCACTTTATGATGTATAACACAACGACTTACATCGCACGCAGGGTGACACGCTCAGGTGCGCAACACGTATTCTGAAAAGACAACCATCAAAGACTTTTTTATATATCTATCATTATTCAGTTTGCCATGGACGCGCAGCAGTATCATTGGTATGCGCTTAATTCGTTGGCATTGTGAGTTGGTGTTGGTGTTGGTGTTGGTCACGGCTTTGGGCTGGGACTCGAAGCAAAGCAATGGCATGGAACCGTCCCACGTCTTTGAAGTCGTGTAACCAACGGCACAGATCTGCGCGCGCTTCGCAGCCTTACAAAATAGAAAGTTTTGGACATTATCGGGCATATATAAAAATAGTACTGGCAAGGGATTCATTCTTTGTCGCGTTGAATTGAAAATTACTGTGCAACTCCTGGGTTTCGATAAAATCTTCAGTCTTCCGTCTACCCCTTATCACAGACACCCCTATATATATCGGCCAAGGTATTTTATACCTCGGCTCTGATTGGAGCGCTGAACCATGTCGTACCAGATGCCGACTTCGGTGCCTTCGCGCCCATCGACGCCCCAATTCCCGAGATACTCCTGTCAGCCTCCAAACCGTCAACAGTACTCTCGCTCTCCGCCTCCATACGGCCACCCATCTCTCAACTATCCTACGTCATTTCCTCAGCCATTCTCAAGTCCCCGACGCCTGAGCTCTCCTCCACCGTGTACTTCTCCACTCCTACACTACCAGCAACCAAACACAGCCGAACACATAAATCCCGGTTACACATGCGGTCGTCCCTGGGAGTTTCAGCAGCACGGAGATCAGAAGCGTCACAATGGCGACGCCATATCCACCATCTTCCACTGTTCCAAAATACTGGATTTCAAGCTTGAGAAGCCCAATAAGAAGTCCCTGGCGGCTACCACTCTCTTACAGAAAGTGAGCCGGCATCCGGAGCAGCAGGACCCCATCCCACACGGACTCTTGCTTCACATGTGTCAGCACCTATATGGGAGCATATTGGATTCTGTCAAGTTTCTTACGAAAGATTTGCTTCAAATCGAAGATCCCGATGCCGTCTCATGCAAGGCTACAATATGCCGCTTCGACAAGAGGGATACGTGGAGAGTATACAAGTCGCGACTAGGAGTCCAAGAACATTTCTACTGTGCGCCCCATATCGAAGTCACTCTACCATGGTTTCCAACTCGCGCCGCGATAAAAGAAGTCATCGAGGCTATCACGGATAGCTGTGGTGCTCTTGGGAAACACATGCAACCGGCATACAAGTTCAAGAGTCAATCGTATTCATGGAAGTTCGAACCCGGGACTGTCTACGAGTCAGTCGATGCCGGCCATCTGATACCGAAGCCGATAGTACACGAATACAGCCACGACGAGATAAGTCATGAAGAAGAAGTTCAACAGCAAGACGAAGAAGGGCAGCAGCAGGGCCAAATGGTCGTTTACACCGAGGAAGAAAGCTTCGAGATGAAGCCGGGTGATTGGCCCCGGAAATTGAACGACATCAAGAAAGAGTGGCGATTCGGTCCCAATACGAATCAGTGCAAAGAGATCGTCAAGGGCGTGCTGGCTAAGCTGTTCAAGCTTGACCCTCGACATATATCCGTGTGGTTCTGGGTCAAGGATGTTGAAAACAACGATGGCAAATGGTTTCCATGGGGCAGCCTAGACAATACCTACGGCCTTACAATAGTATCCCAAGAACTTGTCCGGTACGACCCAGAAGAGGCATGGAACAGTCCCAAAAGAACGGGGAGATCAAATCGGGCTGCCACTAGAGAGAAAGAAAAAGAGCTTCGCGACGTCGCTCCCACCGTGCGCATCATTCTGCCGGTAGAGCGGAAGAACTTCGCAAAGGACGATGAGAACGTCAAATGGCTTCAGGAGTGTGTTGATCTTATGAGGGCCCAGTTGGTAGCGGCGTCGGCTTCGCATAGTCGGGCGGCGTTCTGTATCTCCTGGAAGAAGGAGAGGAGAGATTTCGCCGACTGGTTCCCTCCACAGGTTGTGTACAAGCACGCCGGTGATGGCGATGATTACATATTAGAGAGCGTGTAGGTGTACGAGTCAGAGATGTCTAGGCTCAGGTGTAGATATAGATTGAAAGGCGAAGGAAAAGAAAAAGGGTAATAAAAGGGGTGAGGGGGTGAGGTGGATGAGCTAGGTTTGGAGTAGGGAGGGGGGCTCTGTATTTTACTTCATCTTGGACGGGTTACTCATCGGGGCGCGCCAAAAGTTTTCTCCTACCTAATAACAATTCATTGTACTTTTTCCTTGCATCGCCTTTACTGTAAAGCAAGCAGAGGAGATACAGCTCTATTGTTTTTCTATCTTCAGCTCTTTGTTGCATCCTAAGTTTTTCAGAACAAAACATTTGTTATAAACAATGCAATGCCCTCTCTCTTTGTATAGACACAATACCATTGATTTCATGATATTTTGAAAAAGAAAGTTTGGACCTTGATTCATCACGGCTATGAAGTCTAGTATAAATATAGTCAGAAACCAACACCACCAGATATCAGTCTTAACCAAACAAGATTCAACCCAATAAGACACCAAACTATTACCAGAAACTGCACTGTCCGTCTATCCCTTTACAACTGAAACCCCTTCATTATGTCTACTAACCCCATAGTAACGGTCATCAGCAGCGACGGCTTTGAGCTCCAAGCGAGTTTCGCAGCAGTCAAGCAATGCATTACTCTCGGCACAATGCTAGAACTTCTCGAAGAAGAGCAAACTGCTGGAATACCTATTCCCGTCCCAGGCGTTGACGGTGAAACCCTCACAAAGATCATTGAATGGTGTGAGTATCACAGCAGTGACCCCATCCCCGACCTCAAAAAAGATGCGAAAACCAAAGCGTCGACATGGGACATCCCGAAATGGGATAGCTATTTCCTAGCGGGTATCGACGATGACATGTTATTCAGAATCACAAATGCGGCCAATTACTTAGAAATTCCCCTTTTGCTGCACTACGCCACTCGAAGGATTGGGATGTTGTTGGGGCCTATGGGCATTGAAGAGATGCGTGAGTTTCTTAATATTGAGAATGATTGGACCCCTGATCAAGAAGCACGACTGCGGGAGGATAGCGTTTGGGCCTTTTAGATATTCTATGACTCGTAAGTAGGCTACTTTCCTCTATGTACCGCCTTTATTGTTCCTTTGATAATACAGATTTAATTACTTCAATTCCAATTGAATAGATGTTTTGCTCGAACAGAGATGCTCTTTTCTTGTAGTGATCCTCTAGATAAAAGATATGTCATAGTTACGTTTAAAGATGTGAGTCGTTTGTTGTCACACGCCCTGAATAATAGACGTCGAGGTCGGAGGTTTAATTGTATATTGCCTCAAAGCCAAGGCAGCTGAACGGAAGGAAACCCGAGTGATCAAGATTCTAGGCAACCATAGCAGATTATTGTATTTTGAATAGAGTTAATTCAAAGCCATGATGCCAGCGCTTGTTTTATTCGTTATTGTCACAATCTTAGGAGACAAAGGGCCTAAAGTGAATATAGTTGCAGCCTAGATCACGAAGAAGTTTAGCCTTCTTGGTGCGACAACAAGAATTTATGTAACCCCTATACTAAGGCTTCTAGAAGACAGTTATAAACAATATTGTGCAGAGGGAGGTATCAGAAAAAGACAGCGGTCTTATATCTTACACCTTTCCCTTTTCCCCATGATAGCCTGATTCTTCAAATACTGGCTTTTTTGGTTTAAATTGCGGGAGTGTTATCCTGAGATTTTAGTGCCTTAGAGTAAATAGAAGCCTTGAAGTACTCATATAGAAGGTGCTCAAACTTCAAAGGAATCAATAGCAATACGTTGGGTAGGTTGGTCAATTGGCCCCTGGCTTTCTAGTATCTAAATGGGAGGAACGTTAACTTAGCCAGGTTTGTATCTCAATAGCGGAAATACAGGCCTCCATAGGTTCAAACCGGTCTGATAAATTCCAGTATATTTACTAAACGTATTGTACGACACAAGGCTGGAATCGGTTTACGAGACCAGTGTGACGTTAGCTAAAACTAGGACTTAAAGAATGTGCGTCAATGTTGAGTAATCTGCTAGTTTGGAGGAGCTGTCCAACAATCATGCAAATAAGACGGGACTGCCGAATCTGTAATATGCCGAATGGCGCCACTGCATGTCTTATTTCGAAGTAGGACCGAGTACTAAAACAGAAAATGTCTCTATCGGGTGCCTAAATTGACACTTGCATTTGTTTACGACTCTGCGATAGTGTCAGTGTATGATCTTATGAATAACTGCAGATAAGTATTAGTATTGAATTGGCCGTGGCCTCAGACCAGAAGCACATTCGGACTTTTCTCATTCACTACTATGGTGTCTCAAAATAGGGGGGTGGCAGTGCAGCTACTGTGTGGCTGAATCAATCGAAGAAAAATCGATGGGGTGCATTATTATTATTGTTAGTGTAACGAATTAAAATTATAGTATCACGTTGATATAATAAACATCTAGTTTTTCGAATCCAATGGTCTTTGTTTGATTAATTGGGTTCTCGTATGATAGTTATTCTGGGAAGTGTAGGCAATGGTCTGTATAGCTCTTAGGATAAGGACCCAGCGAGGCTATTCAAATTGCATAATGCCCGGAGCTCACTGCGTCACGAGATTCATCTAGTTTTTATATTCACGTTTGTATCCATAGCAGAATCAGCTTTTGTAAATTACGACAACCTCATAATAGTGCACCGATCAGGTGCATCTCAGGTCACATCGTTCGCAATGGTGCTTTTGTGTCCAGGATTGCAGAATGGCTGAAACCTGACAACATTCTACATGTACAGCACATGAAAGCGAAGAGCGCATTAGCCCAGAAACGTCCTCCGCGATAATAACGGCGACAGCCCCTATTTTGCAGGTCCACTTGGAGTGAGAGCTGAAAGTGATCATTTGTAACACAATCTGTTGGTACCAGCGCCAAGGAGCGCGGGTGATACATTGGGCACTAGGCCACTGGCCATGTAAGATCATGACAGGATTTTGGATTTCATTTGCTAGACTCTAAAGGTAGTATGAAGCATATGGTCATGTTCTAGGACTTGGATCCACGTTGAGGCTGTGTAATAGAGTGGTATACTCCAACTCCTTTTCTGTTTATCGCGGATGAAGCTGGTCGGAGAGTAAGTCATCCGGACTTCGGCTCCCAATATAGGGGTTAAATTTCCAGTTTGTTGTGATACGCACACGACTCTTAAGCAGGTATCATGATAAACCGACGACCTACGGTCTCATATAGAGCTATCTGACATTACAGCTATAGAATTACTTGAAGAGATATAAATACTAGGATATATTCGTCTAGTGTATGAGCGTCAAGGCGTAAGACTATCAAACTTCTATTACTCCCTTCGAATATACTAGCGGTCTACTGGTAGACCCTCGGCAAACCATTGACATATTCCTAGTCACCAGCCTCGGTCGCATATCTGCTCTTGCTAGTAACTAGGATTTCCATCGTCTATTTCGCGGCTGATTCTCAAGACTCCCGCGAACGATGACTCTCCTCTCCAAGCTGAAGAACTTAGAATTCAGTACCCAAGCGAAAATCACGGCTGCTTCTTGCTGTACAACTCTAGTTTTCCTGTTCAATCTTGGTGTGACAATCTGGATATTGTCCAGACACAATCACTTCAAGAACCTCGGTGACTTATACGCTAGCAGCTGTAGCCAAATGGGAACGATCAACGTCGTCGTTCACCTCTTCATAAACATTTCCTCTTCTTTGGTACTTTCCTCTTGCAGTTTCTGTGTTCAATGCTTGGTAGCACCTACGCGTACAGAAATATCCAAGGCGCATAAGAGTGGCGATTGGTTAGAGATAGGAGCATCAAGTTATCACAATCTTCGTGGTTCTCGGATCAACACACGACGAAAAGTGCTTGTTATTAGTCTCTTCATAGGTTCTCTACCTTTATATTTACTGTCCTGAGCCCATCTTGTGCTAAATATCAAGTTGCTGACACACGATATAGGTGGAATTCTGTCTTCTTTTCCGCGATTCCTGTCGGCTCGTATCGAGTATCTCTCCTTACCAATGACTTTCAATCAGATGAAAAGTCATGGAATGATACATATATATCGGACTACTCATTCTGGACTACACTGGGCGCCAACCATACAGGTTTCAGGGATAATGGTTCCCTCCAACAGCTGGCACAAGGTTCACAATTGGAACGCCTGAATAAGTCCGCCTGCATTGACCGCTATCTTAAGACAGATGTTCGACATAAAATAGCCCTCATTGTTGCGGCTAATGTGTCAATGAACGACGGACTGTCTTTGGTATCGGGTAACGTAAACTCGTCATTGCTTTATCGTTTTGCATCAATCCCGACAGGGCCGAGCTGGGTGTGGGAACCGAACTGGCTTTGCTCGGACTCTTGGTCTTCTGCATTCCCACATAGTGGCCATGTGAGTAATTCAGAACTTCGATTTATACTTTCACACCAGCATTTAAGCATGATCATATCCAAGCATGTTTCGTCGGGCTTTATAAGCAATCGACGTAAAGAGCCCATTGGGACTCGAACTGTCTTCAAATAATTGTGATAGCTAACTTGGATGAACAGTGGTGTAGTCAGGAATAATATCTCATGTCCAAACAGGAAAACTGGACAATGCAATTTCTTGAAATCGAGCCGAATAAGGAAGTTCGTAAGAGACTCTTCGCAAAAGTAGACTATTGTCTGTTAGTGGGAATTGAAAAAGACGAAGAGGGATGTGCCACTCGATATAGTTCAGTCCTCCTCTTAGCGGTGACCGGCTTGAACGGATTCGTTTTGGCTCTCATCTTTTTCACTTTGAAAATACACCGCACACGAATGAATAAAGTTGCGAGCGGACAGTGGGAAGAAGAACAACTTACAACTCTTGATGAGGCCGTCTCAAGTTTCTTGCAACACGAAGACCAGTACACTAGGACGGCGGCATTCCTAGAATTTTCGGAATGCAACGGCTCGGTGGACTTCCGCAATTTGACTACTGTGGCAAGGCGATCTCTAATCCACGGGCTTCGGTCAAAACTTCGATGGTATCATAGCACCAGAACAGCTATTCTACAACCTTCATGTATGGCTCCTAGCTTTCCCAACCATGCCTACTGATCATCTAACAGGTGATAAAGTTTCATAAGTTTAACAACAACTATTGATTTTCTAATAGCTAAGGGACACATAGCCTTAGATAAGTATAGTATATCTTCTGATCTGGGCTCTTTGTGGCACATGGGCGTGGGAGAGGCTCATGGCTATACCATTGCATTAACCGTAGCGATCAAGTCCTTTGGAGGCAATGCGTTCTATGCTACTCTTCTGCTAGCAAATGTGGCCCAGGTCATATTAGGTGTAGCTTGGTGGCTAGCCAATTCTTTATTAACGAGGTTATTATTAGCGCAGCGCTGGGCACGGTTCATCATCAAGCGAAGCGGACTGCGAGTATCTTCTCCTAAGAGTCAGCAACGAAAATCATATTTTCTATCACTTCCATATCGCTATAGCATCCCATTGATAATAGCTTCGGCTATTCTTCATTGGATCCTTTCCCAGGCCTTCTTCGTTGTCCAGACCAGGGGATTTGTCTACGACCCGACCCATCAAAACAAAGACCAGTACGTCCGTAATGAGACGCTCGACGCATCTGTCATTGGCTACTCTGTCATCGCGTTTATTCTTGGCTTGACTATTGTCTGGGAATTTCCATCAGCATTGTCATCTTGGCGATGAAGTCGCTACCGAATCATGAAATACAACCTTTTGAGGATGGCGCCGAGGCCGAGCAAAGCTTACTAGTAACTCGGATGCCTTTGGTGTCTAGCTGTAGTGCTGCTATCAGCGCTGCATGCCGTCCGGGCCCCAGAAGCCAGGAAACGCATTTGGAGCTAGTGCAATGGGGCAAAATGGCATCTGGAAAATGGAGCATCACGAACGAAACTCCTCTCCGGTATTATTCTATGGACAGTTAGATATCGACTTTCCACTTGGCTGAAAAGATAACACACAAGAACTGATTAGCACTGTTTTCTTTTCTTTTCAGGAGTCACTTCCTAACTGATAGAAGGACGAGTGGAGGATTAACTTCGCATTTATTTTCATTACCCTTTCTGGTATTATTGGTCTACTTCGTTGATATATATTAATCCCACAAGACAAATTATAAACAGTATTTTCTAACTAGTTGTTATTGTGTTAGAATATGTAAACAATCAACTCAATGGTCACTTTGTACGAGTGCTTCACGATAATCATATTACAATTACCCCCTGAGTATGTAATTTTAGCGCAATACTAATTGAAACCGCAAGTCGCAGCCCTTCACGATGATCCAAAACCTTGAGAACTGCCTGTAGGTGGTGGACAGAGAAACTGCAGCAAAATTGCACCCAGGCATGACCTACGATCTCGGCTTCATAATTATTCCTTGGGCAAAATTAGGGTTGGAGATTGACCTAGATCGCTAAGCATTCACAACTTTAAAGACTACTGTAAAATTCGAAGCTGTAGAGAACTTCTACTAGCGCTCTGTGCTTTATCTCACACCACGATGTTCCTCCTTGACGGACTGAGGTCACTGTGCATCAGTACAGCCCGAACACAGCCCAAACCCTGCATGAAGATGCAGCAGCTGGGGGCTGAGCTTGTGTGGGCGAGTCATCTGACATCGCTTTCGGCCGGTCCCACCCTTATCCTGGTTAATATTGCGGAGGCTAAGCGTTGATATAAACCGAACGGTGTCTTCTTCAATGAGTCGGGAGCAGATACCTCAATGGTGAAGAACAATTTAGAATATCTGTGTTCTAAATCAACCCTTATCTGCGCTGCTGTTGCTCAGAAAAACAAAACTGCTTCAAATTTTCGGAACAGCCCCTGTTCTCACCTACAATGAGTGCCACTGTCGCAGCGGGTCCCTTGATCGGTGCTGGAACCAATGCCGCCACGCGACTCTACGACAAAAACTTGAACTATAAAGGGGACATCGAGAGATCAGAGCACGGTCTGGCTGAGCTGAAGGACGCTATTGATTACGGCAAAGCACACAGACACGAATTTCCCTCGGAGTATGCTCCAGGATCCGGTGCTGATTACGACCAATACCTTGAAACTGCGGAAAATGTTCATGCAGCAGAGACGACAGACCTGGAACGAGACAAAAAGAGAGGCCGCGCATTGTACGTAGTCAGACCGGGGTCTCGCCAGCGGAGGAGCAGGTCTGATAGCCGGGTACAAACCGCAATTGCCAAGATCGGGAAAAAGGAGTCGAGTCACAAAAGTCGGGTGGACTCCAGGGCTAGCCAAAGGAGCAGACGGAGCGCTGCCGGTACTGATGGTCACGACTCCGATGGCGGAAGTGACCGTGAAGCCCGTCGTCTGAACGCCCCTGCGCGTCGCGCGACCAATCAAACACCTTCGAATGGCACGCGCAGGGATAGACATCACTTTGGACGTACATCTCCGACTGATACGCAACTCCGCGCTAGGGCGTCATCCGAGAACGGCCACTGCAACCGCGAAGCTCCAACAAGAGCTAGTCAGATTGATTGCGGGGATCGCGAAGTTACTGAGCATAACAACTCTTCCCGTGAGCAGCGTAGAGGTGATAGGAAGCTAGCATCGCGGACGAAGCAGCCACGCGATGATCAAAATGCCGTCACATCGTCAAGTCAGGCAAGGCCAATGGATGCTACTTCAGAGGTCAGTTTCGGTGACAATACTCATCGACCACGGAGCGCAACTCAGCAGCCTTCCACCGATATTACGGTTCAGGAGCCACACCAACATATACCTAGGGCTGCGCCAATGAATAACACAGCGCGGCCCCGGCCAGTAGAAAGAACACAGGAGCGCTCTCAGAGGACGAGGGCCGACCCTCTGTACAAGCATCCCAGTGCGATGAAGTCGGAAAGAGAAAGGACTGTTAGAACTAACACCAGGGGTAATAATTAGTACTAAAACGCTTTGAAATAGAAATTATATAAAGGGTTTTTAGTTTATGATATCTCTTAGTTATTTGTAATACGTATATGTGAAACTTTTAGTATTTAATACATCTATTGAATGATGGAGATTTCCACAATATACTTTACTTGCGTAGCCAAGCTGAATATAACGCTTACATACCTACCTACCACTTGACTAGATATGTCAGGCAATTTATTTATCGTCACTCCCTTCGACCTCGTCACTCGATAAATAATCACTCGAATCGTTACTGCCCCCTTAATTTTCATGTTCAACAAGTAGTTTCATAACCTTCCCTCCGAGTGCCTTCAAAATCTTCTGTAATCTGATAGCAGTCTTTAACAGCCAAAGTACAACGCTGTCCGAGATTGATAGGTTGCTTGGTTAACTTAAACAAGTTAAAAGGTTAGACTTGTCTGTTTAGCTTATAATTGATAGAAAACAAAAGATTTTTTTGTCTACATGTCTGATAGAAGTTTTCGTGGTATTAGGCTCCAGTGTTTTCACCTTTGCGGTGCTTTTGGTAAAAGAGTCTGGCCGGTGTGGCAGGTATGAAGCTACTAGGTATGAGAATACCTACCCCTCACAGTGGATGCCTTGTACAAATTCATCCCCTCTACGCAGTACAGCATAGCCACCTTGCTATCGTCCCAATAGGAAATAAAGTCTCCTTTTTGGTTAGACCATGAGCAGGGGTATGGGGGACCACCAGGGCGGCCTGTAGGGAGTGAAGCCGCGCGCGAAGCACAATTGCGGCGAAACGCGGTAGGTACTAACTGAGGAATAAAGCTGAGTTGACTGCCTTCGTTTTTAGAGTTTATATGGTATTAGTAGGTTTGTATGGGGAGGTATAGACCTTGAAAGCAAAGGCTTCGTTATCCCTGCACCACAGAGGCCTTTAATTCGATGGCAGTTGTATAACTTCTTAATACATATCTTCTAAATGCTTTTAGATAAAGCAGGGCTACCTTTTTTTTATTTAAATATCCGAGTGCAATACAAATAGGAAAAGATGATTAAAATTAATATGAAGAATAACAATCGATATTAAATCGCTTTACATAAGATTAAGAGTCATTCACAGAATTTTAAACTCTTGTTTAAAAGTAAAAAGATTGTTTGCAAAAGCTACACACGCAAAAAATTACCAACTTACTGGATACTCTCCGCCCACATTAATCTTAAAAGCATGGTGCGGCTAGAATGGGTGTGGTGTGCGCAAGTTAGACTCCTCTACGACCCTGAAGGTTTCTTGATCCTTGCTCTTGTTCACAAGATTCGCCTTGCGCACAAAATTTGGTTCATATTCAAAGTCCCCCTTGTTTAAGCAGAACTCAAGAATGATGGGGCGTCTATCGAGCAACACTTTCATTGCCAACATTCGAAACAAGTACTGAACGTGCTCTTCATTCATTCTCTGGATTGTAGATTTGATTATTTCTAGGTCTCCCGCATTATAAGCTTTGAACATCTGCTTAAATAGAGTAGCATCTAGCTCTTGTCAATAACTTTTTGGCGCATTTACAGTGGCAAGGCGGTGCTCTCACCTGCAACTTGATCTACCTTGTTAGCGGAGCTTAGCACTAGATGGGCGAATGGATCATGACTCTCAAGATTACGGATACTCTCCTCTGTCGCATCGTATTCGTGTGATATTCCAGTTTGGTGTGCGAACACATGATGATAGTATTACTTATTCATTATTGATATTCTCGTAATATCTTACGGCAAACGCCTCTAGAAAGCACAACGAAGAAGGTAACTCATCAGCAGCTGTTATGTCCCTCATACATGTAGGGAAGGCAAGGCGTTTGACGAGAGCCATCGTTGCGGTGTTAGGTCCAGACTTGCTAAGTATGTCTCGATACCACAGCCAGAGTGATCGCTTTTCGCAAGTTCCCGCCAGTTTTTTATCCCTGATGTGACTAGGTATGTAAAGCCCAAGCTGTTTCCACCGAGATTAGCCAGGTGATGTCAACTCCGCATTTGTAAGCAGTGCTCAATGCAGCCCTAGAGGGTAATAATAAGTTTAGTAATTCCCAAAATGTTATAAGATACAACAATGATACACACGCCAACTTGCATATGAACCCTTTGCGACCAAATTGTATCGACCAGAGATAACTAGTGACTGGTTCTGCCGTACCGCCATAACGAGTCAGCAGACACCTTTGTTCCGAGTGTTTAATATTGCTGAAACATCCTATTGCGCCTAGAGGCTTATTTCATTCGGCTCTCTACCTGACTACTACATTTAGTCATGTGGAATCCACTAAGAAATTTAAGAAGTCAATGAATGATTGGTATATCGCAAGGCTATGCTACTCATATCTCAATCTCAAAGCAGCCCTTTCCAAGTTATACAGTGCTAAAAATGTTAAATTGACTCTTGATCCACGTCCGTTTCTCAAGAGTTACCAAACTAAACCCTCTTTGCCCGGACCACATGCAAGCCCGTTACAGATCTCCATGTCTTCCTGGCTTTCCTGCGCGTAAGCGGGCAACTTTTGTCTTGCCGGCCATACCTCAGTACCTTCCGCCTTTTCGCGGTTGAAGTGCTCAGTGATGACCTCACGGACTGTCTTCTGGAAAAAGATCGGCGCCTTTTCGAATTTTGTATGCAGCTGGCCATTAATAAATACGCCGGTATTGAGGTTTTGTTGCGCTTTGTCACACAGGACCTTGTCTTCTGCCATGACACGGGCATACATGTCGGCGATTACTTTGAAGTCTTCATCGGAAGAATTCTTGTTTCGGTATATCTCGTAGTGCATGGATGACTTTTTGGGCCCGTTGGGGAGAAATTTCTGAACCATCAGCCAGTGTGGTCTGTTCGGAGATTCACCGTTAGTATCAGGGCATAGACTGCGACTTTTGTCCAAGCTCTCATCAGGTCAACATGGACACATTAATGAAAAATGCAAGATTTGCACGTATCACCTGCCGCACCGTGCCATCGTAGAGGAAATGCTACTGGGGGCCACGGCTTGGTAAGAGGAATGTGCAACATTTGCATTTTGATCAACGCGTTCATGTTGAGCTAATGGGAGTTTTGAATAATGATTGGGGTACGAAGCAGATTCACTTACGAGACCGACATGGATGAATTGGGGAAGTAATAGGTACTAGAAACGTTGTAGCCTTTTTCAAGCTGCTCAGGTGTATATTGGCAATGGTGTTGAATGTGGCCATCTTTCAAGTCGCTGTCGAAGGAATCCAGGTTCAGGAATGTTGGAATATCTTTGTGTGTGGTAGGGCAGTGGTAGCACTCGTTGAAGTTGTCCGACAGGATTTTCCAGTTATAGTCGCCTTCCAATTCATAGACGTGATCAAGTACGTAGTCGTCGAAGTTCAAAGGCTCAAATCTCTCCTGCACATCGACGTCTCTGAAGTGTTCCTCCCACCTAACCCGCTGGAGTCAGTAATTACCATAAAGAGTAAGAATTCGAGCAATGTCTCGGGAGCACACAGGAGCAATGGGGCCCGAAAAAAAAAAAGGAGGGGGGCGGGTGACTCTAGGGGGTAACCTACGAGACTTCTGGTTCATCCTTCGAATCCATGTTGATCCAGATAAAACCATTCTTGTCAATTTTAGTGTGAATACGGAACAGTGAATTCTGCTGTTTTTCCAATTCAGTCATGTCTTTGAAGCCGGTCGCCTTAGCCAATTTTCCGTTGAATCCATAGGACCAGCCATGGTATCTATGCAGTGGGCATTAGCGAGATAACTCTCTGAGATCGCGTCGCAGACTCATACCTGCACGCCAGAATAGCGGCGTTCCCTTGTTTCTCTTTCTCGATAACGGGATAAGCACGGTGTCTGCAAACATTGTGGAAGGCATTGATATTGCCTTGGCGGTCACGAATGATAATCAAATCATAGCCCGCCACATTGTACCGAAGCCAGTCACCCGCGTCTTGGAGTCGCGAGCTATGTGTCATGAAAAGCCATCTGCGGGAGAAGATGGCACGTCTCTCGAGATTGTACATCTCCTCTGAAGTGTACCATGGTGCCGGTAGAGCGCGCACGCGGGTTTGTTCATTCGAGGCTGGTGCGTCCGTTTTGGGAGCTCCGGCTCCAAACCCGAGATAATGCATCATCGAAGACATGATCGATCAAGAGGAAATAATCTTTTTATATAGACGATATAAACGAGATGATGTTTTTGGTAGACGACACCGAGAGTAGAAGATGGCACTTTGCCTTGAATATTTTGTTCATCGACAGCGGTACCTCTGGCAAAGCCTTTGCTCAAGACGTCTCTATTTATAAATAACGTGCACTCGGTACTATCTCCGTGCTAGAACTGCTGGTATCGGAAAGATTGGCCGTTTATCTCGGGCTCAATACCGTAGCATCCAGTCGGATGACTGCCTCACCCCTCAGCTATCGCTGTTTTAAACACAATGGATGCTACACCACAACCTCAACATAATATTAATAGGATATTAGTCATTAATATAGAGTCAAAATGAGATAATGGGATATATCGGGGCAGGAAACCGAACGGTTCTAGTTGTTATCTCCGATGAAATACCGTAGCATCTATTCTCATCGACTAGCCCATCGCTGTTTTAAACATAATAGATACCGCGCCACCCCCAACCTTGCTTTAATAAAACATTAGTCATAGATGGAAAGTCACGAGGAAATGGTGGGTTATAATAGTAGGGGAGAGATCGATTTTGGCCTATCTTCTAACCATTGGAATCTTATGAGAGGGGTCTTGATAACATGACCTATAGTAAGGTGGGCACTCGCCAGCCCGAAAACGGCCCTGGCTACCCGCCACCATTATATCCCCTCCCCCCTCCCCATCTATCTCAGTATACTCCCTAAGATCTAGCCAACCGGTGGCCCAAATAGCCACCAAAGTAGATACATTCAAGAGCGTCGAAAGCTGTATTTCGTTTCGCACAAGGCTTCATCTCAAAAATCCAGCTCTTAATTAATATTGATTGCTTATTGGCTGTAGTCTTTTTAGACTAGTGCAAGCAGTGGTTTCTGGTCATCTTATCCAACCACTCTGACTGCCCAAGTTCAGATTAGTGGACAGTCTCGGGGTTTTGCGGGGATTGGCTCTAGCTGCTTACGGATCAGTTTCGGCAAGTCTTCCAAGGAATGGGATCTGATAACTCCGCGTAGCTAGTCCATGTAGATACCGTGGTCCAGGCTCTTCGAATTACGCAAGGATCAGCTCTGGCTGCCTCCATGAGATCGGGCAGGAGGATAACGCTTACCTTAACAGATTGGCGGTAGCTTTCGGATGATGTTTCCCTATTAAGGGTCTAACTTCATACATACCACTATTGCGTATACCTACTAATTATGAAGTAGCAGACTAGACTAGACTAGCAGCCTTGATGTAGCCCCTCGAAACGATGAAATGGAGGTTTCGTGATGTCATCTACCTACCCTGGTCGTTGTTAAATTGAGACAATGTTCAGAAAAGTAGAAATATATCCGCGTGCTGTTAACAAACGATAGTACTCGTTGAAGTCATATGACGATAAAACTGGTCTACTATTATGATTTTAATTGGCAAGTTCCACGTCTGTTAGCTAAGACTAATCACTGACAGTTATGTTGTCCGACAGTGCAGTGCAGTTGTAAGCCATAGTGATGGGAGGAAACATTCCCCCCTCCGAGAACGCAATACTACTAAAGTTGTACGTCGGGCTCAGCATCATGATCTGCCCGACAGTGGTGCCGTACTTCCGCGCAAGATCCAAGTAAACGCCCTCGCTGAAAACATACGGCTCGATGACGCAGACGCTGGGCACACACTGCGGAATCTTGATGAATTGTCCCTCTTGCAGGGGCGCCGATACGTTCGTACTGCCACTGTACGATTGGCCACCACCACCCGTGGTGATGGAGTCAGTTGTGAGGTTCAGTCTGCGCGCCACGACGGCGAGAGTGTCTCCCTTTTGCGTGTAGTACAAACGCGGCCCCCCGTAAATGCACGTGTTTGTTCCGTTTTCCGGGAGCAGGCAGGTGGTCTGGTCTGGTTCGCATACTTCTTCCGGGATGCGAAGCGTCTGGCCGACGTTGGGAGGAATTGTCACGTCGGCCATGAGGTTGGCGCGACCAATATCGCAGACTCCGCGGTTCGTCTGATTGGCGATGCCGAAGACGGTCGTGCCCTCTACCGTCACATAGTACGAGCCGATGGTCGTATTGAGTGCCGTCGAGTTGCAAGCCTGAGCCGCGGCAATGGGTGCCAGGCTAGCCATTAGGAGGCTAAGATGCTTGTACATGATGAGAGCTGGGCTTTGAACAATTGAATCGAGTTGTCCGTGATGTCCAAGACTTGGCCTGGAGTACTGAGCTATCCCTCGTGACTATTCACTTTCAGAGACGAGAATCGGGCAGTTATAGCTCGAGAGCTTGACCTTGACATTATCCCCTTTGGCGCACATAATAGTGTTGTGAAACGCGCGTCAACAGTTACGTTGCAGGTGTCTACCTAGCTTTTGGTCCGTAGTGGAAAATAATAAAGTTATCAAAAAGTGTTGTAATAAAATGGGAGAGCACTGTGACTGAACTATTACCAGGTTGTAGCCGGGGAGCCCACAGAGCCAATCAAAGGTGCCACTGCTGAGCGGCCAGGAAGGCCTGCAACGCAGTAGATGGGCAGATTATGGGGCGTACACTCGAGCTAACATTCGAAATCCTGGAATAGGTGTAGAAATTATACGTAAAACTATCCTCCTCTCGCGCACATAATGGCGTTGCAAAACGCGCGTCAACAGTTGCATTGCAGGTGTCTACCTAGCTTTCGGTCCGTAGTGGCCGATCTTAATACGCATGTATGTAGAAGTCATATGTACAACTATCCTCCCCTTCGCCCAACTGGCTGATCAACTTGTTTAACCATGCCCAACATTTAGTGCTGATCATGCTGGTCCGGTAGAGTCTTTTTTGTGTACATAAGTGTTTCGCTAGCGACGAAGTGGGACTGCTCGGCGGCGAGAGAAAATCGAGCAAATCTATCCGCCCCCTGTCATTGTTTAGATCAGATAAGATTATGAAACTTGGATCCTGGCCGGCTGGGTGAGTCCTTAGTGCGAGTAAAAGGCACTGCATGGCTTGTGATCCGCCCTATAGAAAATATCCTCAAACTAACATAAGAGAGGCATAGAAGTGCATCAGATATGTAGAAGAATACTGGTTATGTAATTATTATCTTCTTGTTCATCAATTGATACACGTTATCAACATTCCCTTTTTCATTCCCTCTTAGCCCGACTCTCACACAATCAAGGGACGCCCGTTGTCAATAAAAGAATGTATATTAATACACGATCCGTCTAAATACCTTGATACAACAGAGAGCTTGAAACTGAGAACAGAATTGACCAAAAAAATACTGCAAGCCGGCCTTTCATTATAGAAGCGAAGAGATGCCCGGTCGGATCTTCTCGAGTTTATCGACTAGCTCCTTGAAAAATCGCGCTTGGACTTCTTGACCCCAATCCGAAGTAACATGGCTCGAGGGACTTGCTGTATATCAGCGACGATTAACTAAAGGGTAGTTATTAGACGGCAGCTTACGTTTGAACCTTGCAGTTAGCAAGATATTGACCATTGGTTTCAGGTCCGGCTAACAACCCGTTGACCAGAACTCGACTCCCCTCCTCGGTCGAACGAGCCATGACAGCCTCAAAGACTTTAAACCCAGCCGGTCTTTCGTCTTGAGCTAGGTTCGATTTGCAAAAACTTGGGTTGGGCGTATTAATGATGCATCGCCCTTTCTCCGAAGACTCGCATCTTTTAGCGAACTCGCGAACGGCGTAGATGACGAGCAACTTGGTGAGATTGTACCGCTCTGGCATGTTTGACGTTTTGGGGTCATTCAGGCGATCCATGATGGTTCTGTTGCCGGGTTGCAACTCTTCCAGCGGCGCTAAATGGTGCAGAGCACTGTTAGGAATGGAAAATCGGCAAGCGTTACCAGTTTTCTTTTCGGATTCGCGCATTTTTGGAAGAAGCAGAAGGTATAATAAGAAGGTAGCAATGACGTTGACGTTAAATCCCTTTTCGTTCCCCTCGCTCAAATTGAACTTGGCAGTCATGATGCCCGCATTGGCCAAAACACCATCGAGACGTGGTAGGTCGGCGGCGCGGCTCGCGAAGGCTTCGATAGAAGCGTTGCTATCCATATCGAGATTCCAAACGTCTATGGACGATTCTGGACGGCCAGTTGATGTAAGGATTCTTCTTTTGGCCTCTTCACCCTTTTCCAGATTTCGCACAGCCATGATCAGCTTGCCGACCCCAAGGCGCGACAAATGCCTGCTGGCTTCAAACCCGAGACCGCCATTAGCGCCGGTGACAATAATGATAGAGCTTGATAACTCGGGCGTTTCAGATGGTATAGGAAGTGTAACACAGTATTTGCCATGAAAGACGGAGCCAAGAACCTGAAGTCCTGCAGAAGCCGACATAGTGCGTTCTGAATTTTGTAGATGAATTTTGTAGATGAATATAAAAAGGAATAAGCAAACAATTTTGATTGTCGAAGTAATATAACATTAACAATGAACTTTGAACAGAGCGCTCCTATTATATACTACGTCTTCACCTCCATGGGAACTTTATGTGAAAACGTGGTCATAATATCGCCGTGTCTTCATACTTAGTACAACACTTTCCTTTGATTGTAGCTTCAACAGCTAGACAGGGTATGCCAGCGAACCAATGCTGTTAATTGGGGGATGATCCCAAATTGGGAAATGCTTGGATAAAATTGGCTAGATCAGCTCTGCCGGGTTTAATATCTCCGCACTTTCATCGCGCGGAGATAATAATGCCAATGACTAGCGCTGGCCGTCTGACTCTGTACATGAATGATGGAATTAAATCCCTAAATAGTTTCGTCGCAAACGTGTATGGTAGGCAACACATCGCGCAAAAGCTCTCTCGTCTCAGTCATATTCTAGGCATGGATCCGAACCACAGGCGAGTTGAGAAAAGAAATCGGCCGCCTGTCTCATGCGAACCATGCCGAACTCGGAAGTCCGCATCCCCTGCCTAAGTTAATCACTAGCTAACGAGCTGTGCTTCAATCCAGAGACCTGAACTAATTGATGTGCTAGGTTGAAGTGTAACCGTGGGCTACCTTGTGAAACCTGCATCAAAAGGCACAAGACCTCTCAGTGTTACTACGCGGCAAACGCGAACCGGAATCCTCCTGGGACTTCTAAGCAGCGCGAAATAAAGGACAGGCTTAACAATCTAGAGAAACTAATATCTTCCTTTGTGTCGGGTGACAACATCATTCAACAAGCAGCATCTCCTCCAAGTACAGAAGCTGTAGCTTCTCAGATCAATTCCAGTACAGAGCCTTCCCAAGCACCGGCTTCGAGTCCGAAAAGCGACACGACAGATGATTTACTTACGCCAGAGACTCCTTATCTACAACAAACTGGCGATGGACAAGTAAACTACATCGATCCCAATCATTGGCAATCTATTCTGGAAGACATACACGAAATCCGGGACCACTTGTCCTCGTCAAATCAATCCATAGAGCAGAGTGCGCCACCCGAGCGCACCCCTGCAGACGCCTCCTTTCTCTTTGGCTCTGTATCTAGTGCAACGTACGCCGAGATCTTAACTTCATTGCCAGCTCAACCAATATGCGACAGATTGCTGTCTTGGTACTTCAGCGTCTCACTATTAGTGTCAGGTGAGATATTTTCGTCTATATATGGCTTCACTCAGGATGCTAAGTATATGCAAAGGTATAATTCATCCCGAGAAGTTTCAGAAAGAGGTATATTATACAGCAACACACACGATAATAGCTATCTCTGACAGCGTTCTCTCATACAGTACGAAGCCTTCTGGGCGGCGCCAATGGAAACGTCACCTCTCTGGACGGCCCTTCTATTTTCCATCTTAAGTATTATGGCAAGTATGCGTCCATTTTACCATGGAGCTGAACCAGACGATTCAATTCCTCCTGCGCATATCCTACAACAGAGAACAGTTCAATGTCTAGTGTTAGGGCAGTATGCTACAGCTAACGCCTTTGCATTGGAGGCGTTTTTGATGCATCTCGTGAGCTACCTTGTCACGAAGGGCAACTCCACTACGAGCCTTTGGTTTGAAATGGGAACTATCATCAGGCTTTCGTTCCGGATGGGATACCACCGGGATCCAAGTACCCTACCACAAATGTCTATCTTCGATGGTGAGATGCGGCGAAGACTCTGGTTTAACATTGTCCATATTGAGGCACTCATGTCATCTCAATTGGGATTCCCGAGCATGATTCCTACTGACTTTTGCGACACAAAGCTTCCGAGGAATTTGGAATATTCGGAGTAAGCCCCAGCAGCCATTACCCCCTTCTGTTCACTTTTTCTATACACTAAACAACATTAACTTCTCCCGTAGACTCCAAATGGATATGAACTCGTTGCCCTCAGGAAAGCCACTTTCTGAGAAGACCCCTATCCGCTATTCCATTGCCAAAGACGGTGTCATGAGCGTATTCAAGAAGATAGCTGCTCACACTCAATCTCTAGCAGTGCCAATACACGAAGCATTTAACCGAACCATAGCTCTGCACCACGAACTGCACGAAGGATACAATGGGCTTCCTGAAGTACTAAAACGTCGAGACGTCAACCGTTCCTTTCTAGACTCTTCTGAAATTATCATCGAACGATATTCAATAGAGACACTATTCCAACAAGGATTGATCATCCTCCATAGGAGATACAATAGTTGCGACCCGCAGAGCCAAAGGTTTGAATTCTCACGATACGCCTGCATCGAGGCGGCACTCGACATGCTTGCTCGCCAGGCAGACATGCACAGAGCGTGCCAACCTGGGGGTCGATTATACGAAGAGCGATGGCTGGTTTACAAGCTCCCTGCCTATGGCGTTTTACTCGCGGCCATGGTGGTCTGTCTCGATTTATCCGTCTGTATGCGATCGCGTGGGGCAGCAGCTGAGATCGTCGACAAGCATGATCTGCAAGGGAGAGAATACCGTGCGTTGCGGACCTCACAGGAGATCTGGGCCGCAATGGGTACGAGCACAGCGGAGGCCCCTATTGCCTCGCATGCTCTTGAATTGATGATCCAGAAGGTTGAAGAGCATAACGTAGCTCCATTATCCGTCAATGTTGCGGTGCCACAGCTTGAAGAACCGACGACGAATCTCACGCCATCCTTTCAATATGCCGGCGCCATGTCACATATGATTGATGGGTCCCAAGACCTAGACTGGGTTAGTCTGTCGCTCCTATATTATTCTCATCTTGAAAGTTCTAACAAAGTTTGCTTAGGGTTTGCTAGATCAGTATCTTCAAAATCTCGATGGATTCGATATGGATACTTTCAATTAGGATCTTCTTGACCCTAGAGATTTAGCAACACGTGACAACAAGTCGGAGTCTATTAAATGAAGCTCCATTATTGTTAAATTCATAGTATAATAAACCTCAAACCTGATTGGAACAGAATATCGTTATCGACCAGGCCGATGCACTCACAATTCATTAAGCTCTCACAATATTTGGGAGGTGATTTAGTCATAATTACTAAGGGTTACTCGATATCAGCTTTGACAATGTTTGACACCTTGTGCACATCGGGGAAATCATTGAGCATATGTCTATTCGGAGCACATATCATTCGAACATGTCGACCCTCGCTCTTGTAATTGTCCCGTGCCGCGAGCGCCGGTCCCGAAAAAAGCGGAGGCCTGGGTGATTTAGTGCGGGCTTACAAATTTCGGGTGCGTATTGGCCTTCAACATGCTCGTCGCATTTAGGGCTGGCAATGGATATCTGCTACAAGGATATGCTAAATCCCTGCTATATGGGTGAGCGAAGGATAGAGTACGGTCTAATTGACTCCCGTAAACCGAGGCTGCTACAGCTTTAGGGGAAATAGACAGTGGGTTGCGTTGAGCAACGTCCGCCGAAGCGGACGCCGAGAAATATGTTGGGTCGATTTCTATCGTAAAGTATATACCGGTATATATATATATATAAGGCACTGATAATAGCAAAACTTATTTTATTTTGTAAGATAACATTCATACAACTACATTTAACTACACTTTCATCACACCTTTCAAACCGTCACGTCATCTGGACCGATACATCACAGCACTATGGCATCAGCAAAGCAAATCCGCAATGTCGCCCTCGTTGGCGCAAATGGCACCATCGGCGCGCCCATTCTATCTGCCCTTCTTGCAATTGGTCACAAGGTGACTGTGCTTACGCGACCAGGCTCGGCCAACATATTCCCGTCAGCTGTGGCAGTCCATGTTGGCGACTACAACGACGAGAGTTTCGTCTCGCCTGCCTGTAAGCAGTATTCGGTCCCGTTCCTTCTCTGGAAAAGAGTCAGGTCATAAGGGCCATCTTTCCTGAGCCCAAGACCATACACTAAAAGTGTTCTATTGCTCTGTAACACTTACGGGACGCGCATCGAATTGAAATGGCTAATCAAGTGGGTTGTAGTGGAGGGTCAAGAGGTCCTTATCATAGCCCTAGCATTCACTGCCTACGACGCGCAAATCCCGTTGATTAAAGCAGCTGCTAAAACTGGCGTATCATACATCGTCCCTTGCGAGTTTGGATCGGATCCTACACATTCGAAGCTCAATGCTGAGATTCAGATGATGAACGTGAAGCAGCCGTTCCGAAAGTTGATTGAAGACCTCGGTGTCAGTAGTTGGATCGGAGTGGTTACTAACCCTTGGGTTGAGTTCAGCATCCGCTTAGGCTTGTATGGTTTCGATTTGAAGAAGAAAACTGCTGCTTTTTATGACGAAGGCACTACTAAGTCGAATTTCACTACGCTCAAGAGGGTCGGCGAGACCCTGGCTGCTCTTTTTGCCCTTCCTGACGCTCAGCTATCACAGTACAGAAACAAATTCGTCTACTGCAGCTCATTCTACGTGAGTCAGAAAGACTTCCTCGCCAGCGCCATGCGAGCAACTGGTACGACTGAGAAGGATTGGACTATTACCAACGTCAGCACGGACAATATCCTACAGAATTCTAGAAAACCTGGAGCTGATCCTTCTGCACGTATGATGTTACTATTTCCGCTTATATTCAAAGAGGGATATGGGGGCGACTACAACGCGAAAGTGGTGGATCATGAGAAGCTGGGCCTCGGAGCGGAAGATCTTGATGTTGTCATGAAGGATCTTGCCCAGGAACTGAATGCTTAAGTTCTAGGTGCTTGCTATCACAGTATATTGGGGCGATATTTACCCTTTTCTCTGTATTATGTGAATTATTACTATTACATCAAGAAGTGAAATTTACATCTCAAATGTTTAAATCACTACACTACGTGCTGTAATTAACTGGTAATCCTGGATATTTTCCCTTATAGGCATTGTCACTTTCTTCAATTGTTCCTTTTCACGCCAAAGTATACAGACTGCAGCACATATTATTGTATAGGAACAAGCCTCCCACGCCGTATGCCCCTAGGGAGGCTGAAGGTTTATCTTCTTCCGGTGTTAAATATGCCATCCATACATCCATCCATCTACACAGACTACAGTTCTACAGAACACTCCAGAAACCCTTAGGACCTACTTGGGCATAATAGGCCCTTTTATTATTGTTCATCCTATACATTCACGGTGACATGCTCATTTGGCCTCGCTTGAAAACGTCAATCGGACAATCTGGTATGTAAGAAACTAGTATTCCATCCTATGCTTACTATTCTGTCAGGTGCATTAGTCACCTATAGTGGAGATAGTGGCCTTGGGTATATATAGGGGGTTTCCCCCCCTTATATATTGGAAGGCCAGGGGCCAATTGACCAACCTACACCTACCTATGGCTATTGCCCCCTTATACCTACCTGCTATGTGACTGCTTCAAGGCTTCTATTCACTCTGAAACTAATACTCCTGACATATTCCGTCCAAACTATGACATATCCTTTATCAATTTGTTTGTAATAAGCCTAAAACAAAGCTCTCAACTCCCTCTCCACGGTATCCAAAGCATTGAACTCCTCTGCTTCAGCCTTCAATTGCATTGCACGTGCCTTGAACTTGGGATCGGTGAGGATGGTATCGACTCCTTTCGCAAATGCTTCGGGCGTCTGCTGCTCCTTACCAAGGTTAACGGCAAATCCAGCATACTCCCCCCTCATTCCCACAACCATTTTATCCTCAGTATGGCCAGAAAGGACCATAGGCACACCGTGTGCGATACAGTGAGAAAACACACCGTAGCTACCATTCGAGATGAAGACGTCCGCGTGCTCGATAACTGCATCGTATGGAAAATAGTCCACGACAATGGTATTTTTTGGCACTGGTGTCGACAGTCGACCTTCCAGCGTAGCACCCTTGACACAGAGAACAGCAATAACGAGAATATCTTCCCTCTTCGCCAACCCCTGAATCGTCGGGATGAGCACATTATCCCAATCAAGAGCCAACGTCCCTTGGGCGACGGCCACAATCTTCCGACGTTCTGACGATATCACGTCTTTTGCACTGTTCTCTCGAACGTTCTCAAACCAGTCCGGAAATACGAAGTTAGGGGTGCGCCATGCTTTGGGTGGCAGTGTACCGCCGAACCCGAAACTAGCCGGCCAGTCTGAGATTGGGTACTCGAGCGAAGGAATACACATTTGAAGGATTTTATCGTGACAAACAAAATTAATGTCCCAGGTGAGATGATCAATCATTTTACCATGATCACCGAAGAGACTTTCCATCGGCTTGAAAACCGAACACGTCTCCATCGTGTATTTCATAGTATCCCATGCCTCCTTGTATACGCCCTCTCGTGCTAACTTAGCCAGTAGCACATTTATCTTTCGGTTCCGATTCGGCTCATACGGTATGTCAATCCAGAAGTCATTGTGGTCCACAGATGTCCATAGAGGCGGGATGATAGAAATGCCGAGGGACTTTGGAGGCTTAGAATAGCCATCTGGCAACGGAGCACCGAGTCTGAGCGCGGCAATCGAAGTTGAGACGGCAATTTCGGACACGACGACAACTTCTCGACCCGGTTCTCTATCTCGTATAAGCGATAAAGCACACCGCAACGAATCAAGCATGCTAGGCAGGCACGTGGCTAGCAGCTTCATTAGTGAGGCTACGATTGTCAGACCGGCGCCAAGGCCATGGACAGGGACGAAGTCACGGATCCAGGTATTGCAGAGCCCAGCATATGGAATAAACTTGGACCCTGTCGCCTCAATAGCAGGCCGAAACTCAGTCCCTCCTAGATGATAGACGTCGTAACCTCGCTGGACAAGATGTTGGGCGATCTGCATGAGTGGAATAGTGTGGCCCGCGGCGGGCAAAGATTGGACTAAGATGATGGGATCCGTAGAGCCACTTTCAGTTGAAAGTTTATGTTCGAGTCCACTAGAAGCCATTTTTCCTTCGGGTTTGGTTGAAGCAACTTTGACGGTAGGATGTGCAATGGAAAGGAAGAAACAAGTGTTTCGAACAAACAACTAGAGAACTTGATAAATTTGGAGATGGGTCATGTCAGATTCCAGATGAAAGTAAGCCAAGAACCAACGATAAGATATCTCAACGCTTTTAGCCAGTAAACTTCAAACGTTTCGGCATCTGCAGGAGGTATGAACTCCACTGCTGACACATGAGTCAGCAGCAGTGTTCGTATAAGTTGTTCAATAATGAGTTCTTGCGGGGTCACCGCCACTCATCAAAATTATAGATTAAATATGTTGATAACTAAGAAGTTAAACAAGACGCGAGAATTGTTAGTATTCCCCAATTAATTCTGCCGGTGAATCTCAAGAAAAATAACACATTTATTTCAGGAATTACAAGCAGTTTGGTTTGGACCGTAGTCTGGCTGAATGTGGATTTACCCTGAGCACGGCAAAAAGGCCGAGTTCTCACCTTCTAGAGATTAAAGTAACCAACAAATTCTAACATTATCAACATCCAAGTTAGACTACGGCCTGTAAAAGATTGTAGATTACAGCGATTCTCCACATGAGAAATAGGCCTAAGCAGTTATTATAACTTGTAGGACGTGAGTGCCTTTGAACCGCATGGAATGCTCAGTTTCGGATTGCTAAGTGAATGATGACCAGTAACGTATCAGGACACACTTTTGTGTGGACTCTCGTCCCAGGGTCGAATACGCGCTGCATAATAATATGTAACAAAGCTCTTGTTGACATTTGCCAATATATCAAAAAGTGGTACTGTAAGATGTATTAGTAGAGCTTGGAGGTTAACTTCACATAAAGCTTACAAATACTATTCCAAATAAACCTGTATTGTACTTCAATTGGCGGTTTAGAGAGATTCCGAATATATATATATTTTTTCACAAGCAGATGGCTGTTTTTTTATTAATAACTATCAACAGGCTTTTCCAAACCCTTGTTATACGAAATTAGTTCCAGCCAACAGGGATTTGGCGACTGACTTGAAAGAAACTTTATTATGCCTGAGAAGTTAGATCTTCCAATCGATGGCACAGTCAGTAGTGTCAAACTACTGATTGATTATGAAGTGTAACAGTTGAAATGGTATGTTAGAGTAGAGCAAGAATTCCAGGACCTTGCGTTCTGCCTCCACGTAACGTTGATCTATAGAATGGACTCTATAGACAGTGTTGAGTAGCCTGTTGACTGAGGGTTTAAAGTCAATTGGAGTCTAAGCTGTGTGTGTGAGGGGTAGGCGCCTCAGTCTTTGCTCGCCCGAGCGAAATGGGACTTGCTCAAATTTCTTTCAAGTTGTGTATGTTAATTATAGACAGGGAGGTTATCATGAAAGCCTAACAAGTAACCTGGAATGATTGAAACCCCATGTCCCATATCTTCTCGCAAGCAAGCGTTACAATGGTGTCTTACCTGCATGGCATTCATATACGCGAGATAGTCGACTAGTGCCAACTCACGATACATGCCAGGATCTAGAATATTACTCTGGTACTCGTGGTATTGAATTAAGTTGGCACGAGTAGGAAAAGAAATATATCTGTCTACCTTGTCGCCCGTCCTGCTACATGTTACGATGGTTGTTGTCCTGTTAAAACTGCTTCTTTTATTCTTACTACAAAAATGTCACAAATCCCAGAGGTTTTGCCTTTCCAATTTCCCCCATTAGCCGTAATAGATGGAACTCTGCTAGTAAAAGGCCTTGCCCTAACACTGGTAGCTACTCTCATCCTCTATGCTTATCATCAAGGGTTTCCTCGGCCTCTTCCTGGAACCCCATACAACTCAGCAGCTCTAAACAGGTTCATGGGCGACTACCCGGAGATTAAAGAATACAATCAAAGCGGCAAAGGCTATCGTGTCTGGCTCGGGTCCCTATCGCGCAGACACAACTCACCCGTTACACAAGTCTTTCTAGCCCCTATTCTCGACCATGTGTTGTTCTAAGCGACCATCGAGAATCTTTCGATATTCTAACCCGCCGTACGAAAGAGTTCGATCGTAGCGGCAGGACAGCTGCTACTGTTCGCGGCATTGTTCCGAATAGTCTTATCACAATGACCAGCTCCGATTCCCGCTTTAAAGGCAACAAGGAACTAACAAAGGATTTAATGACCCCAAGCTTCTTGAACGAGGTAATTGACGATCCCTGTTTTCTATTTCTTTTTAAGATTCGATAGTGATAACGAAGTTAATCAGTTCGCTCAGGTTTCAGCACCAGCTGCTTATACAAAGACATTAGATCTCGTGATTTTGTGGCGTTTGGAAGCAAGACTAGCTAAACATCAACCTTTCGAAGCTTATGGAGACCTAAACGATGCCGCTTTAGACATCATAATGGCAGTTACATTTGGCAGGCCAAACAGTCAAGACGATGCAATGCTTCGACAACTACAAGAGATCCGTTCGAAAGCCAAAACTGAGACGTCATTTATCTCGAGGACTCAAAATTGTGCCGAATTTCCTCGTGCCCCTATATCAGAAGACTCCGAGAATGTTGTAGCTGTGAAGAGACTATGCGAATAGGCTTCTCATCGCCATTCCCATACCTGCATATCTGGCTCCTCAAGCGTTTCACTAAGCTGGGAAAGTCTTTTGCTCGCAAGGATCAGGTTATTCATGGCGAAATTTCTCGGGCAGCTGAGCGATTATTCTCATCCCCAAGGGGTCAACCCGAGCTGCAATCACAGACTATTCAATGCGCTATGGACACCATGATTCTGCGTGAAGTAGCGCTCGCGAAGAAAGAAGGCCGGAACCCCAATATTCACTCTTCTCGTCTACGTGACGAGTTGTTCCTCTATATCCTGGGCGGGCACGACACTACTGCTACCACCCCTTGCCTGGACGGTAAAGACGCTAGTTGATGTTCCAAGGACACAGCAGACACTGCGTCGTCATCTTCAGACAATATTCGCAGAGGCAGCGCTCACTCGGCGTCAGCCTACCACAAAAGAGATTCTCACTGTGTCTGCTCCTTACTTAGATGCTTTCATCGAAGAGGCGATGCGGCATACCAGAACCATCTCGTTGTTGTTACGCGAGGCTTTGTAGGATACCGAGATCCTCGGATACAAGATCCCTAAGGGAACTACGCTTATCTGAATTGCTTTGATATTAAGGTATTTCGACACAAATCTTCCCTAAATACTTTCCATCCTTCATATACTCGTACGCCTCCTTCAGTGTCTCTAGCTTGAAGACCTTCGGATCAATAATAGGACGAAGTCGTTCAATATTCCCTTCAATAGCCCGACACATATCCTCCATCTGTATTCTGTTCCCTACCCATATACTGCGGCTTGTATAAAGACTTAGCCACGTATCCAAAAGTGTCGGGACGTTCGGATTCTGTTCAAATCCAGCAATAGCACCAGCCACAACGACAACCCCATCCAGTTTCACGCTCTTTACGCTCTGTTCTAAGCCCGAAGGTCCCGTAACGTCGACGACGAGATCTACGCCTATACCCCCTGTGAGTCGCTTAGCTTCCTCGCCCCAAGTGAGTGTCTCGCGATAATTCACAACGTGATCCGCGCCAAGCTTCCGGAGCACCTCTGCCTTCTCAGCAGAACTCGTCGTAGAGATGACTCTCGCTCCAACAGCCTTCGCAAATTGCACCGCGAATAAGCTCACACCCCCCGTTCCCTCTGTGAGTAGCCATTGTCCTGCACTCAACGGCCGCCCGCCACCAAACAGCGCATTCCACGCAGTCAGGCCGGCACAGCTCAGCGTAGCGGCTTCAGTAAATGACAAGCCCTCGGGCATTTTCACAAGGCCTTGTTCGTCGAATGATCCAACGGTGCGGAAAGTGCCGTCAGTTGTTGCGCCGAGCTGTCGCGATGTGGTGGCCGCTGTCGGCGATCCAGCAATGTGAGCTTGCTGGAGCATGGTTACGACCTTGTCTCCTGGGACGAATCGTGTTACGTGCTTCCCGACAGCGAGCACGGTGCCTGCACCGTCGGAGCCCGGGACCACGCCCTCTCTGAAACCGAACGGGTACTGGCCGTCACTGATTACTATGTCGCGAAACTGTGAAATTCTAAGCTAGGGATATTCCCAAAAGTCGGTATGCTCATCCTACGTTCAGTGATGCACCTCGAACTACAGTGTTTGGTTAGAGTTGAGTATCCCAACGTGGAAATGGGAGACTTACGCTTTACTAGGACTTGGTTGTCGCCCAATTCAGGGACTGGCTGCTCGGAGAGTTCAAGAGAGGAGAGGCCATTTGTACCGACCACGTTCCATTGTGATGTGGTCTTCGGGATCGGCTCCGCCATAGTATATCACTCGCGTATCAATTTCAACTATTTTTTGAGGACTGCAGAGTATTTTTCACTTTCAAACACCGGCTTGCATGTCGACTCGACATAAATGTTTTTTGAACGGTTCTGGGGCACTGGATGATGATTTGTCAGCCGTGGAGTTTGTCAGCTTGTTGTATATGCCACGCCTAGCAACAATAGGCAAGGGTGCACTACAAATTCCATGGGGAAAATCACGCTACTTATCCACTTGGTAGTGGAAATACGCGTGAAAGTCAACGATTTGCTGAGAAATCAGTGCTCGAACCCAATTAAAGAGTTAAAGTGTCACGCAGAAGTAGAGGCAAGGTTAGGTGAAACGTTCATCCGCTCTACTACTACAATCTGTACACGATTTCGTACTCGTCATATGACAGACGAAACTTCGGCTATGCATTTACAAAATGCAGTTTAGGTGATCTCATCCAGAGAAAACACTGGTTGACACCTCATGACTTGCTACCTATCCATATCTGCGCGAAGAAGATAGAAAATTGTAGTCTAATAGACGAGTGTTTAAACACTCTCAACTCATTCTCGTATTTTGTAGAAACCACGAAAAGCTATCGACCCCTTTTTGACATTGAAGACTCTTATGCCCGATTCCGAGAATATTACGGCTTAGCTACCGATACAAAGCCGAATTTCGCAGCCGCATTGAAAACTCTTACGCCGTTTGCACCAGTTGTAAACGACCCGTCGGTAAATGTGATCTTCGGCTTTTCCATGTCGTCTATAAAAACCCTGATCTCGCTCCCTATAGCCACTACTCTTACGTGGTATTCCTCTCCTGTAACCATGTCCATCTTTGTCTGCGCCAAGTCCGTAAACGTCCCAAGGTCAGCTTTACCAAGGGTGATGACTCCCGTGGGCGAGATAGCCGCCTTGTATCCTTTATACTTGTGTGTCTCGGCTGAGAGCTCTGTCACGCGAAAGAGTAGACCCGGGTGCCCGTTTCCACTTGTTGTCGCCACCCTAGCGTCGAACACCTGATCCGAGAAGTTTGTGTCCAGCATGGCCATGCCACCGCCCGTGTTATTCACCGTGAGACGCTGATTCTCTACTGTCCATTCCCCGCCATATGTTGTCCAGTTGAGCATCTTTCCATCGGCAAAATTATCCCGAACAAGAATGGTGACTGGTTGAATGGTACCATCTGTATTGAAGTACATACGGTCGTACGCAAGAACACGATGGTTTTCTTCGACTTCGCTGAGTGGTTGGCGGTGATACAGGATATACGAAATATCTGTGCCGGGGACGTTGATTACACTATTGTGGCCAGTCCCTTTAGCGACTGCGCTGTCCTGCTGGAGTATCTGAGCCATCCGAGTGAAAGGGCCTAGAGGATTATCCGCCGTTGCGTAAGAGACGCGGTAATCAAGTCCACCCCGATGTCCTTCGGACCACATCAAGTAGTAAGTGCCGTTGCGCTTGATAACCCTTGGACTATCAGCGTAACCATTTGGTGTGATCTCTTTAAATGTCGTGCCATCGTCGAAAGTCTCGATCGAAGTTATGTTTTTGCCGAGTATCGCTACGTTAATTTGGGCGTGGCCTCCGTAGTATATATAGGCTTTTCCATCGCCATTATCGATGAATACTTCTGGGTCAGTCGGCTGAGCGCCGTTGTAAAACTCTCCAATAAGCGGCTTGCCAATTGCATCGACATAGGGGCCCTCTGGTCTAGCTGCCACCGCAACTCCAATGCCGCCCACTGCTTCGACATCGCCTTCCTGAATGTCATTGGCGCTAAAAAACATGTAATATTTCCCATCGTATGAGACTGGTGTCGGAGACCGCAGTGTCTTTGTGCCCCAGGCGACATTAGCTATTGTGAGAACATTGGGATGCTTAGTCCAGTTGATAAGATCGGGGCTAGAAAATGCATCCACATATGTTTGATTCTCTGGAGAACATGAAGGCGTCGCATATACCCAGAATACCCCGTCGTATACCGCCGACCCCGATTCCGCATACCAGCCCTCAACAAAGGGATTGCCTGCCTCCGAGGTGGTATAATCCAATGCAGCCTGGGGCTCCGCCGCCAACGTGCTCATGACTTTAGACTTGCTGAGACCCATTGTGACGTGCAAGAGGACTTTTGGCCAGAAGTCAGATAGTCTGAGCCTTAGTGGACGCGACGTTCATTTATCAGAGTGCTACAGATCTCGATGGCGGGGTTTTTACAGCTGCATTGGCTAAATACCTAAAAGCCTAATTACTTCAAGCACCGTGCACAGAATAGGCAAGTCTGTGTCTTCTTACTTAGACCAGACTATGAAATTCGGGTTTGGGAATCTGAACATTTCTTACACAGCCGTCTATGAGCTTTTCCCTACTATTTTCCTTGCCAAGTAATTGAAGTTCCCTGATTTTACTGTTGATTTAATATACGATGACTTAGCAGTCATATTCTCATTGCCGAATTTCCAATTTTATCGTTGCCATCCATAGATATGATGAATAGAGCGATCATGGGGTGCTGTATACTACAAAGTTGGCCACATGAGAACAGCCCAGAATTTCATCGTCGACGTTTCACAGACAATGACACTTTCGTGGATAGGGATCTATAGATACCGCTCGGCTACGGCTAGTCCTAGCGCCAATCGGCGCCATGTGATATCATTCATACATAGCTAGAATTGATTTGCGTGAAGGGATAATTGATCCCCCGATTCTTAAATGCTTAGCGTAGATGCACATCGAAGCCACAAAGCATCAAAATTCCTGTCCGATCTATTATAAAAGGTTGCTCGCAGTCAGCTTTACTAGTTCCAATCATGGCCTCATCAGCTCAAATTTAAAGGCAAGCCCACACGATGACCTCAACATCTTACGCTGCTGGGCATGGTCCCTCGGCTATAATCAAGGCTATCTTGAAAGTCGCCCACGAGTGCATCATTCCTCTCACGCGCGAATCCTTCGCTAGAAACGGCGCGCCATTCGGGGCAGCCGTGCTTGACGGAGGCTCTAATCTCGAGCCAGTAGCCGTTGCGGTAAACGACTGGCAGGCATGCCCGATTTACCACGGCGAGACGAACTGTATCATAAAGTACTCTCAGATTCCACAAGAGCGGCGCCCCGCGCCAGAGCACTGTATCTTTTTCGCTACCCATGAGCCATGCTCGCTCTGCCTCAGCTCGTTAGCTTGGACTGGTTTTCGCGTCATATACTTTCTGTTCACCTATGAGGATGCACACAGAATGTTAAAGGAGAAGAAAGATGTGGAAATCATCAAGGAGATATTCAAGGTGCCTGAGTCCGGGTCTGCAGGAGAGGGAGGAAAGGAGACTGATCATGCTCGACCATTTTACAATAAAAAGAACAAATTCTTTTCAATCTACTCCATGCAGGAACTTTTGGGGGAAGTTGAGGACAACGAGGAAAGATTCCGGCTCCAGCAACAAGTCGCTGCTCTCAGGGACGCCTATGAAGAGTTCAGACGCAACAGTGAAGATTTGCTGGCTGGCTGAGGTCTGGAGTCTGGAGAATTGTAGTTAGAAGTATGAAGAGATGCGATGTTTTATTAACGATAACGGCCTGACTTTATACCCTTCTTAGTAGGCTTAGGCATACTACTGCTAGTAGTATGAGATCTCATGATGGGATAGCGGCGTGAGACTAACGTAGAGTCGCAACGGTCCTAGCTGCAGAAATATAAGAGGAAAGGGGTAATGCCTCGAATAACAGAGTTCGAGCTCAGCAGTATTCCAACATCAGTGACTTTACAGCCGATCTTCCGGGGTGGCTATTTGGAGTATCAGCATAGATTATGAGAACTGGCGCTAATGCTACTGTCTCTACACCTTCTTACATTCTTGAGTCTGAATATATATAACACGACCTTCTCTTGAAAGCTGCCATCGGAGTTTCCATCTCACCATCCTCCACATCAACAATCATTTCCACCCACAAGCCATATCTGCAGCTCAATTGCCTTTAAAATGACTTACCCAGTGCTAATCTTCACCTACCGAAAGCCAGGCACAACACCGTCGCACATCAAATCCCACTACAAAACGCAGCAAATGCCGCGAGTGCGCTCGGTCGCGGACGCGACATTTCCGCTCTCGCACACGAGGCGTTATCTCCATTGCTCTGAGCATCCCGACAGCATCACCACTACCACAGCGCGTAATCTGCTTACGCCAGCGACGGTACTCATCGGCTCGCAGGAGGAATTTGACTACGACGCCTTCGCTGAACTGACGTTTGAAGACGAGGCTGCGTTTCAGGCGTTTTTTGCTCGCATGCAGGAGCCGGACATCAAAGCGAGGCTTGAAGCTGACGAGGAGATGTTTCTTGACCAAGAGAGGATGTCGGTTGATGTCTTGGGGGATATTGAGACTAGAAAATGATGTTGTGGGATTTGAAATAGCATGTCTCGCGATAACCTGTTCCTTAACTGCTATCTCACCTACATACCGTTGGTTCCCCTTATACAAGTGGAAATCCTACCCAGCACTAACATAGGCAAACCTGGAAGCGTCTCGAATGTGTTCAAGGGGCAATCGTTTACATTGGGGGTACCACCTACCAAGGGATAGCAGCAAAGTCCCTAACGCAATGTTTAGTACTTCTTATACACAGCAGAGAAGTACCGTACATGAGCCTACTACCGTTCCCCAGGCGATAAAGGGGGTCGTGGCGCATCACAGGTACAATAAATAGCCCATGTAGAGCAAACACACACACACACACACACACCAATCCGGCCGACGCTCCCACAATGAGCCACCACGCCCTTTTATATACCATCTTAACACCGTTCCCATTCAAGCAGTCGTCACTCGAATCGACTTCCTTCTCGTAACGGATAAGGGCGCGGTCTATCCTACTCGCCTGGATACACCCACCTTGTGCGTTATGGAAGCGAATGCCCGCGGGTTCGAGTGGCGGGGGTGGTGGTTTATGGGTCTGCAACTATACTTTTTTTAACCTTCTTCTGTATGCTTAACTCCCGTTAGGTTTGACTTTCATGCTCATTCTCTTTTGCTAGCTTAGCATGTATCCTTTTGATTTATTTTACAGATTCTATCGTTGTTAGTTAGCTCTTTACTCCCCTCGAAGATAATCAGTTGCACACAAACTCGACGCAACGATGAACTATGTATTGCACAACACTTTACTTACCTGGGAAGTTCTTGAACCGCATCGATTGTGGGATCTATGAAATTCGATAGTGGATTAAATGTTCATCCTTACGCCACTTACTCTGCGCTAGCTTATGGGCGAATGGCATTACATTATGGCTATATGTGGCTTCTCAAAGCTACTTGTCCCGATCTAATAAACCACAAGAGGCTTGAAACCCCGGAAAAACTAGTTGAATGAATTATTACATTTGTGACTCACGCCGGTATGCATGAGGATGTGGGGTGACCGTAGATAGAGGGTCACTTCTATCCAGGCACTATATAGCGCACGGCGATACACTTGGTTGAGGACAGAAAACGTCGAACTTTCGAAGATGCTTTCTCGTCCTGCTGGTCTTCTGCGTAATAAGCTGAGAATAGCTACATTGCGTTGTCCCAGGATTTAGCAAATTCATACTGTGTGCTTATTTTTAGTACACAAGCGCAGAAGCGACTCGGCTCTAATTAACATGTCGCAAAACATATATGACCACAACGAGTTCTTCGAGAACTACATCAAGCTGGATCGACAGACCAAAGGACTAGACGGTGCACCCGAATGGCCACGTCTACGCGACATGTTGCCCGACCTCAAAGAATGCCGGATGCTCGATCTCGGGTGTGGCTTCGGGTGGTTCTCGCGCTTCGCGCGCTCCCAGGGAGCTGCACATGTGCGCGGCATTGATATCTCCTCCGGCATGCTAGAGAAGGCGCGCAGCATGACGTCCGACGACGCCATCATGTACGAGAAGGCAGACCTCGAGGACCTCATGCTCCCTAGGAGGGAATACGACGTTGTGTTTAGCTCGCTCACGTTCCACTACCTTGCCAGTCTCCCGAGATTGGTCGCTGAGATTGGTAAAAGTTTGAAGCGCGGTGGCCGTCTCGTGTTCTCCGTTGAACATCCGCTGTTTACGGCACCGACTACGCCGAGTCTGGTGGTAGTCGATCAGGATACAGGGCGGAGAGCGTGGCAAGTTGACGCCTATCAACGAGAAGGACTGCGGACGAGAAATTGGTTTGTTGAGAATGTGCGCAAACAACACCGCACCATGGGGACGTATATCAATCTACTGCTGGGTGCTGGCTTTCGGTTGACAGATTTCGTGGAATGGTGCCCGTCAGAAGAGGAGTTGGATAAAAACCCGAGCTGGGACGTTGAGCTGATCAGACCTACGTTCTTGCTCATCGGAGCTACAAAAGATTGATCAACTCGTTGATGGATTGAAATGACTAAGAATTATAGACAGCTAGATGAGAGAGCAAAGCCTCTAGAGCTAAGGTACAGGTCTATCTACTTCCAGAACGGCTTGGGATAGTTATGTGCACGTAAAGAAGGTAAGCAACAATATTCACGTGAAAATAACGTTTTGGAGTACCGAACGCCCCTAGCATTTAGGCCCTGGTATAGTGGGGCTTTGCCATGTCCAAGGATCTTGGATGCTGCCAGTGGGTGAGATCTGCTGTTAGCACTCGCTATCTGGCGTCATACCAGGCAGGTCTCGGCTCCCGGCCTAGGTAGCAACAGCACGTCGCAGCATCAACGAGCTACTACCTCCCCAACCTGGACAATTCCTCATTGCGCCCATGCTTCATCCCTCACCTTTAGCTTTCCGTCGACATCTTCAGCGCAACATCATACCTTCACTCGTATCACCATAATCTCCATCGGCTTTTTATACAATATCCATTACCAACCGAACCGTGCCATCTATAATATCTTACCTAACTCGTAATTGATCAACCTGTCTGCATTCTAGATACTTGGCGATGACATCTGCGATTCTGCGCGTTTCGCCATAGCCTCTTGCTAAGCTCGAGAATCGCAGAGAACGTCCCGTGAACAGCAGCCTGTCTCTGTTCACCGAGCGCGCTCCCCAGTGTCCATGCAAATCACTCACGACGACGCCTTCCGAAGATCCTCGGCGCACAGCGGCTGCCTGAATGCAGCCCCTGAACCCATTTCTAGCTGCCTTCTTCAAGCCAGGGAGCTCCGTCGCCACCCAGTGCACGCCCGTCCACCACTACATCCTCCTCGTCCCGACCACCGAATTCCTCCTGACCTCCCGTGAAGTCGAGAGCAGCGCGCCGCTGTCCGATGTCGTCGCGACCGACGAGTTTCTGGCGAGCCATGTTCTGCGCATCCCTAGCCCTTTCTCCGCCACGGGAGGGAAGGACGGCGTCGGAAACCTGAGGGAATGGCGCGGGAAGGCCAAGCAATACACCACGCTCAACGGCCGCAGTGTTGTCATTAAAGATGCTTTCGTTTATAGCAACAAGGGTAGGTCGACCTCTATAGACGACGCTGATGATGATGCGACGGTACCTGACGACATCTAGGCTTCAAGACGCACGCCCAGTCCCAGCTGTTGGCCGACACGATTTGGCATGCCGACACCATCGAGCCTCGGCAGTGGCTTATCTACTTCATATCGAGACCTTTGGTTGGCACCTGGGAAGATGTTGAGATTCCCCGCGCTGTTCTTACTGAGGGTATAGCGAGTAGACGAGCCGCTGCAGCAAAACAAGCCACTGCTCTGGAGAATGGCGAGCCAAGTCTGCCGAGAAAGAAGGACATCAAAAGTTTCCATGAGCTCCTTAACAGTTTTCCAAGTATTGCTAGGCAGATGCATTCCGGACTAGAGAAGCTCTTCAAAGAATTCAACACCATCTTTGATAAACCTTTGCCTCCCCCACCGTCTGCGGCGCATATCCCCGACCCTACTCCCGACGGGCCCATCGCGGCGGCTATGAAAAAGGTTCGGGCCAGTAGTCTACCGAGACGACCAGCCAGTCTGGATGGGCAGAGCGATGGGAATACGACTGAAAATTTCTTCGCCGAGGAAGACGAGCATGTCATGCGGGCCTCCCTGGAAACGGCTGTCACAAATGCCATCGACCTCTTTCAAGCGGTTGATACCCAACAGCTCTCAATGCTCGGTGCAACTACAGAGCTAACCGGGCCAGTAGTGGAGCGGCTCATCGAAAGATACGTCGCCGAAAACGTACATAATCTAATATGGCCGCGATTGGCTGCTCTCCGTCGACCACAAGATCAAGAGCTGGAAGCCAAAATACGGCAGATGGAGTTCATCGATATCTCGCAACTAGGTATTTTGATAGAGGGGGGTCCCAAAACGAAACGGGGACTTGCGACAAGGCTCGGTATTGCTGTAGATGACTTTCGAAGGATGACAAATGCAACATGCGCTCAGGATATGATGGGAATCTTGCTAGCAACGATCAAAGCGGCAACGCAACTGGCAGAACGTTCAGATGCCAACGACAACAACAATCCACCATCGGAAAAGAGCGTCCTCATGGTGAATGCAGACACTCTGGTGTCCCTACTTCTATTTGTTGTGATCAGAGCAGGAGTCAAGAATCTACAAGCGAGACTACTCTACATGAAACACTTCATCTTCATCGACGACGTCGACAGCGGAGAGATGGGATACGCCCTGAGCACATTTGAAGCGGTACTTTCATACCTATTTGGCGATTCGAGTAGTCTAAGGCGGGCGAGTCGCCGCAACAAAGCTTTATGGGATGCGGCAGCGAAGGGTGATGTGGAGGAGCTGAAAAGGATGATGGATGCAAGCTCCAATGTCATTGAAGATGATGAACTTGTCGCATCTCCAATTTCGAGCCATGCTCCCTCGGTCAATTGGAGTATGTTCAATGGTTCTTACGGGCGATCTTCTACACCTTTGACGGTATCCGATACCTATTCTCAGGGGTCAGGTTTGGGCCATGTGTTTCCGTTCCAGAACAAATCATCCGATGATTTGTCAAGTGCACCAGTCAAGAGGGTAAAAAGGGTTGCCATGGACACAAGGAGTATGTCAAGCGGTTCCGAGTATTCCTACCACTCGCTGGCTGGCAGTGTTGTTACACTGGGCAGTGGTCTTGAAGGAGATACCTCTATTGAACGCTTATGCCAAACACAAGATTCATTTGGAGAATCGGTTCCGATGATGGCCATCCAAAATGAGCGCCCAGACGTCTTGAAGTATCTATTATCGCTAGAGGATCTCTTCCCTAAAGACATGATTCTCGAGGATACCGATAACGATGACACCAGCCTACTCAGCGCCGCTGTTCAGTTGGGGCATACTGAGCTGATTGACATTATCCTCGATTTCGTTATGGCATCCACGCCTGAGCCGCAAATTAGACATTATCTAGCCCTGCAGGACGTACGAGGGCGAAGCGTAGCCCACTATCTTTTCCATGCTCCAGCTCTGATCGCTCGTATCGGGAAGCTGATCCCATGGCGACAAAGGGACAAAAATGGCCTGACGCCATTGTTTGCACTTTGTCGATCTTACGATCATCCTGATTATTTCAATATGGTGCAGGCTGGTCTCGAGGCTGCGGCTGCAGCCCAAGGAGATGGACAGCCACTCCACCTAGATGAACATGTGGATTGTAAAGGAAATACCCTTTTACACATTGTTAACGACCCACAGTTATCCGTCAGGATCTTACTGCATTGTGATGTTGACGTGAATGCTACGAACGAAAAGAGATTCACTGCGCTCATGGTCGCAAGCAAATATGGCCGCTTCGACATGGTGCGGACGCTCTATTCTGACCGAAGGGTGGATGTCGCAGTGAGAGAAGCACGTGGGCTGACAGCTGTCGAACTTGCCAAAGACGACGATGTTCGGAACCGTATCGATGACCTAGCATTGTTCAGCATGACGCCAGGTGTGGATGGCCGGGTTACCGGTGTTGTGCGGTCCTTCTTTGTGGAGGATGCTACTATTCGGTTGGTGCTGAAATCAGGCGCCCCAGCAGATCAAAACTGTTACACAGTGACGACTTGTCGACGTTCGACGGCTGATTTTGAGCATCTCGTAAATCTGCTGTCGATGGAGAATCCAGCATCCTGGATACCTAGAGTATCGAGTCAACGGTCACCCTTTCAGATCCCTTCTAAACCATCGCGGTCGGTCTTAAGGGACACACAGATGCGCTCTAATGCCTTTCTAAAGATCATGCTGTCGCATCCTACTTTCGCGACACACGAAATGTTATGGGAGTTCTTTCTAGTGCCCGACCTCCAAGCAGATATGATAGAACAGCGAAGCCGTCTTAAAGCCGAGACAAGAGTGGAAAAGGTTCGAGACGAATTCGAGCCGCTGGAGGACGTCCATGAGGTAGAGCAATTTGTTGATCACGCACGAGAGACACTTCGTAACATCAACTACGCCACCAAGACGGTTGCTAGGAAAATCAACGCGGTTGGCGTCTATGCGAACGGTACGTTCATCAGCACTGACAATCAAGTAGAAGTATGCTAACAAGAGAGACAGATCTTTACGATGCCGGGCGTTTAATGGCTCGCATAGCATGCAATCTCTCTTTTCTGCCATCTACCCATATTGCGGCGATAGAGGCCTATATCAGCACACTTGCACCACCTGCCACGAATCCACCACATATATTCCATACTTGGGTCTTGGCCCTGCAGTCCACCATCCAAGCTATGCTGACGGCGCTGTCCCGACCGCCAAATTTAATAGCACAAATCAATTTAGCCAGGAAAGCCATTGAACGCAATCAGAACTCGGTGTCTCGCTCTACGAGGTGGCCACTCGGCTTACTAGACGAGACTCGCCAGCGCATCAACGAAGAAAAAGAGGAGAGGGCTAGACGAACTCAAGTCGAACTAGATGAGCTCTCCAAAGAGCTCCGTTATACGCAGCAGACGGTAGCCAGCGAGTTGGCCGGTTGGCAGGACATGCATGGGCGCATAGGACGGCAGGCTATCAAAGAATTCGCAAAGACCATGCTCATCCTCGAGCGTGAACGGCTACAGGGGATCAAGAGGGCGATGAGAAAACTACAGGGTGTTTCTCTCGAACCATTATCGACTTCTCAACCGCAGATACCCCCAGATCCCGCTCAGCCGAGTGTCCCCGAGAGGGTAGAGAACCCGCCAGCGAACATTGGGGGCGAGCCTGGTGCAGTCAGCGACGCAACACTAAACGGTGTAGAGTAAATACGATAGATTAATGTAGACTTCCAGACGATGGCGAATCTTCTCATTTGCCGTATTAGGATAGAGGCCAATATGCCACGTCACATGGTTAAATCGTTTCTTCGCCGTAGACGATGTTTCGGGTTCTTTTACCTCGCCCTCCCGTGAGAGGTCGGATGTCAGATGAGCCTCGCTCGACAAGCTGAACAGAGCTGGAAACCCTCGAATCCGCGAGATTTCTCGGAGGTAACCCACGGCTGCTGTATATATAGGTTAACGTACAGTACCTACCCTGTTGCTTTGATACCTAGACCGGCCCGTTCCCACGGCCGATTACGTCGCAGCGGCGCTTGTTCCTTCGGATGGCGTGTGCCGTCCGGTACTCAACCTCTCCTTCCTTGGGTTCTGCTTGGGTCTACTGTCGGGGCTGTGTTTTCTGCTCTGGATCTGGATCCTGTTTTTGGCGAATCGGCTTACCCGGCATGATTTGCATACCGGCAGACGACGGATTCTACATTACGACTTTACCGTACGATGATGGGGCGGCTCGGCCGGCAGAGTCGGTCGCCTGCGACCTTTGGCCGGAGTGAGCTGTCCTGGGCTCATACCTTGGGCTGACATCTTAGACATGAGGCTCTCGTGCCCGTTTTGTTGGGAATTGGGTTGTATCATGTTGATCGTTGTTAGGCAGCTAGATTGCGACTGTACACACTAAATTAGAACGCTTTGTTTGAAGAGGGAGGCAGCCTTCATCATGAGGATGAGGGTGAGGATGGGGGAGGGTAAGAGTGAGGGCGGGCAGGCAGGCAGGTGGACGCCGCCAGTTTCGCTTATTGGTAGCTAGTAGCTTTCCTGGTGGTGATTGAAGTTCTAGACTGGAGACTGTTCGTTCCGCGAGGCTTAGCTGATTAACCGATGATGTTGCTGTCGCTGCTGCTACTGAGTACTACTACTCTTCTTGAGGTGACGTGACCTGACTCTCTTGAATGGATGGGCAGGGTTACATGCAGGAAATGTTTCTCCCCCTCCGCCTTTTCTTTCTTTCCACTAGCCACCATGATATTGATACTGAGACTGATGCTGAATGTTTCGGCTACTGATCTCGGCTTCGCACATACTGACTGCACCTCACCGTCTATCCGTCCGTCTGTCTGTTCGTCTACTTACCAACCAGATGGAAATTTTGATCGTTGAAGCTGCATGAAGGATGACGATACTACCTTAGCGTACGGTTCAAGCGTTCGACCACCCATCCATCTGTGACTCACTCATGCCTGTCTATACTGCTTGTCCACCCTCACCTGAAATCGCCATCCGTCTCTCAGTAGCAAGTAGTGCGATTTGCAGTCTGATAAGCTACACCGACAGGTCCTCATCAACTTAAAGTTCCGCAAAACGCATGCATTGCAGCATGCAGGTGCCGGGTTTGTCTGAGCAATGACTCACCCAGTCACCCATCAACCTCACTTCTCCCCACGACGGGGATCGGTGGTTGGTCCAGCGGATGATCGACACGGCCACAATCCACAGGAGATCTGAAACAAACCGGAGTGGATGTTTCTTGTCTCCTCTCTCCCTTGTAGCTGTCCTGGCCACGCTGCACCGAACGTACGGGAACAGGCCAGAAAAATCTGAAACGTCGAAACTTTTCATCCACACTGACCACACAGCCACTCATTTTCATCGAAAATCTACTAGGCAGCCTAACTAACGTATACTACACCTCTAGTATACATCGTGGTTTTCCTGCTCTGCCCACGCGGACTATGCAAGGGAAGCCCCGAGGGAAACGAACCGCGAAGGAGTCACATACCATACTACTACCGTATGTACCTATGTACCTACCTTTTGAACTTACCATGTGTGACGAGGCGGAACGAACCAATGAGAAATCCGATCCGCGCCCGACACGTTCGACGCGGTGGTGTGGAGCGTGCCGATTGGCTGCACCACTTTCAACGTTCGCGCTATTCGTCCGCCGCGTGTCTTTTACTCTTTCCTCTCTTTTTATTCTCCGCACTCCGCGTGCGTTTTCCACGTTCGGAAACAGTGGGGAATGCCTACCTACTCCAGCACAGGTATCAAGTAAAAGGTGGGGAAGGCAGACAGGAACGCACAGAGGGAGGGGAAAGGAAACGCACGGGACACTTTTGATCATGAATGAAAAATTTGCTTCTTCTGTCTGTTCTTTTTTTGTTCTTTTTTGCACTTGTCGGAAGTCGGCGACAGGAAATTTGTCATTTTTCTCTTCCCACTCTTTAAGCTGGCTTGGGGAGAGGGGAGCTTCACACCATCACCGGAAGACGGCGGGAGAGTGGTGTGGTAGGGCGCGTGCAAATTGGCCAATGGGAAGCTGAGACCGCCACACTTCTTCGTCTTGAAGCGCTTGTGGTGGAATGTGTTACGCGCCGTTATGCGTGCTCGGCGCTTGTGTTAGTGTAGGTATTAGTATTAGTGGTAGTGATGGTTGTTGGTTCGTACTGTATGTACTGAGGTTTTGTCAATTGTGTGTGTGTGTGCGTGTGCGAATACGGACTGAGGGAGGGAAGAGGCGTTGGTGGCTACTGCTACTGGTGCGAGGGAGAGACTGAGAGAGGGCATGAGGATGCATGGCACTTGTCAGAGATTGCAGAGGTAAGGTGGCGGCCAAAAAAAAAAAAGACTTATACAGAGCACACAAACCCCCAACCCCCTTAATTAATATCTCTGCGACCAAGGCTTTTTTCTCTCTCTCATTTTTTATGATATATCTGCTTGCTTGCTTGCTGGCTGGCTGACTATAGTCCACCTAGCATGTTTGACGCATTGACGGAGGGGTTATGGATTGATGGTTAGTCAGCCTTGCGGTGGTCCCGCTTGCTGAGTGTCGTCGCGGGTTTCTGCCGATGTCCCATTCCGGTCCGGGCTGACTTTGCACGCACGCGGGGCCTGTATCATAAGAAAAAAAGAATGCCTTAGCCTTCGGTGGTAAGGAGATCGGTATCAGCACAGACCGCAGATCCTTCCGTGCATCATGCTCACTCCTCACTCATCACACTAGAATTTTCTCATCTATACTACTTTCTTCACTTGGGATAATAATATTACTAAGTAAATATACTAAGTAAGTATGCCTTGGCCGGAGATTGATTGATTGAGTGAATTACCTATTGAATGAAGGAAGTATAGAACACAAATGCAATTTCCCGCCGGCGCTTAATCAGATCACCCGTCATGCTCATCTTGCCTCAGATGGTGTAGCGGCACGGCATGGATAATAGCCGCCCGCGTTTAACTACTACCGTCAAGAAAGAGTAAGCGAAGAATAGTGAGTCCGAGAAGAGAATAGTGTGCAGTGGTGGTGGTAGTAGAGCTAAGCCAGGCGGCTATCCGGACCCTCCGAATTCCGGCGGATGGGTTGGTGCTCTGCGCTGCACCTACACGATACACGCCTAACGGCTGTGTGTGCCGACATGGTGTGCGAGGGCGGTGCGTCTGTGGCTGTTCTGTTTCCGAGACCGCGCTGCCCCCATCTTCTTTCGCATTGGTATGGTCAATGATACCCTATCTACTGGTGTTACTACCTATATCGTTACACCTCGCTACCGCATGTTATAGAACCCGATGTCAGATCAAGCGCAAGCGCGCTATGCCCAGTGTGCCGATCCGACGGGAATGAAGATAATGGAGTGAAAAAGAAAAGAAAAGACCCCCGGTTGGAAGTCGATCATTGTCAATATTTCGTTCCATACGTACATACCTACATACATAATATTCAAATACAACACAGCTGTAGTGTAAGTAGATAGGTAATCCTTCCGCCGGTGGGCCTGCGACTGGGCTTTGCGACTCGCCCGGCCCATGAGTTGCCGCACCGATGAAGGAGCAAATATCGTATCTGGTATGACGACCTCGGAAGTATAGGCAATGTACAGTACAGATGCAGATACGATAAACAGGGAGGAAAACGATCACCAGAGAGTGCGCGGCAATTCTAATTTCATAATTATAATCTAGGTATTAAGCAAGGGCGGGAAGTGCATAGGTTAGTTAGTTAGTTAGTGCGTGATGCGCAAGGATACTGATCAGAAGACTGATTTAGACCTCCCTGGACAGAAGGACAGAGAAGGAAGAATAGAACAGAGCTGAAGCGGACATAGCAAACGTATTACAGTAATCTAGAATGTTGGGCAGGTAGGTATAATAGATTTCGAACAATACTGCCTTGCCACATTGACTGAGCGGGTTATACCTACAGTAGTGCAGTAGTGCAGTGGTTATAGCGCGTGCATCAGGTATGAGCACAATTATGCTTCCTAGAGTCTCATCGCACTGCATAAGAGTCGTGTGTCGCCATCTCGTTCGTCGCGGTGGTGCAGACGTGGGCGTGTTGCAGCGTGCACCGCGTGCATTTCACCACTTGGACACCTCGTCACGCATCACGCATCTCCCCGCGTCGATTGAATTGTGCCCCGAGCGCGCTGCTTGCTGACTTTGCTGACTTTGACCTTACCACCTTTAGCAGTTGATCGCGGGCTGGCGCGGGAGGACAAAGTAGCGTCATCTAGGTAACTCCCCACATCCGTGTTGGCGCTTGGCAAAGACAGGGATTGTTTTTTATGATGATTGATGCTGGGTACATGCTGAACCGAGTACCTATTCCAGGACGGACCAAGGGTACAGAGTTGAACAGGGACACAGAACCCTAACGAATACAGACAGACACCAGGATACCTCGAGTCCGTAGTAATACCTCCGTGATCTTGATACTATGTAACCACGGCTACTGTTCTATCAAAATACTTGCCGAATTGATGTGCATGGGTTAGCGTAGCAACTATTCTCGAGTGACTCATATACACCTATGCCTGTAAGTCTTAGGTACAGCATTAGACTAACTACATGGTAAGTAGTGAGTATCATACTACACGACACACCACGACCATGCTGAGGGAGGCGTTCTTCGATTGGGGGAACATTGGCACCAAACCGAGATCAACCGATGCATCGTGCCACCAAGTGTGCCCACTCGTTTCTGAGGATTGCCCTGTTTCTCTTGGAATCGCCCCCAGAGGAGGATGCATTTGGGCTCATGGGGTTCGAATTGAGCTGGTCAGATGCATCATGCAAGCCCCGACTCGGGCTGGAGCGTGTTGGCCCGAACGTGGACTTGGGTATTCCGTCTCGATGGCTTGATACCTAGCAACTAGCAAACAAGAGGTTAATTTCCACCTGGGGATGAGCTGTGCCATGTCACACAGCAATTGGGAGAGGTTATGCTGAGACACAGAGAACATATCATTGTTGGGTACTGGTATAAACCTGGGAGGAGAGCTTAGCTGGGTCCACGACATAACTCAAAGTACCGGCAGACGACTGTAAACGTCGATGGGCTGGACTCTCGCCTGTCCTATGTCGGATTCGGTGCGGCTCTTGCTATTGGCTGCGCTAAAAGTAACGAGGTGACAAACACACACGCTCCAGGGAGACAGACTTGACAGGAAGAAAAAAGAACCTCGCTACCTACTACTGTACCTACGCATCCCGACTGCGCGCTGCACTGTCAGGGTAGACGCCAAGACCTGTCCAGTAGCCGGGTTGATTGGCCCCACCCCACCGCCTGTCTGCACCGGCAGGGGTCAGGGTCTGCGCATATCCCAGGTACATGCCTACCCGTCCACTGCCCACTGCCCGTCTATTCTATTTCCGGTACGTACCTCGACCCAGCACTCGACCCCACCAAGCACCCAGCCAGCCCGTGTAAGTCGCATCTGGCGAACCTCACCTCTGGTCAACCGCCATGTCTTGTCGGCCCAATACCTCGCCCAAGGGCGACACTAGGCCGACTCGTACAGACATGGCAGAAATGTTTTCATTCCCATAGCCCTTCCCTTACTAGCCCGTCGATTTCGCCTTCGATACCCCATGTTTCAGGTTGCTGCTTCCTGCATTGGGCTACATCATCGCCGCGCAGTTTTCGCAGCGTGCGTTTTGCTAGCTGAATTTACATGCGGCCCATCGTGACCTGTCCGACTATCCCATCCGCGCCGAGGATAAGAAGACTGCCGCCCTCCGCCCGTCGTTGCTCTCTTCTTTCCTCATCAGTCCTGTTCTTCAGTTTCACCTGTAGACCAATACAATTGTTTCCTTTTTCCTTGTCTTGCTTTCCTAGCTTGTCTCAATAGACCCATACTCCATCTCACTCGACGCTATCAACCCATTCAACTTATCTTGGCTCCCTCTCTCGTTGCTACTGAGCCATCTCACCCATCCGTCGACCGTTTTTATACATATCTCTCGGCGTTAGGACAGTTTTGTCGTCGTGGTGGAGCCGGTTCTCCCCATTCAGTCTCTTCCAGTAATCCAATATTCAGCTCGTTCTTGTCCTGGTTGACAAGACAGCACTTATTCACATCAGACATGGCTACGTACGTAAACTTCCCAGTCTCACTTTACTCATCTTGAATGAGATGTGATGATAATGATAATGACGAGGACAATGTGCTGACATGTAAGCGTGAATAGTCTGGCAGCGGACATGTCTTCTTTTGTCGACTTCGCTTTTCCTTCCTGCGAGCCGGTCACCCCGCCGAGCTTCTCTTTTGATCCATCTCTGCTCGAGATTCCCTACAATCCCGGGCATGCTCGCACAAGCTCGTACAGTTCAATATGTTCAACCGCCGAGACGTCGCCCTCCGACTCGGTCAGCACACGCGTCACTACCCCTGCGCGCTCACCACCACCAATTCGCCAGCATGGCCCTATCTTACTTCCCAGGATTCGCTCTCAAGACCAGACTATCGAATCACCCGCCAAGCGTGTAAGAAGGTCGCCGCCTACTGCAGGTGTGTCTAAGCCTCAACGTAAAGGGAGCCTTCGGCCAACGCACTCCCGGAGCTTCACGAACCCGGAGTCGCTGAGCTTCAGCCACTCTTTCTTCCCTTCAGTTGAGGACCAGGTCACATTCCCCTCTTCATTGCTCGGCTCCCCCATCCATTATGCACAGGATGCCATGGTACCTCAACGCGCACAAAGCGCTGGGCCCGACACTTTTGGGTTTGACAAATTCAGCTTCCCCACCTACCGTCCAATGCCCTCATATGTACCGGCTGTCTCGCAGTCACCACCTCAGCCAGAGCAGTACATGTATGCATTTGCACCAAGAGCCCCCTCTCCTCTGAGTTTAGGGTCAACTCCAGACCCCACGCCATCCACCACCCTCATGAACTACCTGACCACGTCCAACCCGGCTCCTTCATTGGTACGGTCCATCTCATTCCCACTTCGGGACCCCAACACCAAGCACTTCTGGTGGGATGTCCGGCAGATCCGGCAATGGTCTGCTTTCAATCTTAGTACCATCTTATCTCTGCCCGGTGCTTCTGCCCTCCTCAACTGCCCCGTTCCGGGCCCTCTCCTACCCCAGCCGTCTACCAATGCGCGCCATCCTGAAACGGAGGCCGCATTACACAACATCTACGCATCGTACTACATTCCCAAGCTTAACTCAGCTCTGGCAATATCCAGCCAGCGAGCTCTTCAATTCTCAGTTCCCAGCACAAAGCACACTTCATCTCCCAATGACCACCTTATCGTTGCCAACATTGCTGGTGAGTCGTCAACAGCAGCCGCCATATTCGGTGGAAAGCCCACTGCCCGTGTCGTAGGACTCGTCAAGTCCTTTGACCGCTTCAACACTGGCATGCGCGTTGAAGGCAATATCAAGCGCGTCGAGTACTTGCGCGGACTGTCACACTTACACCATGTCATGCGCGAGCACGGCACACGCTACGGCTTCATCCTCACTGAGATTGAACTTGTCTTGGTCCGTAATGGAGCTGAAGGAACGCCCCACTTCGGCTACCTCGAGGTGACCAGCGTCCAGCTCGCCGCCGCGGGGGCCGAAGACGACGGCGAAGAGGAAAGCACCCCACTCACGGCGTGCCTCGCGCTTTGGGGTCTATGCATGTTGGCCGGCGACGAGCCAGCAGCCGGACATGCGCCGTGGAAAGCTGAGATCGGTGCCCCTGCCGAGGGAACCCGTCGCAAGGCACTCGCCCGTGATGATTGGATGCCGCAGCCACAACTTGCTGAGAAGCGAGAGGCCAAGCGCGCCAGGGGTTGGGTATTACCCGAGGACCCCGTTGGCAGGAAGGAATTAGGTAAGAGGGGTGTGCGATACGGCGGGTGCTAAACTTTCTGGTCCCCCATCTTTGCGCAACCTAGGCTGGCTCCTGGGTTGGCTTGCAATAGTATCTAGGCGTTGTACATAGATACCTCATCATCTATCTATCTAGTTAATGGTTTCTTCTTCTTCCTGGGGTTTCAGGTTCGAGGTTCCGGGGTTCAGGATAGGGTTTTTGGTTATTATGACTGATGAGGATGGGTAAAGAAAGGAAATGCACACTAGCAATAGTGAAATGGGCTGTATGTGGGATCCGATATCAATCAATCAACAGAATCTTGACATAATTCTATCGAATTATCAAAAATGCTCCTCTGTCTACCTCCATCGCAATGTGACCTGGCCCGTCTACGCATACATCATGCCATAGTTTTTTCGACCTGGCCCCCATCGGCCTGCCCGTCCCGAATGCGACTGAAATACACACTTACACTCTATTGTAGTCGTGATGCATTTGGGGTCATTTGAATATCCGAATTCCCAGCAATTCCGCCTTGATGGACCCGCTGCTACCGTGGCACTGGCATGCAACCCACGGTCCCATGGTCAAGGGACCCCAAAGCCAAGTCAGATGGATACCCGGATTACCGAAGCGAGTCACCGCGGAGAAAAAAACCGCCCCAGCAGCAAACATGAATGCACTCACTGTTTCAGACCTACCTGCGGAGAAGCTCGATTTGCCAATATTCTTGGCAACGCTGCTTACTTCGGAATGCAATTTGTTCGCTTCTTGCGTCGTGAGTGAGTGTGGGCGCACACACAGTGTTTGCGTGCCACGTTTGTATCTGCTGCCCGCGTGATTCGTGAGGTTTTCTAAGGGAGCGAGTCCCCGGAAATAGTTTCTTCCCTGCTTAGATGGGTGCAGATTACATAAGTATTTCACGGACTGTCTTTATCGCGATGCCGTGGTGTCCGAGCATACCCTCTTGGACTCGCGGGGACTCGGACGTCGCGATTGTCGGGACTGATTCGGGTATAACGGTAATCTGCTTGGGACACCGGTAATCTCCCGGCGATGCCTGGAAAGAAGCTGGGTGTGGTGATGAGATGTGTCTTCTGTCGGTGTATATAACCGAGCGAGTATCTTAGTGAATAGGATAATGCTTTGTTGAGAAGATAGACAAGACAAGAAACACCATCAATACGAAGAGAGTTTACAACTCGATACCTATAGACACTATTCTCTTTTGAACAATCAACTACATTGGCTCATACACACGCATTCGCAGAATCATTGATTATCGCGCAAAAGTCATATTCTAGACTGCTAGTATACCATCATTAGAAGCAAGACACATACCCGCAGCCATATCTACACCTACCTGACCCGAAATATTAAAAAAAATCAAAATGTCTGAGCACCAACAACCAACCCCAAAACGCACAGACTCAGCAATCGCTCTTCAGGAAGAAGAGCAGCTCACAACAACACCCCCAGCCAAAACCAGAAGCAGCTCAGCGCAAATGCTCCTCTCAGAAGCCATACTCACCCGGCACTCATCCCGCCTATACCTCCCACAGCCCGTCCCGCAAGAAATCCTCACGCACGCCCTCACTCTAGCAGCCCACGCACCAAGCAACACGAACACGCAAGCCTGGCGTCTCTTCGTGGTGACAGGATCCGCTTTATCGCGTCTAAAGACCAGCCTGGTAGCCGCCGCAACCACAACAGAACCAAACCTCCCGCCTCTCCCAGCATCCTTCGATGAATACCGCTCAGCGCTCGGCCGCCAGGTCTTTGGTGTAGGCTGGGGCATCCCGCACGACGATCATGAAGCGCGCCGCGCCGCGGTGCTGCGCAACTACGATTTCTTCGGGGCTCCGGCTGCTGTTATTGTTTGCATGAGTGCTGAGCTGGAGGGTGTGGAGGCGTTTAGTGTGGGGATGTATTTGCAGACTTTCTTGCTTGCGCTTACGGAGGCTGGCGTGGGGAGTTGTGTTGAGATTAGTGTGGCAGGTTACTCTGATGTTGTGAAGAAGGAGGTTGGGATTCCTGAGGATCTTGTGGTGCTTTGTGGGGTTGCTGTTGGCTTTGAGGATGGGATGGCTGGGGTTAATCGGATTCGGGCTGGACGGGATGAGGTTGCGCAGACTACTGTTTGGGTTCAGTAGGCATTTTGTGAAGGAATGGTGAGGTGGATGGATGAGGGAGGTCGATGAGTTGGAAATGAGGTGTATGAGTTGTGTATGATATAGGGGTATCTAGCTATGTGGTGTTAGATGGCGGAGGCGTTCATGGTACTATAGACATTTCGATATTCCCAGAGAGGAGAATATCTCTAGACAGTTTTATACAATTGTTACTTCCATCAATTTACACTGCACGAGGGCTTCGTACATATTTGTGATGACAATAAATGAGATATTGATCTCTTTGGGACAAAAGTCACGGTATACTATCCCCCTTCAATCAACGTTTGGAGTGCGCAACATGCGATTTATCCGTACGCTACTGAGCAAGTGGGTTTTCTGATAGCTCTCAGTGGGTGATTAATTTATTGACTGTTGACTTGTTATTTGGAAGAATTGGTTACTCATTTACAAAGAGATTGAAGATGGCTTATATAAAAACTAGTAGGTACAGTGTTAATTCAACCAGAAAGACACGGCTGCTGCCCGGTTAGCTCAATCGGTAGAGCGTGAGACTCTTAATCTCAAGGTTGCGGGTGTAAGTTCAAGTATCTGATATGCACTTAAACACGAATATGCAACTAACGAGTGATCAGTCGACCCCCGCATCGGGCTCAATTCCCTATGCCTCCTAATTCACTAGGAATAGCAACCAAGTCTTTTCCTTTTTTCCTTTTTTCCTTTTTTATCAATTATTATTTCTTGATTATCAAACCTATCAATTTCTTAGTTCATAGGTTATTCCATGTTTGCAAACAAACAGCGAGTTATCTGCTTGCAGGCACAGCCACCTACATGTCCATGGATCACGTGACACCTGAGTCCCCTTAGCGGCTTTGGCATCCCTTACCCCTCAGACGTCCTCTCTCTTTGTTGTTGAATTTTTGACGTTGCCACTTGGTCTCATCGTCGTCACTCTTCTGCGCAAATTATGCCCATACACTCTGTAATTTTCCTCGCAAATTTTTACTAACATCTCGCAGTGATATCGTCCATTATTTCCGTGATCTGGGCTCTGCGCAATTGGATTTAGCTCAACTATCCTGTGCTGAGGCTGTGTGAAGCTCCTTCAACAGGGTCTGACGAGACGCGACCTGTGGTCAGATGCTATGTCCAGACACTGAATATCTCTGCGCCGAGATACACCCTTACGAGGGATGCTGTACCAAAGATGACAGATTGCGAGGAGCTGTCTCACAGCTTGCGAGCTCAAGTGAAGATCTGCAACACTTCATTGAGGACCTGGCAGGTGCTGTCGCCATTACCTGGCGCAACAGCATGGTCCAGCAGTCCCAAGCCACCGTTGAGCAACTGTTCTTGAGTGCAACCCTATCTAGGTGTGAAATATGTCTGGGTCGGCCTGCTGGCTTGTGGGCACAGCTCACGCGAACCTCTGTCGACGTCCATAGCGGGAGCGGCTGATGCACGTTATTCAACCCCCATTCGAGATCGATCAACTATAGATGAAGTCTGTCATTCCAAGTCATTTGCCTATACCAGACTCGCTTCGTTAAGCCCTAGTCATGGATGCGCCTTGCAGTGCGCCCTCTGGATCAACGCGTTGACAAGTGCGCAGACCACCCTGCAGAAACGCAGAACAGCAGGGAAGCTACTTATCTGAATAACGGTTTGCTAGCTACCGGGGATATGTGCCTCACGCGTCTGGACGCGTCTCTGAATACTGGTTGCTGGGGGACACCTCCGTCGCGAAGCTTGACGCGTACCCCGCGATCTCCACGACAACACCCGAAAACGCGCCGACAGACAAAGAAAAAGTACCTTTACTATATTATACAGTTTAGGCAACCGAGTTTCCAACAGTTGACCTAGTGGGTCAACGGTTCAGTATTCAGGAATTTTCCTAATCGCTGAAACCAGCAACATAGGGGTTCGAGTCCGCACTGCGCCGGACCTCATTGGTCCACTGTCTTCACCAAACTGGCTGTCGTCTGCTCTCTCCGTTGGCAACATCGGGGATCAGGTCCCACTTCGAGTGTGTGTTGGCATGATTTCAAGGTGCGAATGGCAGAAGATTTTTGCTGCTTTTTCACGGCTTTTTTTTTTTTTTTTAATTCTTCCTCCCTCCCTTCTGTTCTCGTGTGGAAATGTGCATGCATATATATGTACAGTCAAGAAAATCAATATTATAGAGTTTTGATAATTACCTTTGCTGTTTCTAGATTGCTCCCAGAAGCTGTGACTGTAATGGCTCCTTGGCTGCTGCTCCTAGATCGCACAATCGCAAGTGCTAGACCGCTATATGCCTTCCTCTGCTCGGAAGGAAATGCTGTATAGTCCGCTGGATCGCCATTATCAGTTGCTACGAGCTCGCCTGCCCCAGATACATTAAATGCGATATCATTAGTCGCTCGAGGTACAATGCGACCCTTGCTATCAATAACCTCGACTGTGATGTAGGCCAGATCTTCTCCATCTCCACGTATCGAGGGCCGATCTGCCGCCAGGCGCAACCCTACAGCATCTCCGGCGGTTTGAACCGTGGCCGTCGCCCAGACCTTGCCGTTTTTGTAGGTGACGACATGGAGCTCTCCCGGCGAGTAGACAACCTTGTCCCAGCGAAACCGATACGAGTACTCTGCTCTCACTAGACGGCCTTGCGATTTTCCATTCAGGAATAATTCCGCCTCATCCGCGGATGAGAAGACATGAACCGGCGTTACTTTTCCGGGTCGCTCCGGCCAGGTCCAGTGCGGGAGAATGTACGCTGTCTGAAGGTCGGGTCGCCAGCGAGCCTGATATATATAATATCGCTCTTTAGGGAAGCCAGCGAGATCGACAATCCCCGAGTACGAACTCCGTGCATCGTAGGGCGTCGGCTCGCCGAGATAGTCGAATCCCGACCACACGTACTCGCCGGCGACAAAGGGGTACGGGTCCTGATGAGAAAATACTTTATCGGCCGATGCCCCGAAGTCTGCGGAGTATAGCTCATACGCGCTGACTTGCAGGGTAGTCGAGTTGCCGCCGGACGTGTCATTGACGGGAGCGCTGTCCACGCTGGTGACGGGGAATATGTATGTCCCACGCGTACTTAGCGCTGAAGCTGTTTCACTGCTCTCGATCAGTTTTTCGGGGAACGCCGCGTGGAAGGCTTCGTAGAGAGGAGGCGTCGAGATGCCTGCTAGACTAGAGTACGCGGGTGTATCGCGGATTCCTTCGCCCTGATAGTTTAAGCTGATGACATCGAAGACCGTAGGGAATGTCTGGTTAGGTTTCGCCGAGTTCATCGAGGCGGTGACTAGTCTCGTCGGATCCATTTCATGCGCGATGTCAACGAGCTCCTGCGCTACAGCGGCGCCGTCAGCGCCCGTTTGCTGCTCGCCGACCTCGTTTCCGACGCTCCATAGGTAGATAGACGGATGATTGCGATCTCGACGAATGAATGTCCGCAAGTCGGGCTCATGCCAGTCGGGAAAGATGAGATGGAAGTCATTGGGGTTCTTCTGGATCTCCCAGCAATCGAAAATTTCGTCTAGAACTAGGAAGCCCTTCTGGTCTAGCAGATCGAGTAATTCGGGCGCGGGGGGATTGTGAGAAGTCCGGATGGCGTTAACGCCTAGGTCGCGCAAAATATCCAGCTGCCTTTCTGCGGCGCGGATGTTGAAGGCGGCTCCGAGGGCTCCTAGGTCGTGATGTTGATTGACGCCCTGAATCCGGACATGCTCTCCATTGACTAGCAAGCCTTTGTTTGGGTCCAGGACAAAGGTGCGGATGCCAAACTTCGTTTCGTAGATATCGATGGCTTTATCACTATTTCCAGTATAGAGCTTTGTGACAGCGATATACATGTTGGACTTCTGAGTTGGCCAGACTCCCCATAACTGAGGGTTTCGAACGATAGTCGAGCTTTTGGAGTCCACGCTCTGACCCGGTGATACACTCACAACTGCTCGAGGAAAGGACACAACTTTAGCACCGGCTTCTCTGGTTTCTGAATTGAAAGCGAACACATCGGTAGAGATATGAACATCGCTCCTCGTGGTTGCTTTATTCTCTACCGAAACCACCAAGTTGAGGGTTGCTGACGAGGAAGACACTTCTTCGCTAGTTATATACGTTCCCGATTGGCCAACATGCGTCTTATCAACCTTGGTGAGCCAGACATTGCGATATATACCCCCTCCAGGATACCAACGAGAAGACTGCGTGGGATTATCAAGCCTAATTGCTAACTGATTGTCATTTCCGACAACGAGGTGAGGAGTCAAGTCGAGGCGAAACGAGTTATAGCCATACGGCCAGCCGCCTAATAGTTTCCCATTAAGCCAGACAATAGCATACGACATGGCTCCGTCAATATCCAGATATATGTGCTTGTCGGCATCGTCCGGTTCAACGCTAATTTTACGCCTATACCAGCCAACCCCTTGGACTGGCAGCCGCCCCATCGAGCCGCCGACGAGGACATCGTCTCCGATGTAGAATGGCCCTTTAATAGCCCAATCATGGGGTACATTGACAGTCTCCCAATTACTGTCGTCGAAGCTTTGCTCTGCGTATTGAACTGTGATATTCGGCTCGGACGAAGGTCGCTGATGGCGATTACTAGGGTCTGCGATGAAGTCGTTCCCTGACGGCAATACGTACGCCTTGAGCTGGTCGTAGCTGACACCATCAGGATTTTCAAATGAGTGCCAGAACCGCCAATCTGCGTTGAGTCTAATTACTTGGCGACCGCTTGTTGATGTCTCCGATTGACGGCCTTTGACTGCGTATGCGGCGGTCCTTGTCGAGTGATTCAGCACCAGGCAACCCAGGCCAAGGAGCTGAACGGCATTTTCCAGTATAAAATGAGCAAGCATTATGGTTTAACGTGTTCGATGTGCGAAAGCAATGAGCACGTTACACTGCCATCCTCACCGAGACTGCTCGCCGAGCTTATATGCAGAGACGATGGCTCATCTCCAATTCTTGGTGCCATGATCGATCGAGGTACACATGCATCTCACTCCTATGCCCTCATGCTATTCTATGCATATACAATTTTTCCACGAAGCAGGAATGATACAGCGGCAGATCTAGGCACAATACCCACATGGCCAGATCTCGCGATTGGGCCGGCTCCGAGTAAACCGGCCCGGCACCCCGCATGAGGAGAAGATGGTGATTGCCGAAGTCCCATGCCCTCGAGGGGGAGAGCTTGGCTTGGGGAAAATGGGGTAGCTACCGCTCTCATACCTATTCCACGATAATGAGAAGGGAAGAGCTGTTCGATGACGTATATATGAATAGTATGTTGTGAAAAAGTGTCTTGATATCAGTCAACAGCTGGCTGAGACATCCAATGTGCTGAGAGACGAGTATTCAGATTCCCCTTTTCCGTGCGTTGCACCCGCCGCCACAGCCAACGCGGTCAACTCACCTCAATTGACTTACAAGCTACGGGCAGACATGCCTGTAACTCTTACATCTTTCCGATGACGAAAATGCTCTGTACTTTGATGCTTGCCCAGAGGTCGACTGTGGCCTTGATGTAAGTTCGAACTGAGGATGCCGATTTGGCTACCATGGCCCGGAAGCCATGCCACATTCTATTCCCCAACCGGGAAATGGACCCAATCGGAAACCACTTCTAAAGGATGCCAATCGTGAAGTGAGTTGCATGCTGTACCAGCAGCAGTGTCGGGTTTCAATTGGACCGAGAAGACCGCAACCAAGCCAAGCAGCGCCGCCCGCAGCCGGGATATATGACCCCCGGCCTCGGATCTTCATACCATACTCCTAAATAGCTGCCCAAATCTGCACAGATGCCCAGGAGGGATGGCCGTCGGCTGCGGAATGAAAATGAATAGATATCTAAGAACAGTCTAGAGAATAAATGAATGAAACACAATACTTGTCTCCCGACCTTAGTGACCACCACGACTCCCAACATCATGTTCACACACTCGGATGACCACGCCCTAGAATACCGGTACGATTCGGAACTCGTCCGCATCGAAGCCTGGGGCCCCAATGCTCTCCGCATCCGCGCAACCTACGAGCCCACACTCCCCGCGGAGAACTGGGCTCTCTCGGAACCGGTTCCGGAACCGAGTGTCTCGATCAGCGCAGACGCCGACCAAGGCATTATTCGCAATGGCAATATCAGAGCTGAAATCAACCATAGGGGCAAGATAACCATCTTCAAAGGGGTTTCCCCGAGCAAGGTTATTCTAGAGGAGTTCATGAGACAGCGCTTGGACGTCAAGGATCCCAAATGCTCTGCCCTGCGGATCGTGCCGCGCGAGTTTAAGCCCCGGCTGGGCTCAGACTCATGGCACTTGACTGCAAGGTTCGAGGCACTACATGCCGACGAGAAGATCTTCGGCATGGGCCAGTACCAACAGCCCTACCTAGACCTGAAAGGCGCAGATATCGAACTAGCGCAGCGCAACTCGCAGGCGTCGATCCCATTCGCAGTCAGCTCGGAGGGCTACGGCTTCCTCTGGAACAACCCTGCCATCGGCCGTGCAGTTTTTGGCAAGAACGCCACGACCTTTGAGGCGTTCTCGACGCGAGTGCTGGACTACTGGGTCGTTGCGGGCGATACACCCGCGGAGATCGTCCGTGCGTATGGTAAGGTGACGGGCACTGTCCCGCAGATGCCGGAATACGGCCTTGGTTTCTGGCAATGCAAGCTGCGCTATCAGACGCAAGAGGAGATCCTCGAGGTGGCGAGAGAGCATAAACGTCGTGGTCTGCCCATGGATGTGATCGTGGCGGATTATTTCCACTGGCCGAAAGAGGGCGAATGGAAATTCGACCCGACGTTTTGGCCCGATCCCGGTTCGAATCTCCTTTCATTTTCCCCTTTTTCTTTCAATCTTTGGTTTCATGACAAGTACTCATATGTAAGACTACAGACGCAATGATCGCCGAGCTAAAATCCCTCGATATCGAGCTGATGGTCTCCATCTGGCCAACAGTAGACCGCAAATCAGCAAACTACGCCGAGATGCTCGAGAAGGGTCTGCTCATCAGACAAGATCGGGGCTGGCGGGTCGTGATGGAAGGCGTGGGAAATTGTGTCCATTTCGACGCTACGAATCCGGAGGCACGCGAGTACGTGTGGCAGAAGGCCAAGGAGAATTACTACGATCGCGGCATCCGCATCTTCTGGCTCGACGAGGCCGAGCCCGAGTATACGCATTATGATTTCGACAATTATCGATATCATGCCGGCCCGGATCTAAGTAAGCCTCATAACAGCCCCTTAAACTTTGATCATAATACCCCTAAACACCCGCAGACCAGGAAAAAAGGAGCAAAACCTACTCGGGCAAATAAGAAAAGCCCAAATATTTGCGAAACCTCTCTCTTAGAAGCGATAACAGCTAACAATCAGCAGTGGTGGGCAACATATACCCAACACAGTATTCCCGCGCATTCTACGAAGGAATGAAAGCAGCAGGCCAAGAAAACATCGTAAATCTAGTCCGCTGCTGCTGGGCCGGTAGTCAAAAGTACGGGGCTCTACTGGTATGAAAAACCACCCATTACTACTTTCCATTCCCTAAACACTCTCCATCAATCCCCAGACGAATATAAAACACCAACACTAACACACCCTCTCACACAGTGGTCTGGAGATATAGCAAGTTCCGTAAGTTTGAGTCCCAGCGACATTTGATTTCTCTGAATTATTCTCTATCACAGCTATCATCCTACCTACGCTCGGCATTCAAGACGTCGAGATACCCCCCTCCCAGAATAGATAGACAACCCTAAGCATCATAACTAACCCAGCACACCCCCAGTGGCCAAGTCTCCGCGCCCAACTCTCAGCCGGTCTAAACGCGGGCCTGGCAGGAATCCCCTGGTGGACAACAGACATAGGCGGTTTCCACGGCGGCGACCCGCGCACCGCATCCTTCAGAGAACTATTCATCCGCTGGTTCCAATGGGGCGCCTTCTGCCCCGTCTTTCGGCTGCACGGGGACCGCGAGCCACAGCAGCCACAACACGGATCAACAGGCGGCTCGCACTGTCTCTCGGGAGCGCCGAACGAGGTCTGGTCCTACGGCGAGGAAGTCTACGATATTTGCAAGACGTATCTCTTCCTACGGGAGAAATTACGGGATTATGTGAGGAGTCTGATGGAGGCGGCCCATGTCCACGGGGACCCCGTCATGAGACCCCTGTTCTACGATTTCCCCGAGCAGAGACGTCTCTGGGATGTCGAGGATCAGTACATGTTCGGTCCCAAATATCTCGTGGCTCCCGTCTTGCATGAGGGGCAGCGTGCGCGACGCGTCGTTTTGCCACGTGGGTGTGAGTGGCAGGAGTTGAATGCTGAGGGTGAGCGGATTGGCCCTATACACTCGAGCCCGCGCACGGAGGAGGATGGTGATGATTACAGTCAATTTGCCATTACAGTGGCCGCGCCGTTGGAGTATATGCCCGTTTTCGAGAAGATTGACTAAGAAGTTGAAACACGTTAATCGAGGAGCTGAAAACAAATAGTCGCGTGAAATAATGCAACCGATATTCGTATCCCGTTGACAGCACTGCCAGACCAGGTGAGTGTTCGGTGTTGATGCACTATACTCAGCAGAGTTCTTGTAATTAAGCAATAAGATTCACACTCAAATGAGAAGGCATCACATATTTGGTATCTTGCCAATTTATTGAGGCGATAAACTACATGTAATTATTACAAGCACAGCGAGGTCTCGTCAAATCTAACTTCTCGATCCCAGAATGGTGTTATCCGTTCACGCCAACCAGGAAAATCAAACTAGACTCCCCTGCCACTCCGTACACGCAAAACCAAATCGTAAAAACAGATTTTTCCACCGTCGTGGCTATGCGCACGCGTCATAGTCCTAATCATACCTCATTAAATCACACGAGTTTAGATATCTCATGTGAGTTAGAGCCATTGTTTCCAGTACTAATAGAGGTACCTTTATAGCTCGTTCTTCGCCTTCTTCTTTGCCTCAGTGGCACCCGCACCCAACTGGCCGACCACCCATTGGTAGGCGCCCTTGACGCTCTCACCAATCTTGGCAAACGCAGTGTCTACAGGGTTCGTAGTACCGTACTTGAAGTACGTAGACTGCTTACGGGCCTCAGCCTTAAGCTCGTTAAGGGTCGAGCCCTGGGGAACTGACTATAAGAGATGTCAGTATCAAGGTACGAAGTTGAGTTGGGATGGTGATTCTTACTACGCCATAGCTGTCCAAATAAGACTTGAGCTCGCTTTCACTCCATGTGTCAAAGACATTGTCCTTGGCAGATTGAGTTGCCTGAGAAAGATAACTTGTGGCCGAAGCGTATGAGCCGCCGCCAGCGCTTGAGGCGGAGGCGTAAGCATCCTGAGCTGCTTTAACTAGATCTTCGCGGGTGGCATCGGCACTGTCGCCTACTTGCTTCGCAGCAGCATTCCCGCTGCTGGCAAGATACTGCTTGAGGTTCTGGTAAGAGAGATCATCCCAAGTCCATGCATTGGGTCCCGAAGTCGCTTTGTGAGCGTTGCGTCGTACCAAAGCACGAAGGTCATCAGTCTTAGAGGCTTGAGGAACAGGTACGCCGCGAGCATCAAGATAGGCCTTTAGCCTGCTGTCAGACCAAAGCTTAATGGCTTCATCGAAAGCTGACTGGGCAGCCTGGCTAGCACTATCGGTAGCTTTGGCATACTCGTTTCCGGCTTTGGTAGTAGCAGCACCAAACGCACTAGCAGCTGAGCCTGTAAGGGTGTCTCCTAGAAGTTCAGCGCGGTGCTTGCGCACGAGTGCACGAAGTTGATTGGTCTTGGTACCCTGAGGCACTTTTCAAACTGTTAGCAGATATCCACAAAATGACATACCCAGAACTTACCTGTAATTCCATTCTTGTCGCAGAACTCTTTCAGCTGAGAATCACTCCAGGCATCGATAATCTTGTCTGTCAGGGATCCGTAGGCAGCATTGGCTTTCGCAGATGCGGCATCCAGCTCCGCTTGCGACTTAAGGTATGCAATACGGGAGTTGCGGCGAACCTCGGAGATCAACTTGTCGCGCTACAAGATATTAGCATGCTACACTCATAAAGGTGAAATTGAGGCGAAAACGCACAGTGGTGGGTTGAGGAGCAGGGATGCCATGAGTATCCAGCCACTCTTTCAAGTCAGATTCGGTCCAAGTCTCATACAGCCAGTTTCCAGGATACGCAGCTGTCTCTCCGGCCTTCTTGGCAACCTTTTCGTAATTGGCGCGGATCTGCTGGAGCAGCGTATCGCGTTTTCGAGGTTGAGGAACTGTACAATTGGTAAGCTCACATGTCAAGATGTATATGAAGAAACGGGGACAGACCTGGAATGCCATTTTTATCAGCAAAAGCTTTGAGGGTGCTGTCGGTCCATGTGTCCAAAAACCAATCCTTGGTATCGGTCCAGGCCTGTTGCGCCTTATCCTCCGTCTCATACCATTGTGACTGGACTTGAGAGACTAGGGAATTCTTGTTGGATTCAGCAGCTTCTTTAGTCTCCACCCCCTTGGACTTCAGGTAGGTGCTAAGCTTGTCTGAGTCCCAATTCTTGTATGGTGAGATGGCATAATTGTCCCAGTTCTTCTGGATGAGGTTCTCAAGATCTTTGCGATCGGCGGGTGTAGGGTAGGGTATATCATTGTCGGACAGCCAGCGTTCCAGCTCAGTCTCGTGCCACTTGTTGTAGGCTGTGAAATATGAGGTTAGCACCGGCAACAGAGGATTCGAGTGAAGATGGGAAGATGGAAAGATGTACGAAGAAGGGTGATTTAGTGTTATATATGACAAGACGTTGACGACCTACCTGCTTTGGAAAACCAGTTACTGCTGCCAACGGCGACATTAGTCGCCAGGGCCAGGGTGAAGAGGCTTGTCAACCTCATCGTGGCAGGGCTCAGATGACGAGAGCCAAAGAGCCGATATGCGTCGCTTGAATGTGAGAGTACACAGGTTGGGTAGGAGAATTAATGTGTTCGTGGTGGTTCGGGATGTTTTATCGTGGATGGTGATAATGAGAAGTGGTGAGAAATAGAGTGGTGGTAGGTTGGAGGGGAAGATGTGCAGAAGATATTCAACAGTCTAGTGGTGAGAAGCGAGAAGGACGCTTTCGTCTCACACGTCACGTCAGTTTGGTTGATTGTGGTTCTGCAGCATGTGCAAGAATTAGGTTGCCTAGGCTCGTCTGGGTATTCCAAGGGCAAATTTGGCAACGAACAAGTCAATCAACAAAGGTTTATGTGGTCGACTAGGCTACATAGAGGTAGAGTGGTACATGCAGTATACATGGCTTCTGGGCTGCAGTGGACAAGGCAGTGGAGTTTGTGGTGGTTGTCACTGGCATGATGATTCAATAATGCGTCACGCCATCGGCGGCTCCCTCTTTACCCTCTTTACTTCCCTCTCGACTTCCCTCTCGACCTGTCCGCAGTCACAGTGATGGAAGGCGCCGCTCCTTGTCTAGTCGAAGGCAGCTATGTCTCAGTTCTTCCAGTTACCAGGTAATAGCATTGCTGATAGCACTTTCTAGAAGTGGCGGCATGCCTCCTGCCCCGTACCTACCTCAATATGTCTCTACTTGCCTATATCATATGTGCCTGGAGGTATGGATTTCCCACTGGTTTCAATACACGTCATAATATTTTATTGAGTCTCTTGCCCTCCTTCTCTAAGCCATTCCAAACCAGTCAACTAGCCCAAAGAGGGGTAGACACATGTCGTACTCTTAAAGCCCCTTTCATGATAGTCATCCCGTCGGGCATTTAAACGCCATATATGACGTATGAAGCGTAAAAGTCTCAAAGCAGCTAAGAACTGTATGTCAAGCTGAAATCTCGATCTTCACCTGCCCACGGCTGCGTTTGTTTCACAGGCAAAGAGAGCTACTGATGTTGGCCAAGGAGGAAATGCTCCACAGGAGCTTTCATGATGTCATGCTTAGGCATTACCCCACAGCAGCTTCAGCCACTATTTGGCCAGAACTTGGCTTCATAGCATGTGGGGCTATGCGTCGGGCATTCGAGTTCTAGCCCACATGAGTGGCTGATGACTATTCCATCATTTCATGTCGGCAACCGGTCGCGTCTTTTCTGCACAATGGTGAGAGATGAGGCGAGCGTGGGCGATGGTGGTGATAACTACCTAGGTAGGGTAATGGCTGCCTACGGTCGCGATATTAATGTGCCTTCACCCAATGGGCCCACGTAAAGCTCAGCCTCAGCAACTTTGAACCGACCAATGGATGCTCTTTGGTGTCATTCGACTTGGGAGCCATCTTGTCGCGTGTCTGACGGCGACCCCTCTCGGGTACGAGAGAAAAGCAGTTCATTCAATCTTGTGCTTTTGCGCGTTTCAGGGTGTGTTGAGTGTTATTCTTCGTCGCATCGTCGCAACAAGTAGACAACGGGGCGCATTCAAGCGCATGAAGCATTCGGTCTGATCTGTATAGCTGTAACGCTCGCCCAGCCAAAATGCAACAGAACGTTGTTTCTCCGTTCTGCTGACTGGCGAAAAACTCTGCCACCTGCAGCTTGGCCGCCCCGCTGCATCTGTTATACGAATTTCTTGGGCACCATCTTCAATTTCTCCTCATTACCTAATTCCTAATTTTTGTATGATATCAAGGAAATTGCGTATGAACGCGTTTGACGCCCACGCAGGGCCCTACATATTTGCACAACCATGTGAGCTGCTCGACTGTATAAGACACGCGTATCCTGACCCTTCTTTCGGTGTTACAGTTCCTGGTTTCGAGCCCATATACTCGTCTCTTTAGATTTCAACTGGCCTCCAGAGATACCAGCTTGATTATTATGGCTGAACACGACGAAGAAACTGCGCAGGTGCACGATTTCCTGTTTTGGCTTGCACCTTTACTATATGATCAATACCATGGGGACTACTTTTCGCGTCGTCTTCCCGGAACCCTAGAATTATTTCTCTCGTCTACAAGATACACTGATTGGGTACAAGGAGAAGTTGGAGTCAACCGCAGTACTCTCCTAATTGGAGAGTCTGGAGTTGGCAAGACAATTCTAGTATCTGCAATAACCGACGACTTGAGGAAGAGATTCTCGGAAAAGGCAGATGTCGGAATTGCGTATCTGTATTGTACACGGCAGAATCGCGGCCTTCAAAAGACCTCCGATCTATGCCTAGGGATTACAGCCCAGCTCTCAGCTCAATGTTTGACCAAGAAACGCTCGCACATGGCGGGCGGCCTTCCCAATAAAGTCGATCATTTGTACCGTATGAAGAACTGGTCGAGAATACGACCTACGGAAGATGAGGTATGGCAGTCTTTGAAGAGTGCGGTGAGCGTATTCGAGAAAACTTTCATCGTTGTGGATGGTATCGACGAGATGGAGGAGAAGAGTCGGAGAGAGATTTTGAAGAAATTGAGGGTGTTAATGAGAATTTTCGTGGGTATCAGAATGTTGATAAGCTCGAGGGTCCGAGACGGCATTGTAGAAATTTTTGAAGGTGAAAAAGAGGGCATTGGCACTGTTGAAATTTGGGCACAAGAGGGGGATTTGATGACTTACATTGACGGAGAGTTAGACCAATTCCCGCAATTTCTCCATGATGACCAGCATCTGAGAATGGAGCTCAAGCAAAAGGTCATGGCGGCATCCTCTGGTAGTTTCCTGCGCGCCCATCTCTACATGCGCTCTCTCGGAGTTCGCTCAACATATGAATCGCTACAAGGGTCATTGCTGATGCTCCCTGCAACACCCAAACTGCAATACGAGGAGGCTGTAGCAACGCTTATGCAGAACAATGACAATTGTCAAGGTTCAGTCATGGTCCTAGCTAAACAAGTCTTGAAATGGCTCGTTTTTTCAAAGCGACAGCTCACCTTCTCTGAGCTCCGATATGCTCTGGCCATCGATTCCGAGTGTCCCCAGTTCAACCTAGAAAAGCTGCCAACGATGGAAAATATTCCGGATAGCGGTGGATTGGTGCATATCAATTATGCAAGCAGAACGGTTCGCACTCATCACAGCCAAATAGAGGATTACCTCAGGCAGACGGTGGAGCGTTGGTGTCCAGGTGCCCAGCGAGAAATTGCTCAGGCATGCCTCGCATTTCTTTCGCTTTCAGCCTTTGAAACTGGACCATGTAAAAGCGATGCCGAATGCGAAGAGCGGAAATCGAAGTGGCCATTGTTGGAATATGCAGCACTGTACTGGAGCCAGCACGCTCAAGACGCCAAGTCCTCGTTTCTACAGGCTGTAGAGCTACTGCAGGACGAGCAAAAGAGAGAAGCAGCTTGGCAAATCATGAGGACAGTGCAGGTGTATCCTCTGAGACAAGACAAGGACAACACGTGGAGCGAAAAATATTCGAAGGATGCGAACGCCCTGCATGTGGCTGCATACTGCGGGGTGTCCAGTATTTTCCGCGACCTGCTCGAGGGCGAAGATGTACATATTGTTCAGAGGGACAGTTACGGATTTACACCTCTTGCCTGGGCTGCATGCGGTGGGCATCAAGATATTATGAAGCTCATAATGGACAATACTGATCCGGATCTCGACGCAAGGGATTATAATGGGCGCACACCGATGTCACTGGCGGCTGAAAACGGACAGTTAGTTTCCCCCTTTCGGCAGGTTTGAGGCCGCATTTCTCCTGCATGCTCCCAATAGTTGAGCTGAACTCTTACTCTATTTAATAATTACTGATCCCAGCGTGTAAACAGTGAGAAGGTGGTGCGGCTTCTCCTGGAAAGTGGCGCCAATCCTAGGCTGAAAGACCTCGAGAAGGCAACGCCCCTCTGGTATGCTGCTGTAGAAGGACATGCCTCAGTCCTAACGCACCTACTCAGTTGCGAAGGCGTCGATGGAAATATTAAGGTCAAGATTGGCAAGGATGACGACGATGGGCATAGTCCACTTTCTATCGCAGCTGTTAAAGGCTACACTGAGGTCGTCAGTCTACTGCTCGACGATGCTAGAATTGATCCTCATGTGAAGGACAAGAAAGGCCATTCCCCACTATGGCTCGCCGTCCAGAACCAACACGAGGAAACAGTCAAAATGATTCTCGATAAAGTTGGAATACACCCAGACTCAGATACACGCAGCGCTGATTCGGTTCTATGCACCGCAGCGGAACAGGACAATGCAGAGATTGTTCAGATGCTGCTTGCTAGAGAAGAAATTAACCTGAAAGAGGCTCCAAAGCTGGGAGGTTCTGCTCTAAGCAGAGCCGTGCACCTTGGCCATGAAGGGATTGTGAGGTTGCTGCTTGACAAGGATGGTATGGATATATCCAGCGCAACATGGAGTGATGGGCGCACAGTTCTGCATATCACGGCCTTCATGGGCAACGCAACACTGACGAGGCTGTTGCTAGAGAAAGGTGTCGATCCGAATGCCCAAGATGACAAAGGCCGGACACCACTTTACCTAGCGGCGGAAGATGCACATGAAGATGTGGTGGAAGTCCTCGTCTCAACACCTGGTATTGAATTAGAATTGAAGGACACAGAGGAGAGCCGTACCGCTCTCTCATGGGCAATCAACCCGAAGTGGCCCCGGAATCAGTACGCCGATTACAAAAGGACTATTCAGATTTTGATAGCTGCCGGCTGTGATCCAGACTCGAAGGATTCTAAAGGTCGCACGCCACTCTCACATGCTGCGAGTGTAGGCAAATTAACCTTAGTTGAGCTGCTGCTGGACTGCCAGACAGTAGAGCCTGATTCACGGGATGAGAATGACTGGACACCACTGTTCTGGGCGGTTGCATACGGACACGAGAAGGTTGTCGAGGTCCTACTTAAATTTCCTAATGTAGACGCAGATGATAGAGGCAGACGTTACCCCTATAGGTATGGAAAGACGTTACTGTGTGTGGCCGCTGCTCATGGTCATCTTGCCATCGTCAACCTCCTATTTTCGAGACCCAACATCGACTTGGAAGGCAAGGATGGCAAAGGCCGGAACGCCTTGATGCAAGCGGCCGTAAATGGCCATGCCGACGTTGTTCGACGATTTCTCGAGCTGGAGTCGTTTGATGTAAACTGCAAAGACGATGATAATCTCGATATGATTTCAGCCGCGGCAGTAGAGGGACATAGTGAGGTCGTAAAAGTTCTTGCGGGGTCCCAAAGAATCAATATTGACGCGATGAACGGAGATGGCCGAACCCCTTTGTCTCTAGCGGCGGAGATGGGTCATAGAGAGGTAGTAGAGCAGCTGCTGAAAGTTCCTAGTATAGACCCCAACTCTCAGGACCGAAATGGGCGGACACCTTTGTCATGGGCAGTCGGCCCAGCAGATCCCTGGAGAAGACGAGGCGAAAATGCAGTTCATGTAACCGAATTGCTACTTCGGAATAAGGATATCAAGATAAATCTGGCGGACAATAGAGGTTGGACTCCTTTGTCTTGGGCAGTCCAACAACGTAAGGGAGATGCCATTGTCGACCTAATTCTCGCAACACCCGGAGTCGATCTCAATTACAAGGATAGGGAAGGGCTCACACCACTTTCTCTAGCTAAAGGCAAAGGTTGCAAGCTAGCGGTTGACCAATTGCAATGCGTTCTTGGCATTCATATTGAATCGATTGAGCCAAAGACAGCTGCAAAGCGGGAACATTCTGAGCAAGCTACTGACAATGAGTCCACTATTAATGAAGAAGAGATTCAGAACCAATTCGATCGTACAGACTATAGCAGCGATTCCCGCGCAGATGAGCCAGGCGAAACAGAAAGACACCATTTGCGCGACGAACTAGGGAAGAAAATGTATCTTCCTTTAGTGCCTCAGCAGCCAGCGGACGAGCAAAGCGATAGTAAATTATGCAAAAGATGTGAAGCGTTTGATTTGGACAAATTCTTCTCTTGGCGTCCGCGAAATGGGAGTGGAGACCTAGTCGCTAAGCTGGGAAGGGTGGATGAGGCTTGGGAATCAAAGCCATGCGCGATGTGTCGTCTCATCGCGGCCATCCGTCCGAGAACCGCACTGGGCGACAATGTTGATCACGAGTTACGAAGCTTCTCAAGTACTGATGCCTGGCTTTGCCAGGATCTGCTTCGGTGCCACCGGCACTTCCAATCTAGCTGGATCGACACAGTATTCCTTGCTGTTGTAGATCCCTCGTACGATCGATTTTGGGGGGGAACTCACGATGTGCTTCGGTCGGGCTTCATCGCACGCGTGGGATCAAATTGTCGGACCGGGCTGAGAGCGCTCACAGTCCCTAGGATGAAATCCGATCAGATAGATTTCAGCGTTGTGCGGAGTTGGATCGATTGCTGCATCAACACGCACCTCAACAAGCGTTGCAAACCCAAACCGGAAGCCTTCGATACCGTCCCTCATCTTGAGCTCATAGATTGTGTAAATCGAAAGGTCATAACACCTTCGTCATCTACGCAAGAACGATACGTTGCACTGAGCTACGTCTGGGGACCCTACGAAAGACCAGAGCTTGACGATGGTGATCGTCTCGGGAAGGTAGAATCGGTCGTTGAGGATGCAATGCATGTTACGCTTCAACTGGGATTTACATATCTCTGGGTGGACCGACATTGCATCAACCAAAATGACAAAGCCATCATGAAAGAACAGCTTCATGCTATGAACATCTTGTACCGCACCGCTGAGCTCACTATCATCGCAGCTGCTGGCTCTAACTCCTCATTTGGACTTCCAGGAGTACATGGCCGATCCCGGCTGGCGCAGGCATGTTCAAAGATTAAAGGACACATTTTGACATCTATACCACCCGATCCGGAGACAGACATAGCTACCTCAAAGTGGCACACTCGAGGTTGGACCTATCAAGAGGGACTTTTGTCGCGCAGGCGCCTGATATTCACCGAGCACGAAGTGTCGTTTGAATGCAATAAATTACTTGCTCGGGAAGCTATCGCGTTACCGATGCGCATATATAAGATGTCAGCGAGAATTTCTCCGACTCGTTTGCATCCCGGTTCATGGAGCTTCCCTCGCAGTGGGATTGGCGGATCTCGCAACTCCAGCTCGAATTTGTTCACCCGACTCCGAGAGTATACTTCTCGAAGTCTTACATACGAATACGACGTTCTAAATGCCATGCTGGGAATCTTCCAGGCTTATGAGGAGTTAAATCCTCCAGTATATCATTTATGTGGTGTTCCAATGTTGATAGGAAATGACCTCTCTCACTCCGAAAAAAGTGCGGCTTCGCTCGAGGGCTTTACCAACGGGCTCTGTTGGTATCTAACTGATCCTGCAACTCGCCGTTCAGGATTTCCTAGCTGGTCATGGGCTGGCTGGAAGGGGGTGGTTGGAGCGTACGGAAAGTACGAGATTGACCGCTCCATGGGACTCGCTATATATATTTCCATCGTTTTGGGACCAGGATCGCTCGTGCCTTGGGACGTCTTTGAACGGTTCCGGGCTTGGGAGAGGAAACCCCTGCAACAGTACCACGTGCTAGAGATAACGGGTGCTGTGATCGAATTGAGTATCTGTCCAAAGAGGGATAATTCGGGCAAAGACGAATGGGAGGCTTTCTTGTATCATGGCGATGAAATCAGCAGTGCCCATGTTTACCTCGATCGGACACCGTACGATGATGTCGAATTCAGGAAACGCCTTCTTAGTGAACGTTGGCTTGGTCTTCTCATTGGAAATTCCTATACCGGCCATGGCGGGTCGACTCACCTGCTGGTTCTAGACCAGAAGAAGTCTCCATGCGAGCGCATAGCATATGCCCGGACTTTCTCCACCACATTAGTCGACGAAGGGTTCGAACGGCGCACCTTTCGGCTGGGTTAAACCTCGACTAGCCGTGACTGGGTATAGAAATCCAAAGTTTGGAGAGATCAGGGCTATTGTGGTAATCCTCAGTTGGCAGCATTCTGCACCCATAGACTCAAGGGTGTCTGTCAACGGTGTCTGTCGCACTTCTCGATTTTTGTTCCAGCTCGGTACATGACCCAGCCAGACATATTCTCGGAGCCTGCCGTACATGATGCAACTGCGTTGGCGCTGGATCATCAGAGGAAGTACGACGAAGCGGAGAAGCAGAACCGGCGAGCGCTAGAAGAGTATGAGAAGGGACTGGTTGAATAGCACCTTTCTACGTGCTACGATCCAACATCGCAACTAAGAACTGATTGTATTTTATAAAAGCCATGCCAGCCTCGCAGGAGGCTGGCTAGCACTAAGCCAGGTGAGCTACGTGATAAGCTCGCTCAGGTCGCAACGAGCTACTTGAGCCACAAAAGGTATATAGAACCACGAAAGGCCCTTGTGGCGATGGTCACTACTTATCTTTGTTTGCAATCAGATTTGATTGATTGCTCAATACGCTCTAAGTAGGTATTGCGTTCCGTAACCCAGCCTTCGGCTAACTACATCCAAGCCCTTTCGGACTGAGGCGCAAGGTAGGTAGCTCCAACGCCTCATCTTTCGCCTGGGTGCTATTACATTACCTTTTGGATAGCCGCACCTCTGATCGCAGTGATGAAAAGGCCTATCGCACTGGTCGTGTTATGTTATGGGACTTTCCGTCTGAGCGTGATCCCCGCTCAGCTACTCTCGTACCTAGCTTTTCTTTTCTCCTCACACTTAGTTTTCAGTACAATATACGCTGTTTTCGGAAGCCTTGCCTTCTACGCCCACGTACAACAATATTTAAATAATTACAGCCACAACATTAGCTTTTAAGCTTTATATATACAATAAAATAGTTTTAGTGTTAAGACTTAATGTGGCAAATGTATATGTTTTATCTTTGTATGTAAATTTATATAAAAAAGTACAAGCTAACTGGTTTAAGTAAATTAATCTACAAAAGCCCCATAGTATAGAATTATCATCCTGGAGACCTGTATGTATGCACGACGTCTGAAGGAGATAAAGTAGGACGCAAACAGTGATTTGCTATCTCCTAAATATTCGTACTCTGCCGTGCCTATTTCCGAAGCAAGGCCCATTAGACAGACACATCGATTTCGCTGTGCTACCAAAAAAGAAGCAACCTGTCCCTTCCCCTGAGTTTATTTGACTATCATGCATTAAGAACCCTCCACGTTCTAAGATAAATAGAGAAGAAAATGAGTCGTGGTATCCATTACTGTATATATAATATCATGTCGTAGCCCGTGAAATACATTGAGCAACGCCGCGTTCCAACCATACGCTAAGCGGCTCTTCCCAATGTGAAATATACATATTTTATGTTAGTTTCCATCACCGTCTTGTCTTCGACGATGTGTCACAAACCTTCTGTTCTACGTATTAGTACTGTCTCGGTTATAGTTTCGATGATGAACGTACCTCACGACGCTGGGTGAAATCGGTATAGAATCCATTCCAAAGCTCTCTAGCCGAGCAATCTTCTTGGCCATTTTTAGTAACACATTTTGGCTGTTTGTCCTGGCGTATAGACTCGGACATCGGTATCCAGGGTTTGGGCACCGGCCAATCTGAGAAATGAAGGTACTTTGCTTCATTATAGACTGCGACTGGGTCAAACTCCTCACGATCGGTGCCCAGGTACTTCTCATGCTCGTCGCCACGAAATTCGCCTGTCAACAGGTCATAAGGGCGATGTGGGAGAATCATGGCCTGGTCGATGTAGAGTTGGTTTACGATCTCCATATCATAGTCGTTGCGGCTCGATGATTCGACTTGTTTCATGATGCGGTCGAACTCAACCTCACTAGGCTGAACCAGCATCAATTGGGACGACAGAATTTTGTTATCCGGGAATAGCCAGTACGCACGAGGCATGGCAACAGGACAGGGCGGCATCATGAAGAGTTCGTCCATCGGCTGGAGTATCGTGGCGTCGGAGTCGACGTTCAAGACGCGTTGGTACTGGGTCTGATTGAAGGCCAAAAGTTTTGTGAAAGACTCGGCCCATGTAGCTGAGGAACGTCAGTAAAGGCGCCAATAACTAGAATGGTACAGACGGCATACCATCTGCGCCGGACTTCTGCTGGACTGAGACGGGCACCAGCTTCACCCCGTACTGGTCTCGCGCCTTGATCAGCAATTTGGCTTCGTTCGATTTGGGGTTCGTCTCAGTCGGCTCCATCATGCTGTTTGGGTACATCATGACACGGTCGGCCTTCGCCTTTAGACGATGCAAGGTCTCGAAGATCATAACCGAGTTGCATAGATACTCCTTATTGGTGACATATTGGGTGTAGGCGTATCGCGACCAGTCGACGGAAGCATCGTCAAAGGAGGGTACAACGGCGGTCGGACAGTCTGCATTGGCGTTTATGGCAGTCGAGGAGCCACCGCGCATCGTAGCGAGGGTCGGTAGTTGATCATAGTGGCGCACAGCGAGGAAGAAGAGGCCGACGAAAGCGAGGGCAGAGCCTGTGTAGCGGATACGCTTCGAGGTGAGAATCTGGCCAAGGCTCGGCCTCAGATCGCCGCTACCAGAGCCATTGGCATCGGCACCCTGGACTTGACTGTATCCCCATTTGGACGACCATGAACCCCAGAGCGCTGCCATGGCGACGATTCGATGGCAGCGACTTTTAACGACGAATGCTTTTTAGAGATTGGCGCGGCGAGATGCGCAAACTTTGGCCAAGCCGGTCAAACGAAACCTTGTAGCTATTACCTGTGCAGTATTACCGCATTGAGCGTTGACAGCGCCTTTGCGCCGCAGGGACTAGCGCACGTCGTCGATAGTATCGACGCAGGATATAGCTCTTTTCGCGCGAATTCGGTAGGAGACAGGAAAGTAAGATGGCAAAACTTGATGCAAAGAAGTAACAGGTAGATATGTTCCTACACTACAGGCAGGAGTTTGGAACGTGAAGGGCAGCTGACGTGGCGTAACTCCCTAGCGTACCTACTGTGATCACTGCTGGGGCCACTATTTTGGCTTACCGTAGCGTGTAGCACTGGTCGAGCACTGGTGAACTACAGCGCTGGGGTAGGTGCTATAGACATAGATACCTTGCAGGTTAGCCGCGGTATAAGGCAATAATAGTGTTTGTGACTTGATTCGCTACAGTACGCTTACCATTATTAAGGGATCAACAATTCTTCTAGTATAAATGGTATTATAGTGTGTTGTTAAACTTCCCAATTCAGAGGCACGGATATTGAGCCTCAACTACCTGATACAGAAACTCAAAGCGCCTGTTACACAAAATCCTTTCAAGTTTTCCAATGCTTAGTCTATTCAAGCTACTATGTAATTAGGTAGATAGGCATCTGCGTCTCTATCTGTCGTGCTGTAGATCAGCAGTGGTATGATGCCCCAAAGTCGGAGCGTAGAGCCGTTGAAGTTTTCAGGGGTACCTAAGTGCCATAGATGCATTACTTAGTATACTATACGGTGTCTAAAGTTTGTGCACTGTATAGAAGTACCCTCAGTTTCTATTTTTGAAACGGTATCGGAAATGGGTTGGCGTAAAGCTAAGACCGCTCTAACGTAAGTATACACAGTTGATTGGATAGCATTCAAGCACTCTAAATATAAAGCTTGACTTGATTAGCCGGCTTAAATTACATGAACTTTCACGAGTAGCGTACAGCGTCGATCCATACCTCAGTCTCTAACTTCTTACAAGGGCATTTCTCTTTTTCTAAAGGCCATATATTCTTTGAGCGGCCTAACAGTACTCTGTACGATATAAGTTATTATCACTCCGTGTAACAAGTAAGATACGACGAACATACTATGCTGTATGTGTGCTCGTGCTGTATGTGTTACCTAAGTAGGAAACCCACAGTCCCTGAAACCAAATCAGTGTGAGTAAGCTAAGCTAATCCAAGCCTGCGCTAAGCCTTGCAACGGCCCTGCAATAATATGTACCTACCTACTTTATGCGCTACTGAGTACCGCGTGGATCTAACTAACCTTAGGTAAGTACATGTAAGTTAGGAGTCCTTGTGAAGTGTGCAGTATCCGACTCGCAACATTAGACCCAGGACCGCTCTATTCATTCTTAATACAACGAAGAGCAACACCATAGGAACTTGAACTTCAGCACTCACCGTAGTTCTTGCAAAAGAATGAAGAATGGGTACAGACGTCTTACTTATATACACCACGGTACTACCTTCTCGATAGGCGAGGTCTGACAGAGCGGCGCAGCACCGATAGGCCGTCTCATCTTGTGCTCCGCTACGGACCTCATACCACAAATGCACGCGATGTTCAAGGAAGTTCAGAGCTATTCCGTGATCGTCGGCTCAGCCCTAGCCAAAAGTGGCTAACAATCTCCCAGCACTTTGATCCTTCAGGTTCATGCGGGCCAGGCTAGGACAATGTCCTGACACAAGTGGCTGCTCAATCAGTACTCGATCATGGGGCAGTAGATGGGGAGTTGTCGTCTAGCCTATATCGCCCTCGGCAGGCAATAAGCGTGGTTGGGCGCTGGACACTGGGCGCTGGGCATTGGACATCGAGTCTCGTGCCCATAGTCTTTTTCTATCATCCGCATCGGGGGGCCAGTCTCCTACGTCTCCTACCTACCAGAGCTACCACTTGGTTCCATGTGTAGGTCAGACTTCTGGCCAGACTTCACTGTCGTTTTCTCTCTCTCTCTCCACTTGTCGCTCTCTATCCCAAAACCTTTCTTTCTTTGTTTCCCTTTTCCTCTCGTTTGAAGTCGTGTGTGTATGAGCTTGGCGGCTCTCTCTATTCTCGCGCTGCCTGCGCCTGGTTTGCGATAGAGCTCTTCATCATGCCGTTTTCGTCCCTTCCTCTACCTCTGTCACTCGTTTGCTATCTGGCTGTCGTCTCGAGAGTTGCAGCAGACGATCCCTCTCCTCTCGAAGTGCAATGGTCCGACTTAACGTATGGGCCAGATGGTCCCTGGCCAGCGGTCGAGGTTACTCTGGGATCTGATCAGACGATAGCTCTCTATCCGGGTCGAGAGTTTCAGTCGTTCCTACTGACAAGCGACTATTGTAATGCCAATACCTCATGCTCTGCTACGAAGGCGCATTTGTATAATAAGGCCCAAGCTCAGGTCGACAACACGGGATCAACCGGCGAGATTCAGTTTGCTCCGGGCCCGAATTTTATGAGCGGGCTGGAAATGGCGGGAGAAGATTCCGAGTCATGGATTGATAATATGGATATCAACGGAGTAACTGTACCGAATGTTTCTCTCGCGCTGCTCTCCTCATCGTATGCCGTCTACCCAGGCGGTTCATGGTATCCTCTCTCAGTAGGTTGCTTGGGCATTGGCGCGCCCGGCACCGTCAACCAGTCTTTCTCGACAGATGGGCCTTTGATCAACGCGAGTTTGATTCCCGGCTTCTTGCATTCTCAAAGCGAGCTGCCATCCAACTCATTTGCTATGCACATTGGTTCTGCCAACCCGGTCATGCCAGGCTCATTATACTTCGGAGGATACGATCAAAACCGCATAGTTGGAGATATTATCACCGAGTCGGACGATTATACCAAGGCAATCTCCTTGAACGACATCAGCATCAGAGTAGCTGATGGCTCGTCACCTTGGAACTTCACCTCCAAAAGTGGTCTCCTTGCCGCTAATAACGCTTCGATTTCGTCCGCAGGTATCAAAGTATCTGTCGATGGCTGCTCGCCGTATCTAACATTACCTCAATCAACATGTGATGCCCTTGCGGACCAACTACCCGTGAAATACAACAAGAACTTAGGCTTGTACATTTGGCAACAAAACGACCCGAAGTACTCCCGGATCGTTAGCTCAGCATCTGTCCTGGATTTTACTTTCCTGGCAGGCTCGAACACCCAACGCGTCAACATATCGGTTCCTTTCCGCCACCTTAACCTCACTCTGACACAACCGCTCGTCGACACCGACCAGCAATATTTCCCTTGTTATACTGGGCCCAGTAGCCAGTATACTCTTGGACGAGCTTTCTTACAGGACGCTTTTGTGGCTGCCAATTGGGATTCTAAGACGTGGTGGCTTGCACAGGCACCCGGTCCGAACATTCCTACTGCAGAGGTTGTCAACATAAATGAAGATGATACCACGATTAAGGCCAGCGCGAATGACTGGAAAGAATCCTGGTCTGGTTCCGTAAGTACTCCTTTCGAGTCTAAACACCCATCTTACTATGCTCTCAGGGCTAGTTTTGATATCATAGTCAAGAATTCAATGGGCAATTACTAACTGGTTATTACAGTGGACTGTTCTGACTCCTGACGATGTGGCAAGTACGCAAACAGCCGCGCCTGCTGGGGCCACTACCAGCGCAGCCTCATCTTCACCATCATCTGGTGGCCTGTCGACCGGAGCAGCAGCTGGCATTGGTGTCGGTGTAGGAGTCGCGGCGCTTGCTGCCATTGGAGCGCTTGTATTCTTCTTTCTCCGTCGCCGTAAGGCCGCTCCTAAAGCTGAGCTCGCGTCTCACTCAAACGGTACAACATATGAACCACCAGCGGGATCATACAACCCGCCGAACGGCACACCCCAGCAGGGTTATTATGCCCCTGTTAAAAATCCCGCTACCGGTTCTCCAGATATGTCGGTAGCCTACTCCCATAGCCCTAATTCTGCGGATGCATCCATGTATGGTCAACAGCACCCTCAGCAGTACCCCCAACAATATCCCCAGCAATACCCTCAGCAGTATCCTCAGCAGTATCCCGGAGGATATACTCAACCTTATCCCCAGCAATACAGCGCGGAGCTGTCGGCTGGAAACAACCCTACAGAACTTCCGGGTCCCGAAGTATACAACACTCAGACAGCACCAGGGTCACCACCAAACCAACAGCCCTCTCCGCATCCAAGCCAGGACCTGCAACACTCGGCACATCACTAGTGTAACTGAGTCTCGGAGCATCTATATGCATAATGATGGCAGGACATGCTAAGACATTTTGGTTTACAGCCGGCGTTGGGGTTATTTGTTTTCTTCGGTATACGATCTTCTCAACATATAACCTTTACTATTATCGCGTTTTCATTTCCCAGCTACGCGTGTACTATAATTTCACATTGCAAGGAAAAGATCCAATCGCATTCTGGACAGCATATAGTATACTTATTAGAGATATCCAAATGTGGAGTGAAGGGTTAAGAAGGAGGGGATGGTGCAAAACCAGCCATTGTGTTTTACTATGTATAAATCATACATACCATGTGTCAGCTAGCATAGACAAAATATTACTACAGTCAACTGTACTGTATATGTAGGACTCGTATGACGAAACGCGCCAGTGTCTTTTTAATGTCTTTTTCATGTACGTATCGCCTCGAGTTTGATAGGCTTGGCATTTGACTCGTTTCCGACGGCGCCACCCTGAATCCTTCGAGCCCCTCAGCTGGGGGGCGACCGCCATGCGTGCGGCCGCTGTGTGCGGCCGCTGTGTGGGCCGGCTGATTCCACGACCCGGACGACGCAAGGGAACAGTTGGGGGCGAAATTGCAGTGTATACCTCATCTCCTCCCTTTCCTAATCATCTGATACAGTCACATGCTGTACTGAGTATCTGCGACTCACCTCCAACAATGCTGGGCAACGATTCGAATTCGAGATAGACAGCCCCGGGAATTTAAACTCCAGCAGTTTACAGTATTTGCCGAACGATGCAAGTTCCTGCGACCGTGTAAACGCAGTTCCGGAGGCGCTGACGTGATCTTGATTGGCTAAGTACTATCTAGCGTCTACTTGGCTTGGCCCTGCGCAATTATCTTGGTCAGCTGTTTCATCAAGCGCTAGACGCGGGCATGGGGCCGGTCGATAGGTATGGGTGGGTGGGAGGGAGAAATCAGAATTACCAGATAAGGCAATTTTTAGTAGTGCTTACATGTCCGCTACAATGGGTCGAATGAGTCCTTGTTGCGAACCACCCTAGGACGGCTGTGTTGTATCTTCTCAAGCTATCGCGTTGCATGTTGTGGCGACATAAGGCTAATTCGGTTTGCACTGGCTAGGTCTAATTAAGTCGTGAGAAGTCTTCCTGTATTAGTCAAAAAGCTGGCGGCAATAGAGGTTCTCTCCCTACATCAGCCTCAAGCCAGACACACGATGGAACCGCCACAGTGGTAAGCGGCAAATGCCGAGATGTAAGTCCGCAAGCCTTTAAGTACGCTGATTGTTATGAATGTCGTGGATACTAAGTTATTAGAGTAAAGCAAGTAAACTGTTAAGGTATGAGCTGAGATTGCTGACATGTTAACAAGAAACTACGAGAATAAGTAGAGCATTGTTATATGTATTACGTAGGAAAATTGGAATGACCATTCTCATTGTACAGAATTTAATTCTTATAATCGCTCTCGAGGTGCGTAATGTACATGTAAGATATATGTTTCACCCTTAAAATAAAAATAAAAGATAAAAAGACAGAGCTATCTAAAAGCTTACCATATCTCTTAAGGTCAAACACAGTGTTACACCAATTCTAAGTGGAAGGAATTAGTGACGCCGATCTGTTTTTTTCCGGGACACTTCGAGTGACTATAACGTGACAATATACTCTTTTGGATTTGGGTCATGAAAGTGTTATATCTTTCCCTCTGTGGCACTTTGCAGTCGTTTTTGTCAGATGATGATTTCTTCATCTCTTGTCCTCCGGTATATTCATTCAGCTATATAGTCCGGCCACCGTCCGCCTACTCTGCAACAGGACAAGAACGTGAAAAAATCTTATCGTAGTATAAGTCTCAGCTGGTATGAGAAATGCTGTTTTAAGATACCATAACCCCGGGTTTGGAGGGCTACATACCAACTATTCATCATCCAAAGTAGTCATCCAGAGTGTAATCTACCGGACTTTCAACTCCACATTTCAAGGCGGATTATGTACAACCAAATATGATGACCAGGATATTCATCAAGGAACTTGGGGATGTAGCTATGCCAGTCGTCTTTCCAAGCGCTATAGCCCATTGTACCTGACGCATATTCCCACCAGACATGGCCCAATCAAGAATCGCAATCTCGCCTCCATCTCCAATCATGATGTTTTTGCGCTGCAGGTCACCATGTGTGAATACCGACTTGCCATTCCCCTTCATAAGTTGAGGCAAGACATGAGCATAGTAGTCAGTCTTGTGACAGAGTACATTATTGCGGCTCTCGTCTCTGTAGCGTAGGATGATGGCATTGATCAGCTCCTCCTCGGTCTTAAATGGCCCGTTCCTGACAGGATCTGGCTCGATAGTATCAAAGATGTCATCTCCGAGTTTCGTCATCCCCAGACCACCAAAGTAATCAGGGGCTGGTAGGTTGCGAAGAAGTTGGAGCGCATCACGTAGGATACCAACAGCATTAAGCCGTTTAGATTCATCCATTGTACCCCAAGCGTCGTCGAGCTGGCGGCCGTTAAAGTATTCCATGATGATATATGTTGTGTTTTTTGATGAATTTGGGTTAGGTTGTTGGTAGACAGCGAAGACACGCGGCACGAACACGAGACCTTTTAGGTGCTGTCGTGCGAAGATCATGTTGTCGCTTTCGGATGGTTCAACGTCTGCACCGTACTTCACAACAAAGTGTTCTCCTACGCGTACAGCACATCTTCCCCATCCGGCCCAGCCTTTTGTGAGCACATCTGTAGAGTCCTTGATTTCGTCCACTGATGGTAGAGGTGCAGGAAGCTGGTCAGCTGGCTCACTAAAGAGTACTGTATATTGTGTTGGTGGCGGTGCTGGCGGTGGCCAAGGGGGTGATGGAGATCTATCTTCCATGGTGAGTTGGAGTGCAGATTTAGATGATCTCAATATTGCGCAGAAGAGTTATTTATCTAGCCGTGCAAGTAGAAGACCAGCAGAAGGGGAGATAGTTACGAAGCGACAATTCTGTTCATCGAAATGTTGGCTGTTGGTTGCTTTGATAGTGGGTATGAATATCTCATTCAGGATAGGCGGCCCCAGCTTACAAGACAAGATTGGGAGGAAAACAACGCAGTAAACAGATATGTAGCTGCGATCGACTCACGGATCCTTGAGAAATCAAAATACATAGAATAAAAGTTCCATAAAGTTCCCACACACAAAGGTTTGGGGCAAGGACAATGTATGTTGACCAAGCTCTATCCAAGTCCTAGTATGTGGGAAGATGTCCATATGCTGAGTGATCTATACGATATCTCGATATTTGATATCTATGCCTGTATGTACCTATCTCTAAGTCTAGTGGCCAAAGACGAACATCCTATCCGGCGGGGTCAAAGCACCAGCCAGTGAACATTTCAATCCGCGATGCGATCTCCTTCGTTGTTTGTTTATATACGTAATTCGCCAATGCAATGTTCATCCATGCATTCATCCGTTCATCGACCAACCATGGTATTTCCAAGAGGAAAAAAAAAACGCCCATAACGCCATTCATGCAACACAGACATAGATCGAACGTAAGAAAAGGCTTTCCTTTCGTCTTCGTCCGTAAGAGTTCCTATATCATCATATACCCAGCATCGTCTTCGTGCGCTCGTACGTGTAGAAGCTAACAGCGGCCATGGGGATGATCTTGACATAACCAATCGTCAGACCGACAAAGAACCCCGGGAACCCGCGCTCGCGGAAGATGATGCCCGCAGTCTCGGCGATGCGCAGCCGTCGGCCGTCGCCGACGGCTCCCGCGACCTGCATGCGGCGCCGGATCACCTCGAGCGGGTAGGAGATGGTCTGTGAGACGGCACCCGAGACACCACCCGCGGTGAGCTCGGCCCAGGCGCGCAGCGGCGCGGCCTTGTCGGCGGGTGCGTTGGATGGCTGCGGGAGCGTTGCGTGTTTCCGGAAGAGCGCGGACCGGAATATGTCGCCGATCGTGTCGTGCGTTAGGAACGACATGCCTGCGTACGGTATCATGCCCAGCATAGTCGTAGAGAAGCCGCGATAGAAGTTAATAATACCGGAGCGTGGGGCGACGGCCTGCACGGTGGCCGCAGCCATGGCACCTGTTGTTGTTGAGGCAGTGGCAGCGGGCTTACTGGGGAGAGGGTGTTCGTGGTAGATCTTCTTGCAGATGTCGAGCAAAGAAGAGCTCTTAACGCTCGTCTCGAAGGCCAGGCGCACGCGGATGACCTCAAGCGGGTAGGTGAAGAGGACCGAGGTCAGTCCGGCTAGGGCGCCGGCACCGAAGCGGCGGACCCAGGTCTCCTGGTGGCGGGCATTGCCGATGATGAAGGCGCGATACTGCTCGTAGGCGACGAACTTGATGGCGGCGTAGGGGTAGATTTTGAGCAGCGTTGCCGAGTGGCCGCGGAACAAGCCCACGACGCCGTGCTGGCCGTAGATGTCCCTCAATGCGCGGCCCAGCCCCACCCATGAACTGGTGTATTTCGCGAACTGCGGGTTGCTCGTCTGGAAGAGGATCTTGACTCGGTCGAGGGGGGCGACAGTCGTCTTGGCCTGTGGGGGGAACAAACACAAAATCATGTTAGCACGACTGTACAATTATTGCCGTCTCGAAATCCCCTCGCTTCCAGACATGTAGAAAAGCGAAAGGAAAACTACATACCGCACACCCTGCGATACCGCCGGCCACGAAGGACCGTATTATGTAGTCCGCGCCATGTTTATTGGGCTTCTTCTTCTCCTGTTGTCCGGCTGCCGCTTCAGCCACCGCGCGATCCTCGGCGACGGGCGTTGATGTTGAGTCTTTATCGGTTGTAGTGTTTGTGATGACAGTGCTCGCCCTCCGGAGGGCCCCGTCGACCTTGCCGACGAGCGCATCTACGCTCCCTCCATCTGGCATCGCGGCGATCGAGCCATGCGTCGTGAGAGCCGATGGCATTGCCTGCGCCACCGACTCGTCGGGTCTCGCGAGCACAATATCCGGACTAGACTCGCATGCAGGTAGACAGTAACAAGACGCGCAAGATGTATAATACTAATAAAAATTGCTATTCGTCTCTTAGGAATTAAAACAAAAACAAAAACAAAAAACTAGGCTTGTCGGGTAAATGGAGAGAATGTTGCTTGGAGTGGTGAAAATGAAGGTTGCGGCTCTGGTGTCCAATTAACAACGGCAATTAATTCATTGGGGGAAGGAAAAGCCGCGAACGTCATGCCCACCTGCGAAAAATGCGACCCCAGCATCTCTCTTCTCCAGATGTCCCGCGAGCCGAGGGTTGCCGAAGCTTGGGCCCGGCTCTACCCCAATTCCCCGGTTACCTGCCTCGCCTGCCCAGGTGGTACCCCTGTTTTTATTTTTCAGTCCTGTCACGAGATCAGATTAGTTCCAAATGGCAAGAAAAACCGTTCACCGTCCACCGGTCATGCATCAAACTAAATTGAATATAGTCTAGCTATTTGTCGCATATTCTAGACATTCTCTTTTGTCGATCGTCTAAAATGCCTAGTCTTGGCGTTCCTCGGCTTACTTGGTGGCTTCAAGCCTCGTGACCTTCTCTTTGCACAGCTAACAAAACGAACCCTGGAACAGAATGGCGACACCCGTATCTATTCAATTCAATACTTCTATTATTGCTATTTGTAATGGAGCCACTCCCTATGTTGAGTATTTGGCCTTCTCATAAACGCCCTGAACCTACAGCATGGGTACTATCATTGCTGTAAGGGCAGTGGTTGAATGTCGTGATTGTAAATAGGTGAACCGCTTTCCAGTATTTTCTCATTTGCTTTTTTTTTCCCTCGTTTCATCCTTGTTCTTATTCTACAGCCGTAATACTATGCACCGTCCGGTTTATTGGTGGCAGAGAAAACCGAGTCAATTGACAACTGGCTTAGCGCACCGTGAGTCTCGCTTCGTTCCTCTCTTTCTCTGCCTTTGCGAATTCCGCTACTTCTTCCTTGGTGGAATTATAGGCAAGGCGGGGTTTGTTAAAGTTGACACTATTCGGGTTATCAGGGTGCTTCTTCCATTCGCGGTCGATCCGCTCGACTCGCTGACTCAGCTTGAGTTTGAGCCCTTCTTCTCGCATCTCCGTCATTCGTTTCTCTTTGAAGGTTTTGTATGCGGCTTCTGCCCTCCTTTCGGGGTGCCGGTCGATCTTTAATCCACCCGACTCGACATCGGCGAGAACATCGAAGGCATCGTCGATGTTGCTGGCCCCTAGTTCTGGGAGTTGCTTATCGTCGATGTCGAGTGCCCCGAGAGCGGCATCCAGACCCCTGCTCGGTTTCTTTGCTGCCGTCTTCGCGTTCTTGGGTGTGGCCCGACCGGGGGTGTTCTTTTCCTCTTCGGCGAGAAGTGCTTCTCGTTCGGCCTTTTTCTTCGCTAGCTCTGCCTTCTTGGCTGCCTCTGCTTCCCTATGATAATTAGTAGTAGTTAGCGATCGTGTTACACGACTATGATGATTATTCATGGCATGGGATAGAGGGGTAATGTGTTTCCCTAGTGACCAGCCCGACGCGAAATAAACAGACAGCATGCGATATGTAACTTACTTCTTGGAACTGTCCTTTGAACCTTTGTCCCATTTGACATCTTCAGCAGCCGCCTTTTTCGCATCCTCTGCGGCAGCTTTAGCAGCGGCGGCATCGGCCTTGCGGGCTTGGCCAGCTGCCTTCTTGCTGCCCTCGCCGCCACTTTTCTTTGGCGCCATAGCTCAGTGTGAAAAAGTCGGAAAGTGTACTGAGGCAAAGTCTATTTTAGATCCCGAGGGCCGGAGCCGAGACTCGATGAGAAACAAAAGATGCGGAAATGTGATAGCTTTCGCGACGCATGTAAATATGTGACCCCTCCAGAAGAGAGACGCTAGCCGAGCAAGCACTTAAAGTGACGGCGGGGGACTGTTAGTGTGGGTCTAGTGGAGTACCAACATCTTTGACTGCGCCAGGAACGGTAAGAAATGGATCCTTTGTCTCTTTCCACAAGGCGCCGAGCGCTTCGAGGCAGACACTCTTGGCCATTGACCCATGCTACCTCCTAGTTAAGGTCAATGAGCGACGCAAACTCCCTCTCTTCCAAGTTGAGTATTCTATGACATGTAATTTTTTCCAGATATATTTTCTTCTTTTTTGGAAGGTTTGTGATACAGTCCGAAGCCGGAGCGTCAGTCTCCTAGAGACGGGTACGGCTGTATGACTTTCCATAGGCCATCCAAGCCCGCGGTATATGGGGAGTGCAAGGTGAGCTACCCAGGTGAGGGATCACAAGGTCGTGCGGCCATTCATACCATTCAGAATATAACACCATACTGCCAACAGAGAGACGGCAACACTTTGAAGTACCTAATACTTAGCCCGGCACCGGTACTAGTATCCATATATCTCTGAGGCTTCCGCAGTTGTTGTTCGCCTCGAGTTCTCCGAAGCTACCTAGGTAGGTAGAAGGCTACGAGTTTATACGTAGGAGATCAAACAACAGGTTTTCGGGTAGTGTCCCGGCATAAACTCTATTCCTAACAGCCTTAGACAGAGGAATATATATACTCGATTGACCTTATGCCTCATATAATATACAGAATGGCCAAGTTGGTGCGACCTAGCGAAGCATATCTACCTCAGCATCACTACTCAGCATTCGCATTTCTACTCTGCATCACTATGCTATGGGGGTTCGATTCCCTCATTGGCCAAGCCTCTTCTTTTTTTTTCTTCTTTCATATACCTTGCTTCGACTTTACACGGTTTACAATAAGATCAAATTTATTAAATTATTTGTAAATAATACAGCTATTTTGAGTACCAAGAAAACATGCTGGATCCTTCTCAAGACTGTTTTACAGAGGTGGTATCAGCTTGTGCGATGTGACGGGATACTGTGGTCCACTTTTGTGATCAATCAGCATCGCCGTGGCTTATGATACCATTTACTTAGTTGCTGCCTCAGTTTGCTTCAGCCTGGCGACGATAACCCCGCTCATGATTGACTGTATCAAGACGATAAAGGCTTCTTTACATTTAGAGTGGCTGTAGAGCTTAAATCCCTTGCTAGCTTGTAGTAGGGCAATTTGTAGACTGTGAACGTTTAAAATGTCGGCAGCTAGTCAAGATGCCACAACACCTCCGAGCCCAGAGCAAGTGGTCGCCATCTTGAAGAAAGAATCCACGACAGAGCCGACCTACGAGGTTCTCTCTTTAGAACAAACAGATCAAAATGGGAAACCGTCGTTCGCACTACGGCGCTCCTCTTACGCTGAGAATAGCAAGGCCCTACAAGACCTACGGGACGACTTCGGTATCAACCAGCCGCCCGTGCATCTTCAGCCCGGCTCCCAACGCCGCCTCCATGTCATCGTGTCTACAAATTCAGGCACCGGGCTTAGCACGCAGTTCTACGAAAATGTCCTTGCGCCGCTCTTTGAGGCGTTCGGCCTCACTGCTACCTCGGGCGAGTCGGGGCAGGGCTCTTATCATCTGCTCATCACGCAAAACGCAGAGAGCGTAAAGGAGTTCTCCAAAGATCTCGCGGTCCGGGACCGGGGCGAAACAAATGTTGAGCACACTATCGTGCTACTGAGCGGCGACGGGGGTATAATAGATCTGCTAAACGGGTACGCCTCGTCGACAGAGAGCGCCGGCAGTGCCACCAATCTACCGCTCATCGCCATCCTACCCCTCGGCACCGGCAATGCGCTCTTCCATTCGCTGCACAAGAAAGTAACGTCTCCTCCGGCAGCCACGGATCTCGTACAAGGTCTCCGTACACTCCTGCGCGGGAAAGCTGCGCCGCTACCATCGTTCAAAGTCGCCTTCCCAGAGGGCTCACGCACAATCACATATTCGGAGACTTCCGAACCCGCATCTACTGCAAACGACTCAACGACGGACTCAAGTCCCATTCTCGACGAACAGACAGAGTATGTGACACATCTCTATGGTGTCGTGGTTGCCAGTTATGGTTTCCACAGCCAGCTCGTGTGGGAGAGCGACACGCCGGAATACCGGAAGCACGGCGCACAGCGGTTTCACATGGTCGCGGAGCAACTGCTGAAAGAAAGCCATGCGTACCGGGCCACCGTGGAGATCGGCCGTTCTTCCGCCTCTCCTTCCACCACCGCAAACGAGAATGGTTTTCAGAAGTTGGATCGGGATGAGCACGCCTATATCCTCGCGACGCCCGTTTCCAACCTCGAGAAGACGTTTTGCATCTCCCCCGCCAGCGAGCCCCTCGATGGGCAGTTGCGTCTCGTGCATTTCGGGCCTGTGGATGGAGCGAAGACAATGGAGATCATGGTGGCTGCGTATGACGAGGGGAAACATGTAGGGAAAGATGAGGTGGGATACGAAGAAATTGACGAGCTCAGAATCACGACGCATGAGGAGGACGTGAGGTGGAGGAAGGTGTGCATCGATGGGACTATTGTTGAAATTCCTGCTGGCAGACGCTTGGTTGTTAGTAAGGAGGCGAGACGACACTTGAGGGTTCTCGTTGATGGGTCAACTGCGTATAATTCGTCGTAGACTTAAATTGTTTTATTCATTTGTGTATCTCTAGATGATATAATACTGCTCTTGCAAGAACATACACTATGTTTACTCCTCTGCTTCGGAGGAGACCATGCAGCTTCCAACTCTACAGCGGCCAGCAGGTTGTATGAAACCGGATAAGATTTATTATAAATAAAAGAGTCGAATCACCTCTCGTTATAAATACTATAGCTATTCAATTCATGCATGCTATGCGCTATATTTTGCAGCGAATATCATGGCACCTCATATCCCATAGGCCAATCCGTCATTACAATATGCAAACCAAAGGTGCTCAATGAACAACAAGGCTTCGTTTCCACCAAAAAACAGGCCAAAACCACAGCCTGTCTAGGTATTTAAGGGAATAAAAATTGCCTTTCGCCAGCCTGAGCCACAGTTTGAATAATGCTATATGTCGCACCAGCCAATCATCGAAGCACGTAGTCTGGGATCAGAATGATTCATCCGCGCTAGTGCAAGCCAAAGCGGCGGGCACGAATCTCCCAGTATTGAGCTGTACACAATCGAGCAGCTTATGATTTCCCATTTAAAGATGATCGGTAAATATATGTCGAGATACAAGTTTACCTTGGTCCCTGGTTAAATATAAAAATTTGGAGTCATCGTGACTACCGAAACGTGAAAGCAGCGCCCAATGCGTAATCTGTACAACACGCTCACCGAGACCTTGACCTAATATCCATCTCTCCACCGAGCCCTTATTCATCCGGTGAACAAGAGAATAAAATCAAAACGACAAGCAGAATAGTCATCGTTATCGAAGGACTTTAACTACTGACTATCTAATCGTCGCCATGACGTCCATGGAGTCGGAAAGCGTCACGACGATTCTGTGCACGTCAAAGCAGACTCGGTTCAACATTGGCGTACCCAATTACCGCGAGGTGAACTTCTCAACTCCCCTCTTATTCATATTCCCGTGTGCTCGGATCACGAGCATCACATATATCACTACAGTTACCATTGAAGCTAACACATAACTCCTTGACAGTTGGACATCGAGGGTCTGAATATCACAGTCACATCAGGACCTTCGTCAAAAACCAAAAGTAGCAGCAGCGGCAGCGGAAAGAAGGCAGGCAAGGGCAAGGCTCGAAGCGAGGGCACCGAGATCATGGATAATGCCACTCTACGGTTGAAAGCTGGTCAGCGGTATGCGCTCATCGGTCGAAATGGATCGGGGAAATCCAGTAAGTGAATTCGGCTAAGTTAAGAATGACAGAGGGAGAAATATAGGGGAAGTTAATAAGGATATGAGAGCTGATATATGCGTATCGTACAGCACTACTCAAGGCTATCGCCCAGAAATTGATACCTGGCAGTAAGGAAACCCCAAGAAGCATTATACTTCATTTTCTCCCTAGCACTCAAGGGAAAAATCCATTATACAAGCGGATGGCTGTCCAAAAGATCATTCACAGCTCTAAAATACTGATGGATTCCGGTCTCGAAATATATCTTACTGACTCCGTGTTCAAGTACCGGAAGAGACATGCATCGTGATCCTACAACAAACCGATGCCGCTGAAGTCGAGACAGAAGCGGAAGTGGAAGCGGACCCAAAGCAAGCCGTCCCATACTCATCTGACCGGAGCGTGCTGGAAGAGGTCATCGAGCGCGCCACAGCTAGACACGAGATACAGCGAGAACTTGAAGGTAAGAAAAACAACGTTACACGTTTCACCCGGGAATACGAACATGCACGCTGATAGCAATGAAGGTTTATCCAATGGTGTCGAGAGCACGAATCCATTCGACGCCATTCGGAGCTTACGGAAGATCCAACGCGAACGCCTCAAGAAGGACTTGTTCCTGAAGGCGAAGGACGCGAAACTGCGGAGTGGTGCGAGAGGCATGCAAGCGCGAAAAGCGCTGATAGCGGCGGAAAAGATAGTCGCTGAGTTTGAGGCATTGTATGTTTTCGAGCTCTTCTGCGGAAATTCCACCTCAACCCCCCTCCCCTTTTTAATGTACTTGGCATAGTAGTCTATGAATTTAGCTAACTCGTACTCACAGATACGAGCAAAAAGATGAGGAGATATCCCCTGAAACACTCGCAAAGGAGACAGGCGAAGCCGCAGAGATGCTCGCAGACTTGCAGCTCCAGATCGAGCCGGCGAAGATGGCCGAGGTCGAAGCACGAGCAAAGAAGCTGCTGACCGGTTTAGGCTTTTCTGAAGCGGCTATGCTAAAGTCAGTATCGAGCTTATCGGGAGGGTGGAGGATGCGGACAGCATTGGCGGCCACCCTGCTCCAGGAAGCGGATATCTTGATCCTCGACGAGCCGACCAACTTCCTGGACCTGCTGGGGATCCTCTGGCTGCAGAGGTACCTCACGGCGCAGGGCGAGTCGGGGGACGCGCCGACACTCATCCTCGTGTCGCATGACCGCGACTTCATCTCGCTCTGCACCGACCTTCTCATCCTCAAAGCGAAAGGCATCACGTACTTTCACGGTGACCTACCGACCTATGAAGAGGCACAGGCAGAGAAAAAGATTCATCTCACTAAGATGAAGGATGCCCAGGACAGGCAAAAGGAGCACATCCAGCAGACGTAAGTGTCATATCACCGAGTCAATTCCGCCCCTTTCCACTAAACAAGTCACACCCGTACCCCGAGAATTTGAAGACCACACCGTCTACCTGAAGGGGAAACAGCTAACCCTTTGTATATCAAAGCATACAAAAGAACATGAGAGAAGGCAAAGCCAAAGACGACCAGAACAAGATCCGGCAAGCCAAGTCTCGCCAGAAGAAACTAGACGACCGCTGGGGTCTCGAGACGAGCGCGCGCGGCGGCCGTTTCAAGCTCAATCGCGACCTTACTGGTTTCCACCTGACAAGCCGCGCTGAGATCGAGATACCACAAGACGAGAGACCCGTGAGCTTCGTGCTGCCCGAGCCGCCCGACCTGCGGTTCCCAGGCGCATTGATTGTGAGTAGTAGACTAGCCTGTCTCTCCCGTTACTCCCCTCCCCTCCCTGTCTCAGTTATTCGTAGCAGGCGTTCCGTTTCAGGCTAGCTAGCATTTTGTCTCGGGATCTCCGCGTGCTTCTAGAACACGAATCCACCGGGCGAGTTAAGTTGTCTGAGAGACGTGATTGTGATTACTGACACCCTACCTATGTGCTAAAGTCTCTGGATAAGACATCCTTCCGCTACCCCAAGACGAAAGCAGCAGCCGTTCCGCCGCCCATGGTCCTGCGCGACGTGACGCTATCGATCCACATGGGCGACCGCATCGGGATCGTGGGGCTGAACGGCGGCGGCAAATCGACACTCATCAAGCTCCTCGTCGGGGAGACGAGGCCTACCTCAGGGACATTAACTACGCATCCGCGCGTCAAGATCGGGTATTACTCCCAACATGCCGTGGAGAAGCTCCAGGAGCTGAGCGTTGCGGAGCCAGATCTGACCGCCCTCGCGCTGCTCTCGAAAGAGATGGCGTCGACCGAGCAGGACGAGGGCCGCGTGCGTGCTCCGTTGGCTTCCCTCGGTCTAGCCGGGCGGCTCGCGTCCGACGTACCCATCCGCAAGCTGTCGGGCGGACAGCTAGTGAGGCTGGAGAGTAAGTCGTCACCCACCATTTCTTTCAAACTTTTCAGCTCTACTATTTTTGGGGCGTGTTCCAGAATATAATGGGCTTCTTCTTCCGCCCCGGAATAAGCAAGATCATGTCTCAGGAATTTTCTTTCTTTCTTTACGTGTTTCGAAACATGCACAGGGGTACATCACGCGCGAAGATAGATAGCACTGATAGCACTTCACTGACTCGGAGCAGTGGCCAGGATCCTGTCGACGTCTCCGCACTGTCTGATCCTCGATGAGGCGACGACGCATCTCGACTACGAGACGGTGACGGCCATGCGCGGCGCCCTGCGCGAGTGGGAGGGCGCCGTGGTCGTCGTCAGCCACGATCGTTGGTTCATCCGCGGCGTCGTTGAGGGACATGTTGACGACGACGGAGGAAGCGATTTCTCCGACGAGGAAGAGGATACGCCTCGGCGGAGACTGGTCTACCGTCTACGGGCAGGAGAAATGAGCGAGCTTGCTGGTGGCGTCCGGCAGTTCGAGAATAGCTTGGAGAAGAGAGTTGCCAAGCTCTTGGATTCGTGAGATGGCATTCCGGTCTGGATTTCCCGTGCGCTTGGCACACGCAGGGGATATCTCGCTCTTTGGCGCACCATTTTTCGTGAGTTTGTTTTGCTGAGCGGATGTTTTGGAGGGTTCTCGGTCATGGCCCAGAGATTCGGAGAGGACCTCTTCCTCTGCTTCGCTATTTTCCGTGTTTGTTCTTCCCCCCTGGCTGCATTGTACTAGGTAATGAGCACCTCATGATGCCATGCCTAGAACAAGGGATACCGTATGCATGATGATAATTCAAGGAACGAGATTACGAAGAGATATGGATCCTTGGTACAACAATAACAATAACAAGAGCTCATACATACCCCTATACTTGACCCACGGAATCAAACAAAATCCTAGTCAAAACCTTCCTGCTTGTCTGACGCATAAAGTCAACAAGATCCCCTAGAGAGCCAAGTCAAGCCAAGTCCCAGTCATGGTGAGCTGAGCATGAGCTGCGCATGTTGTATAACCTCGAGCCATTCATTCTCAGCCCTCGAAAGATATCATGTGACGGTCTTCTCAGACGGTGGTGAGGCCATATCAATCAACCCCTTTTCATTGAAGGATGTTGTGTTCTGCGCATGACTCGTGAGTGGCGAGATAGGGGGTAGCTCGTATACATATATGTAGGAAAAAGATTGAAGTTTGTCTAAATTTGGCCTTGTGGTGCTAAGGCGGGCCCGACGACGAGAAATACACTACATATAATAGCTGTGACAAACTTCGTTGGTAGTGTGTGTACGTGTAGTGTAGCATAAGTAGCACGTGTATTTCGTCTCACTAGCAAATGAAACAATTATCAGGTACAGCAGACACAAGAATATTTTTTCTTCAACCTCTTTTTTTTGGTTGCTCCTTTTCAATACTCTTTTATCTAATAGTGTACCTACTGCGTTTACTTATATTGTGTACTACACCAAGTTAGGCAAGATATAAACTTGGGCAATTAAGCTAGAATGTTAAAGAGATTTACTTATAAGTATACATATAGTACGCACTAACCCCCGGCTTTCTGCCCGGCCCCGGATATGTCTATAGAAATCGGGGCATAGGGCCGATGCCAAGGTAGAAAGGAGGGGCAAATCATGACTTGACTTTATCAACGCACCGAACCCCTTTTCTGCACCGGCCGTGTGGGAGATCTTGGCCCATTGTGGTATATGCATTCGCCGTTTTCTCGAGAAACGCTAGACGTTATGTAGCGTTATTTAAACTGCGGACACGTACACGTGTAGTGTTGGTAGGGTGGGTTAGGTACTGTAGTGTAGGTAAGTAAGTAAGAAAGTCGATATGTTGGTTTGATTGCTGCATCTGCATTTAACCATGCTTCGAAACAAGCCCTAATTACCCTGTAATGAGCGCCGTGATACCCCAATTGTGTAGTGTAGTGTAGTGTACGCGAACAAGAGAAGTGGCCCGCAATACCTACTCACCGGTAGTATAATCCCAATTACTAGGTATAAGCTATTGATTGATTAATTAATTAGAATAGCATCATGATACAATAGCTAGCTGGCTATACTAGTCGATCCTATATGCGTCACCGTTGTACTGGGGTAATTTGAATTCCAAAGCAAACATGGAACAATCCGTGATCAAGCTTCCTGTTTCGACCGGGGCCCTTGTCATACTTATTATGTACGTATGGAAAGATCACTTCAGCTGGGTAGGGATCGCATTCACGATTCTCGATTACACTGCCCTCGTGCACAACACAGTATTACATACAACCAGGTAAGTTTGTAACGAGAAGAGAGGGTTGTTGAAAATTCTTCTTTAAGCGTGACCAGAATATTGGGATTGCTCATCAGTGACGGCATTCAAAGAAATACAGGGTCGAGCTTCGTACGGTGACCGAGAAACAGAGCTAACAACAGGCCATAAAGAGACGTCCGATTGGTCGCATGACCGGGAAGAAAAATGCAGTTGGCGGTTAGGAGGGGAGACAGCTTCTCAGGTGACCAGACACCCACTGTAAGAAAGTATACGAGGCTCCTTTGTTGTCAAACGACGATGAATGATGTATGAGCTGAGGGTGGTGTCACGTGTGACGCGCTACTAATGAGTGATCATTTTACTAGTTTCATTTTTTTCAGGAGGTTTGTCGCATGGCAGCTGTTCAGGTGTAAGGCGAGGCGAGGCAAGGCGAAAAGTCAGAGAGTGACTCCCGACCCCCCGGGGAAAGAAAAGCTGGAGGATTTGAGAACGGGCCACTTTTTAGCTGCTGGCCCACGAGACCACGAGGGGGAGGGGAAGGTGGAGGGGGTTCCAGCAATCTAACAAGGCCAAGTCCCGTTCTGGATATCCAAACGCTCGGTAATTTTTCTAACTTACAGACGCTAGTCTACTGTTAGGTAAATCACGGAGATGGGCTACGCTATTAACTTACTAAGTATGCTTGCCTACAGTGTATATAACAACTTTAACTACACTATGAGGAAGAACAGTCCTGTACTACAACAGTGTAGCTATATTCGTATATTCAAGGACCTCTTCTTTTTCTCTCCGTGCATATAACAACAACATGAAAATACCCATCCTACAATAAATAGTATCATCGTCGGCGCTGATTACCGCCGTAGCCGGGGAGGAAACAAGCGTAGAACCGGAAATGATTGGTCATCGTTTCCTGGCCCGAAGGCATCGGTGGCTGAAAGTTGACCGTGTTTCCGCCGAAGCCCCCTCCTTGGTCTCTTTCCGACGCGAGAGCTAAGTAGGTAGGGAAGAAAACGTGTCACCGGATGCGGCTGTCTTGGCTTCTGACAGTCCTACGATGGCACGTAAAATTGTTACAGTACCATTAACGCCTAGGTCAAGGGTGTACAGTAGGTAGGTTGTACGGTAGGTCATCGGGAAGACGATGATGATGATGATGGAGCTGAGGTTGGTTGGTCAGTACTGGTTGGTCGATTCGCAATTCACGTCGCAGTGAGAGTTGCTGTCCTGGGTAATTAGCGCGTATTCAACCGAATCGCCAATATTCCCGACGCACGCTCCAAAGATACAGTACCTACCTACATACCTATGTACGCAGAGTGAGTGAATCTCGACAGACTCGATACTCGAAGCGAGTGCAGAAGCGGAGCGCAGGTTTCTATCCCATGTGCACCCGCCCGCAGCCAATGTATACAAGCCTATATGTGTATAGTCCAATAGAAATTAAACAGCACGAAGTCTTGCTTTACTAAGTAGATAGTTCATGATAGTAGTGTAATGTAAAGACTAGTATTCGGGCCGATGACTGAGCATAACCTCGTTTCGAGCTGGGGCGCTACTTTAGAGGTTCCGGGGGATTGGGGTCGAAAGCTTAACATGGTCATGTACTTGATGCAGTGCTAGCGCCAAGCAGATATTCGACGTGCAGGAGGTACTTGGGTGCGACGTGAGAATACCTCGTCCCTCTAGATAGATACCTGCGGGAGAGCTAGGAGTCTAAGACTATTACCCACAGGGTGGCTGTTCCGTTTGGTGTTGCGTATGTATTGTACTGCCGGGACACAAGTAGTCAGCCGGTACACTACGTCTAAGCGACTGGATCATCATGATTGTCGTGATTCTGTAGGTCTCTTGCGCCTATTGAGAACTAGGTATCTCGAGAATGATAATGTCGAATGTTTGAGTTTCTGGCGTATATAATGCTTTGCCGTAAAGGAGTGCTTGTAATTTATCTGTAGTGCTATTAGGTAACTCGACAGCTACCAGTTTATACCAGACCTATACTGAGTATACATTTACCGCTAACTTTTGTGTAGCTTACTTACTATATTCAATACCGTACTCTACTCTCTATAGCACGAGGCGGCCTCTGACCATGGCTTGCGCATACCGAATGTGGCAACACCACCTAAATTGTTGTTAAACTAGCGTCCGGAAGGAATATAGCCTAGCACGCTCCCAGCTGTATTATACACCATCTGCATTGCCCTGTGCCACGAGGCCATCTCCGATCACACAGCTCTGAATGGAAGGTCAGTTATAGACAGATGTCAGTACATCACTCTGTAGTTTGTGTAATTTGTAGGTCCAATGTACAGGCGTATATCTGCGCAGTGATGGCGATGAGATACCTATGGCGTCGAGTTATCAGCCGGATGCGTCCCCGTACTGCCCGTAGCTAGGTAGGGTTGCGCTGTGGCTGCCATGCGCGGTAACAAGGCCTACCAGGCGACGATGGTAGACGGTGGCTTTTCAGTTGGTCTAGCCAGTATGTGTGTCTTGTAGATATGCCACCGTTCCGCACAAGCAGAACAGAGGTTGTTGTCTTTTTTGTGTTCGGGGTCCGGCCGATTTGGAATCCAGCCGCATGCAGCAACATGGACACTGCACACAACAAAGCACAAGAATACCAGGCCAACACAGCAGAAGACCGCTAGGTACTGTAGGCAGTAGCCTGCGAGTAACTACTTGCGGGTAGGCTGGTCGACGATGACGGTTGTGGCATGACGGGCTGCATGCAACTGCCTTCTTCACACATCGTGGCTAGCCATTGGTGTCTCTCCCGCCAACGCCACCGTTGAAGGATCTGCCAATGGAATGCTTCCAATGCCAGGATTGTTCTCTCTAGCCGGCCAACGGACGCCTCCAATGCGGCACAACCTGGGCTATTCTCGACCAAGTGCAGGAGTGGCGTCCCACGGCTCTGACTGTTGGCGGGGATGGAGTGAGCCGAGGTAGGGATGTGCTGTATCTCTTACATAGAATGGTGTAGGTACCTCGCTAATACTGAAGGACGTATTGGCAGGGTTGGCAGATCAACTTTTAGTAGGTACAGTACGCTCATGTACGCCTCAGGTAGCATTCCAGTGTAGCATAGGTACCTTAGGCCCTAAGGAAGACTTCAATGATAGGCAGTGTTAGGTCTAGGTATCTAACAAAGCAGCCCTGGAGTGCAGTAGCGTAGGAGCTTCCCGCACGAGATTACGAAACGCCGGACAACCACCAATCGCCAGATGACCATTAATGTCTACATACTTAGTACACTATCATATACTAATCGAGAAGGACAATGTAACGTCGCCTTTTCTTCCTCGCAGGCGCACTACAAAGTAAAGAGTAACGCGCACAAGTATGATATGTACCTAAGGCTGGTATGTATACTACTACTGTACGTGTATGTATGGGAGTATGAATAATTCGCGGCTGAACAACCGCATTGGTCTACAAGACAAGAAGCTCTCTACACCTCGGCCCAAAGCGCTTGTCTAGCCAGTACGCAGCCAGCTGAGCGCATGACTCTGCCATACGAGACATGGCAATTGCGCCTCGTCGGTTGGAGCGTGACAGCTCGAATTTTCCATTCCCTTTTAGGAATTTAGACAGCATTTCAATGAACCGTGAGGCCACCGTCGCATATCGTCGGAGAATTGACGGATGCGGTCCAAGAGAAGAGTCACAAAATTCTATTTCCAGGTCCAACACACGATGTTCTCACACTAGCTCTTGTTTGATGTTAGTGTACTAAAAACCCTTATGTCTCGATTGATCGGATACCCACAAAGATCTATGTAGCACGAGCCAGCATCAGGCTCTTGTCGTCTGCTCAGCCGATCAGCACCATTTTTTTTTTGCCGCCGCCGTATGCACTACTGCGTACTTAAGGTACCGAGGTAAATCCAATAACGTGGAATAGATCTTTGTCAGTCGAGATTCGCGGAGTCACCTGCACTAGCTTAGGTCGTGTAAGGCTCGCTGCAATACCAGTAATATCAACATCGACAGCAGCCTCAATTCATTCGCCTCATTGGGGTGGCAGGTATGCTAGGTACTGTAGGTTGCTTCGGCCGGACTGCACATCCAACTCGATCTACCTATCTAGCCATGTATATAGATGACTGGTGTTGGTTAATTCCGAGGACATGCTGCACTATGATGCCAGCCAATGTAAGTGTTAGTGCCATGCACGCTACTGATTATTTTTACTCTGTATTTTGTATTTTTTTTGTATTTTTTTCTGCCTCTATAATTCCCCTCTTCTTCTTTCTTTCCGTCTTCCTAGGCTTCTATTCCCTTTTTAGGTATACGTTTTGGTATGGTAAAGCCGATGAATGTTATTAGCCTACACTCCACTAGTGCATTTGTAGCGTAGCGCATCTGTGAAGGTAGCGTTTACTGGACCTAGACCACGCGCTACTCTAGATCCGTCGCTCTCTCCATGTCCCCATCTGTTCCCCAATCTACCCACCTATCCCCAGCGTGGGGTTTTGCTCCGGGGGAGTAGAAGCTAAGCTAGCGTGGACCAGCTCTGGCAGCAGCAGGATGGGGCCCCGAGGGCCCCAGCACAATGGGGGAGGTAGCCCCGTGGACCTCTCGGTCAAACCCAGCAGGATCCCCTCGAGCCCCTCCCCTCCAGCAGCAGGAAGACGGCCCTTTTCCACCCCTGTCTATAAGCCGGCACCCTGGCTGCAGGCCTTGGCCACCCCAACCAGCCCAATCAACCGCCGGCGCTGCATCTTGACACCAGCAGGTCTGAGCAGGGCAAGTTGACCGCTTCGGCGCTAGCCTGGACAGGACTGCCTGGACATGGACACTGCCTGGACCTGGATCAACACCTCGTGTCGAAGTCTCTTCTGATTCATCGTACGTACAGAGTAGCACACTAGCAGCATAGCAGAGGTACGTTCCAAAGTGTAACCGTTTTCGAAAAAAACCCCTGTTTTGTCCCACCGCTTGTATCCCTCCTGCTCCCTCCAGCTACCCACGCTCCATGCGAGGTCTGGCCGCCCGGGGCGTGTCGATGTGACCACGCCATGTACCTTTCACGACGGTCGCTTTGTCGCGAGAGCCGCTCCCACGGAGTGTATATAACACCATGCCGCCGCCGCCTGCCCTCCTCCCCCAGCTCTTCTCAGTCGGTCCAGGTATTCCATCTCCATCTCGCCAACTCCAATTGCCTCGTCTCCAAGGGATAAGGCAACGAGCCATCTGGTCTCCCTAGACACTCGACAGGAAAGACCCGAAAAGCAAAGCAACCCGCGTCGACATCGCCATCATCATGGCTGGAGGTGTTGTGCTCCAGGGCACCGGCGATATCTCGCGCGTCGAGGCGCCGGTGACCATCAAGGCCTATCTGATCTGTGCCTTTGCCGCCTTCGGTGGTATCTTCTTCGGCTATGACACCGGTAAGCATTGTCGTCGTCTTCGCCGTGGACGCGTCTAAGTGTGTGCAACCACTGACAGTCGCGTAGGTTGGATGGGTGGTGTGCTTGCCACGCCCTACTTCATCTACCTCTACACTGGTTACAAGTACGATTTCGGCGCCGCCGCGCCCATTGGCGTGTCCAAGACGGATTTCATCATCCCCTCGTCCACCTCGTCTCTCTTCACCTCGATTCTGTCACTCGGCACGTTCCTCGGCGCTCTGGTCGGCGGTGATATCGCCGATTTCATCGGTCGTCGACCTACCATCATCGGAGGCTGCTTCGTCTTCGCCATCGGTTGCGTTCTTGAGATTTCCAGCACCAACCAAGAGGTCCTCTTCGTCTTTGGTCGTCTGATTGCCGGTGGTGGTGTCGGTTTCATCTCCGCCGTCGTCATTCTATACATGTCCGAGATCGCACCCAAGAAGGTCCGTGGTGCCATGGTCTCTGGTTACCAATTCTGCATCACCATTGGTATTCTGCTTGCCAATGTCGTCGTCTACACCAGCCAGAACCGCAACGACACGGGCTCGTACCGTATCCCAATTGGTGTCCAGTTCCTCTGGGCCATCATTCTCGGAACTGGTCTCTTCATCCTGCCCGAATCGCCCCGTTACTGGGTCAAGAAGGGCGAGATCGAGAAGGCCGCCAAGGCTCTCGCCTACGTTCGTGGTCAACCCCAGGACTCGGACTACATCAAGGACGAACTTGCCGAGATCATTGCCAACAACGAGTTCGAACTGGCCAACATCCCCCAGATGACCTACGTCCAATCTTGGTTGGCCTGCCTCAAGGGCTCGCTATCCAAGGGTGACAGCCCCATCCGTCGAACCATCCTCGGTGCCGGTCTTCAGTGCGCCCAGCAGTTCACTGGCATTAACTTCATCTTCTACTTCGGTCCCCCATTCTTCAAGCAGCTTGGAACGATTCCCAACCCTTTCCTCATTTCCCTCATCACCACCCTGGTCAACGTCCTCGCCACCCCCATCTCCTTCTTCACTATTGAGAGGTTCGGTCGTCGTGCTATCCTTATTACTGGTGGTATCGGCATGATTGTATGCCAATTCATCATTGCAATCGTCGGTGTGACTGCTGGCAGGACGGAACTGAACAACTACAGTGCCGTCTCCGCTATGATTTCTTTCATCTGCATCAACATTGCCTTCTTCGCTAGTACTTGGGGTCCTACCGCTTGGGTCGTGGTTGGTGAGATCTTCCCTCTACCGATTCGATCTCGTGGTGTGGGTATCTCGACCGCTTCCAACTGGTTCTGGAACACCATCATTGGTAAGCGAATTCCTCACTTATGTCTAGTCACATAATATTTGCTAATCCAAGATAAAACAGCTGTCATCACACCCTACCTAGTCAACGCTGATAAGGCCAACCTAGGAGCCAAAGTGTTCTTCATCTGGGGTTCCCTGTGCATTCTCAGCACTCTTTTCGCCTACTTCCTGGTCTACGAGCTCAAGGGTCTGTCCCTCGAACAGGCCGACATGTGCATGTCTTCTACAACTCCCCGCACTTCCCGCAACTGGAGACCCGATCACACCTTTGCCGCCGAGATGCACCAGACCGCTGACGACAAGCCTCTCTCCGAGGAGAAGGTGTAAGCTAGCGTTTCTCAGATGTTGTAGATGGTGAAAAAAGATCACATTCACAAGAATTTAAACTTATGTGGAACATGTGGCAAGATCCCTCTCATATATCCTATATATAAATATTGTCATTTTATGGTACTTTAAAGATATCCCCGGGTTCCGCTGGATAGAGCAACCCAAATACATAGTAATAAAAAAACACTCTTGGATAGTTTCCAAACTACAGCTGTTTGAATCCTACGCGTGTCCTGCTGTATGCATATCAAGTAGTAGATCTGGCAATTCGAATGCGTCCGTCTGATCCTTTCCTTTTCCCCAAATCTCATACTCACTATGGCATGGCTTCAGAGCACACCATGCGCCCTAGGTTTACACGCTCGAAAGGATCGACGCTCACAACGTTACTTTCTACACAGGGAGCTAGAACCAATCCAACTCAAAGCCAATTCCCCTCTCGTGTTCAATTCGCCACCTCTACATATCTTTTTTTATTCTTTCAACCTGTCCCCTAACCTAAACTAGGGCTCGACTCCGAGACATTTTTGCGCTCGGTTACTTTAGCACCCGCGTTGCCGCTCCGTACTTTCCGGCTTTGTTGAGTATACGAAGACTAACTCACAGAAGTATTCATCAGGTATTTCCTTGTTGGGGGTAACGTGACACTGTCAGGTGGGAAATGATAGTAAATTCATATCACGGCTTGGGTTCTCTCCTAACCCCGTGATGCGTGTCTTGCACGACTTATAAGATACTTGGTGTAGTATTCTTAAGTCCGTGATAATCCAACCGATACTTGCGGTCTTGTATCAAGCTATGAACTATAATTCTCTTTTTACCCTCCTTGACCACGGTGTTCAACACGGTTAGAATAAGTCCAAGGGGAAAAAAAGACCCTTTGATTTGTTTTGAAAAGATATGAACTCGGGTTTCGGCTTGTTGAGTGATTTGGTAGGTTTTCTTATTTGACTTATACCAGTTACTTGGCCATATATTCCAAATACATACCGAAGTCTGGAGGCTCAGTCAGTCGGTATAGGCTTGGCTGGTCGGTGCAGCCTAGTGTTACGATACAGACAAAGGAAATCTGAGGACATGCTCAGCGTTTGTAGATCATTGCGCAACAATACAAATCTTGTCCTATCTCTATCGTTGGTTCTTGATAGCTATATTGATCGAGATGCGAGGTCAGTCTGGCTAGGTAGGTTAATCGATGTGATCGACCCCGTAGGTCAGGTGTGTGACTAGGTTAGTTATAGTCAACCTAGATCATGTCTCTTCTCATAAAAAACTACCTCCAAAAATGAGAAAAGAGTGTAGAACATTACTTAAAATCAACGCTAAGAAATCAACAAATAAGTTACAATTAACACCTAATTTGGAGGTAATTTCGAAACCTTTATCTTGATTTGTTTTGACTGTCCATCTGTCAGAATGTCAGGGTCAGGTGGCCTGGAGTGAATACGAGCCTTGAAGCAATCACATAGTAGGTGGTCAAGGGGTCAATAGTCATAAAGTTAAAGTATGTTGGTCAATTGGCCCCTGGCCTTCCAGTATCTAAAGGGGGGAACCCCTTTTACATACTTACCCAAAGGCTCCTATTACCACTCTAGGGGTCTATACGAAACTACAGCCCGTGACACAATCAGTCAGTCAAGTTTTGTTCAGACTACTATCGCAGCCTAGATTCTTTGCGATGTGGACTGACAAGTACATCCGGTCTAATGCCTGATTTAACCACGCTCGTCTTGTTATACCTCGGATCGTGTCATGAAGGGTCAGCTATATGTAGGGGTCACTTGTTGCGCAAAGGACCATAATACCCTTGGTGACTATCACTAAGATATATAGAAACTAATGTTCTTTTTTTCCTTATCCCGACAGATCGGGTGCGGTACGTAGTGTTCAGAGGTACAGATGGACTCAAGCAGTACAAATTGGATATTCGCAACGCCGAGCAATCTCGACAATAGCTGAGGGCTATCCGTCGGGGCCCTAGAAATAACATTGTTGTGTATTGATCGTCAGTAATTAGCAAAGAGCCAGGGAAGGATATTGGTTTTGAGCAGCGGCCCTAAAAGTTCCGGCTGCCCCTGGATTGTTATGTACGGAGATCTCACACGCATCACATGCGCTGAATGTGAGTCTCGACGATATCTTGGTTATCACGAATCATAGTCGCCGATAGCAAGTCTGATCTTACTATTGAGTGTGAAGGGTATAAGTGAAAATTTTCAAACCCTTTTCCCCACGATACACACTTGATTAAGCGTATGATAAACCCCCTCGTCAATCTCCTTCATAGCCTCCTCTCTCAACCTCTCGATCCTCTCCTTGCTCCATCCACTGCCCTCAATCCCCACCAGTTCCTCCAAAGCCCCGATGAAACAGGAGAGGATATTCCTAGTCCCCTTGTCCCTCAGCTGTAACTCCACATCCTGCAGCTTGTCCGTTGAGAACACGTCTTCGTGTACATCGACCAAGCCCAGACCCCGGAATACATCTTCCCTCCTCACATTGCTTGGCTCCCGCATCATTAGGCCAATGACGAGGTCGTCTTTGGAGCGGAAGGGCTGCAATCCGTCATAGATCTCCTGGCACGCAGCGCGAGAAGTCCCGGCGACGGAATTGTAAAGCGCGAAATTGCACGAGTCGATCCATTGAAGCCAGCCCCCTGGCTTCAGCAACTTGATCAGATTCTCAATCCCACGAGCCCATTCCGCGCGCGTGGTTGCGCTGCTGACGAAGCGGACTGCGACTACATCGTAGGTCCCTATCTCCGAAGCCGGGAAGGGGGCAAGCATGTCTTGGATCTTGAACGACACGTTCGGCGGCCATGTTTGCTGTGGAGGAAAAGCGGAAGATGTGATGTCGAAGCCGGTGAGTTGGCATGTTGGGGGTAGGCTTTTGGCAACATCTAAGAGCCAGATCCCGGTCCCGGTGCCTATGTCTGCTATTTTGAGTGTGGGTGAGGTGGTTGGGATGTTGGGGTGAATGAGGAAACCGAGCGTTTTTGTTGTGAAGATGTGTTGCTCGTCTAGTCTGCCTGAGTTGTAAGTTTTGATGATTTAATGATACTGCGTCCGTCCCGTTACTCAGAAGCCCCTATGGTCTTTCAAGGGAATGAACACGTATGGGGCAGGATTGGCATCTATATGAGACCTACACGTAGGTGGCTGACTCAGGAGTAGCGCACCGTTAGGTGTCGAATACAAGCTCATGCCTCCCAATATATATGTACAAACATTGTGCCAAGCCCTGCCGAGTGAAAGAATGGGAAAAATAAAACTTGCCTTTCCGGTATTTCTTCTATGAGAGGATATGTTTCTAAATCGGGGTTCCGTAACTCTGGCATAATGTCGGATACAGATTGTTATAAGTTGATTGCAATTTAAAGGTTCAGAATAAAGGGAAGGAGAGTCTCAGGTATTATCATATGCACAACTTAGCTGAACTAATCTGCAATTGATTAGCCGGCATCATGACGTTCTGTTTCCACGTTATGCAGACCGTCAGCCCCCTCAGCCGCAGAGTGAGTCTGTCACTTGAGTCTAGAACGTGAACTAGAGAAGAATCCCAGTCGGAGCTAAATAAGACCCCTTCAACTCCAGCCCTACTTAGACTAGTGCAGGTCGGTAGATAAGTAGGTGCCCAAGGTATTGGGTAGATATCGGTAGATCAAGCGTTCTACCACCAAGTACCGGAGCCGAGGGGGTATTTAAAGGATACAAGTTCCCTACATCTACCGATGAAATAAACGCAATGAGATCCAGAAACTGTACTAGTTGCGAAAAGGTCTCCGCAAGGAACTGTGTTTGCGGCCGTAGACCTGTATGCAAGTCTGCAGATTGCATGGAGTAGAAACAAGTGTAAAAACCCTTGTGTTCCGTTTATTGGCGGCCTCGAGTTCCAACTACACTTCAGCTACAGTAGTCTGTGGCTATTCCATGAGGCTGACAGACTGCCTACATGCCTATCGACCTATTATGAAGTACTCGAACTGCAGGAATCATAGGAATCAAGCCTTTAGTGATTACTACATCAGCATTCTGGGAACTGCCCTTCCCACATCATGAACGGCCCCGGGCCTCCTCACGACCTAGAACTCTACCGCCCTCTTGCCCTGCAGTACATTCGTGTCTTCGAGCTTGAGCCAGGCAAGTTCTCCGACCCCATAGTCGGGAGACTTGTGCCCCAAGCAATCGACGGGGAACCGTACGAGGCCGTGTCGTACGTGTGGGGTGACACGCGAAAACGGCACGACATCACCATCAACGGAGCGACGCTCTCAGTCACAGAGAACCTATATGGGGCGCTGACGGCGTGCCGGCGCCGGCCACTTTCTAAAAGCAGTAGCAGCAGTGAGGGTTCAAATCCGGGTACAAATACAAGACCGGCTCAAAAACAGGTGCGGAGGCTGTGGGCCGACGCCGTGTGCATCAACCAAGATGACCTGCCGGAGCGGACGTCGCAGGTGGAGTTGATGGCGCGCATCTTCGCTGGCGCCAGCCGCGTACTTGCCTGGCTCGGCTGGGAGGAGGGCGAGGCGGGTCGCCGGCATATGCTGGATGCCATTCGTTTCATCCACACTTTCATGAAAGACCCCGAGGCGGGCCTACGGGACGCACGCATCCTCCTGCACCATCACCACGATGTGGTCGACACTGTCGGGCACCTCGCTCTTTTGTCCAAGGGCGACCAGCGCCTGTTTAAAGAACAGGCCCGCAAGTGGAAGGCCATCAAGGTCTTCTTTGAGATCGAGTATTTTCACCGCACCTGGATCGTGCAGGAACTCGGCCTGGCTCGCGAGGCCGTTATGTGTGCGGCGCTTAAGCCAGCAGACAGGGGCCTTGGGGACGAGGACTCAGATGAGAGTAAGAACCAGGCCCTGAAATTAGATCTGGTCGACTGGCGGCTCGTAGGACAGTTCGTATCTCTCCTGGACTACGGCGCCGCCTCTTTGGTGACGCATCTCGGCCTACAAGTATGGGTTGCCCACCACATCCTGATGGTCTGGGAGTTGAAGCAAGACGGCACACCCAATTGCGACTTTCTTACCGGTATGCACTGGACGCGCATCCTGCGTGTGACAGACGCGCGAGATCGAGTGTACAGTCTACTCGGTCACCCCCTGGCCGTCATCGACGGCGCTCCAGTGATCAAGCCCGACTACACCGTTACGCGTGGGGTCACATACACAAAACTAGCCGCCAACTTCATCCGCAAGACGAAGAACCTCTACGTCGTCAACCTCGTCGACCACGAGGAGGACCCATGCTTGGAAGAGAGGGACTGGGATCCACAGCACGCAGGCAGGATGCCCAGCTGGGTGCCCGATTGGCACAGCATCAATCGTACGACGCCGTTAGAATATCCCGTGGCAGCAGCAGATACCGAGGACTCCGATATCAGCATCTGCGGGGAGACGGACGGTGTTGCGGGAACCCCCTTGCCGCATCTCCTGGTCAGGGGCTGGGTGGTGGATGAGATCGCGGCCGTGTCGCAACGTATGGAGACGACTGATTTCCCCGTCACGAATTTGACTCGAGAACGAGCCAAGCAGAACCCCTTCTGGCTCGACCGTTTATGGGAGCTGGCGTGCCCCACCGAGGGCTCCGACGCGCTGGCTGTGCTGGAGACGCTGTCCCTGGCCCTGCCGCTCGGCACCAGGGGAGAAGACGAGCCCATTAGCACGGCAGGATCACACCAGTCGCTGGAGGAACATCGTAAGTCATTCGCCGCCTACGTCCTCGAGTACCATGAGCTTTGGCGTAGTGCATCCGTGGCCGGCGGTGATAACCAGCTGCCTGCCCGCTCGCTATACGACAGCCTGCCGGCCGAAGCACAAGCTGAGCTGCGGCGACGGGCGGAGGGCGTCACTGGCGAGAGGTTCGTCGAGTGCATGACATGGTCAGCCATGTGTCGCGTCGTGTACCGGACAGCGACCGGTTTCATAGGCATGGGCTCACGCGTGACGCGGCCGGGGGACATTGTATGCCGCGTGAAGGGCTCGCCCGTGCTAATGACGCTACGTCGGAGCAAGGAGCCCAGTGCTAGCCACACAGCCGAGACCATCGAAGCTGCACAGATTTCTTGCGCTTACATCGGGCCCACCGTTGTGCCGGGGCGCGTCAAGAAGGGCGTTCTCGACGGTGGACAGTTTGGCGAGACGGCCGCCCACTTTCGCCTCGTGTAGGCCTTGTTGGCCGTCTATTTGTCGCGTGCTAAATCCAGAGTCTTGTGGGAGTTGGGTGTAGGGGGCCGCTTTCGTAGAATTGCTAACGATAAAGCTATATCCCCTATACTATGTTTTAATTATATATCCTAATAGCGCTTTCAAACAATTATCGTGCCTAGGTTCAGGGTCATGTGAGATTTCATTTCTCATATAAAGACTACCGGCTTTCATCTTTCTCATGCTGCGCTACATAGACAGCATATATACGTATACGAGAAAAGGAAAGCTGTGAGCAATACCGGGACAAATTATGCGAATTAACTCGATACGTCTGCTATCTCTAGCCTCTCTACAACAGAGGATAGATCATGTAATGCAACGGGCAATGAAAGCGTTAACGCAGCCTTACCCCTTGAATCAGAAGCTCAAGCTTATATCTAGTGGCAGTATCGCAAGAAATGAACCATAAAACAACTGAATTCATGTTTGAATTTTGTAAAAAGTTAAATTATTTATAGAGCGGTGTTTAAGACGAGCATATACAGGCCAGCAACCAACCAACCGTATCAACAGACAAACCAGTGATGCCTGTTCCCTTCTTCTTTCCCCGGGGATCTATCCCATTTCCTTTTCTCATCTGTACGTTTCGACATGTATATTCATATATCCAAGGCAAAAAAGCCAAAACAAACCATTGAAACGCCAATCCAATCATCCACGGGGGAAATAAGCGCCCACTTTGAGAACCCTCGTGCGCCGAGTCGATGCTAGATATACCTCCTGCCAAAAAGAATGAATTAAAAACAATACATAATATACCGGGATTACAATGACGAATGCGGCCAATGTTTATGGATAGAGAAGTTTAATCTATCTTTATCGCGCTATTTGGCCGTGGTATTAGCATAATACTACGAGAGAATATTAAAGAGAGTGGTGAGTGAAAGCAATCTGCGCTAAAAAGAAAAGGGGCAAGATCAACTTACCCATATAATTTCCGAATGAAAGCATAGGCAGCCAAGAAACCCACCGTGCCCGTAAGCAGACCATAAACACAACAAGCCATGAAGCTGTACACGAAGAACAGCAAGGAGCTGACGAAGCCGGTGATATGCAGCTTGAAGAAGTAATACCAGGCGCTGTAGAGAAACACCCAGAGGGCACTTCCGCCGCCGACGGCGAACGACTGCCACCACCAGTGGTAGTTCTCGGAGCATAGCTGGACGTAGATGGTGACAATGGTGACCTCGGCGACCGTGACGATGAGGATGAGAGACACAACGCTCAGGAAGCCGAAGACGTAGTAGTAGCCGCTCTTGTCTTGCCAGACGGACTGGAAGACAAATAGAAGCTCGATGAAAATGACAGTGAAGGGTACCAGGCCAGCGAATAAGATGGACTGCAAGCTCTTGATATACCATGCTTGTCGTGGAACCTGGCGGGGAGTATTGGAGGTTTTCGTCGGATTTTCCCAGGAAGTTGAGCGGGAATAGCCATACCAGGAGCCTAGATAGACGAGTGGTACCTGTATGCAGAGCCAGAGAAGTCCAATCACAAGGAGGGTGCCAAACGGCATGGCAGTGCTTGACGCCTGTGCCCAAACAAATAAGTTTAGTATGAAGACGAGCGCGAAAAGAAGGCCGGGGAAGAAACAAGCTGTGATGAGAGCGTTCTTCCCAAAGTTGACACCGCCAAAACCCTGGTAGACTTTGGCAGAGAAATAGCCGGAGAAAATACCAGCGAGCACGAAAAGACCAAATCCGAAACTGAGGAAGCCACCACGGAAGCTGGGATTCAGTATTCCAACGGCACTGAGGAAAATCAGCCCAATAGCCATGAACAACACCTGTGAGCCCGACCCGACTAAGGGTGCAAGCAAATGTCCGTATTGTGGCCTTCGGAAAACATCTCCATGCAACAGCTTCCAACCTGTCACGTCTTCGAGAGCCTCGTCATCAGATACGTCGTCCGGTTGGTTGTCCACTTCGTCCTCTTGTTCGAGAAGACCAAGAATATGTTTTTCCGGCCTTGGAGAACGAGGATGAGACCCGGATTTTAGTTTTGCGCCAGTTTCCACAGAGCCTTCTCTGTAGCTCTTTATGTCGGTTCGGATTGTCTTCGACAAAATCATAATGACAATCCCGCTCAATAGCCCACAGATTATAAAGGAGTTGATGATGGCGAGCCAATGGATTCGGGAGCCTTCTTCCTGATTTACGAAATACAAATCCCAGCGTCTATCCCACTCGATCGAGTCATCTTCGCGGAAATATACCGAGTAGGAATAAGGTATAGCCACTGTATCCTCATCATCACCCTCATCCAGGTGGTCAAGGCTGTTGTCCAGGCGCAGTTCCTCTTCAGAGATACCCTCGGTATTGTTCGGAGGCATGTATATTTCGAAGTTATCCTCGATATCCTGCAGTTCCACTGGGCAGCCGTTTTCCCGCTTGTTGCTCGGGCCCACGCTTTTCATGTAAACCTCGAACGCCACTACCACCTTTCCACCTCTTTCGCCAGCACGGCCCGGCGCTCTTCGATAGCGAATGAGGATAGTGTGATGGTTGTTCAGGAAATAACGAGGCTTGCCGGTGCTTGAATCATACTTAGTGAACCCCAATTTGAAGCCAGCAGCGTAGTATTTTCGCGACTTGTCAACGGTGACGAAGCTGGTCGCGCCTGGGAGATTGTCGACGATCCATTCCACGACATAGCCCTCCTTGACTAACTGTCTGGCGCGTCTTAGATCCTTTCTCGTCACCACCTGATCACACAGAAAGCTGCACTCGTTGTCGTGACCGAGGGTCAGATCGATATCGGAAATCTTAATCCGATCGCCGCGGAGAACTTCGCCAAGGTTAAGAGATATGCTCTGGCCGCTCAGCAGACCTGAGGCGTGGGTTTTGCCGGTGGGAGGGCAGACGAAGGGTAAATCGTAGTAGGCATATTGCAGTTGGGTGTTGTCGGAATAGACCTTGTTAACCATTAACGGGATATGCTCGCCCTCTACATAGCTCTTGATTGACCATCCTAGACCGCGGGGTATCATTAATTGCCTGTTTCTCTTCAACTAAAGCCAAGTCTATGACCGATGACTTACCTGGAATATAGAACGCTTGCGTCTGGGAGACGAGGAGGGATGGCAACAGCCAACCCAAGCAATGTTTGGTTATCCTCACCATGTCGTAACTGAGTGTCTGCCTCTGAATACCGCGTCGCTCCGGTATCCGAGGGGTGACGTTTTACAGGACTGGGACTCAGGTACCACAGGTATCACGCTGTGTGGCTCCAGTGCGTTGGTAAGCAAACCTAGAGCCCAAGCCCTCCCCTCTACTCGAACAACGCAGAGGTCTTTCTTGTATGCAATTGAAGCTGGTCACTTCTCGTGTTGTAGCCGGAGGGTCAAGTGGAAAGCGAAGTTCGAGGTTCTCGATTCGGGATTCGAAGGAACAACGTGGCTATGCGGAGACGGACGGGCTAGTCAAGCGTGTGGCAGGCGACAAAAGAGTGGAATAGGTACATAGTACCACGGACCCAATGACACGAAGTCCAGAGGCTGACGCTTTTGAGAAGGCGATCGGCCGGGGGACTGGATGGCTGAGTTTGGGAAGATGGCGCGCCGGCTTATAAAGCTTGAGGCGCGCGGCGACAGAAAAGATGCGGAGACGTGTGCCGAGGCGTGTATTGTTGAACTCGTCAAAACGCCGATCTATGGGATTTATAGAATCGACGAGGGTATAGAATGACTTGTCTTCTTTCCTGAAAGACGAAGACCAATTGCAATGTATGTAGGGTGTAGAGAGAGAGGATCCAGGTACCTGTTCGTTCCTTGAGGGTTAGGTAGATCCTAGATTCAAGGTAGGGCAGAAGTAGGGGTCAATAAGGGACCTATACTTCCCTCCACAGTTGATAGCGATAGGGGGTCCGAACTGTACACTGCCACCTACTTTACACTGCCTAAACGAGGCCTAGCTCGGCCAAAACGGCGGGCGGGCCGGTACCGGGGTAGGTCTCCGGACGCTGTCTGCGTACGGTACGCATACAACCAAAATACACTGTTAGTACATGCAGGTCGACGATTTCTTCGACGACTACCTATACTGCAGTACACGTAAACACCCACATATAAGAACACCATTAAGCATATAGGGTTCTCTTGGCATCATCAACAAAAATAGTAAAGCCCGGTACTCTATGCATGGATAACCAATGGGTAGTATGATCAATACGACAGCATATCCGTCTAGTGGAGGAATACTGGAGTTATCAGAGATATATCCCACTAGAATACGACCTAGCTATTCGTAGGATGGAGCAGAATACGAATTCTTACGTGGATACCTACTTTATGCCATCCTTTGTCACACTTCCGCCAAGCGTTTCCTCGTTGAGTGTCGGTGCGGAATCGGATGCTTTAACTCTGCTATACCCTCCTCAAGCTTAGGCAGATGAAGATGATGTAGGTTTGTTATTTTAAATAACGGCTAAACTACCCGTTTGATGTCTATCATGCTCAATACTTGTCTCGTAACAGTTTGAAAATGGGTATAAAAGACTCCCGCTCCACCAGTACTCCTCCATGTTTGTATACAACGAGTAAAAAGCAGACCGACTCCAGCATCATGCAGTCTATGTACAGTTTTCGCATGTCGCCATGCATCATTCTACAGTTGAATGATGTCTAGTTCTGAAAAGTCAGGTGGTGCCCGTCCATATACCACTCGTGCCTTGCTATCCAGCGCCGTACCCTCGTTGGATATCCAGATGTGCTCGCTCAGCTCGCGCGTCCGCTTGATCTCGTCGTCGCTAATTCCCAGATCATCACGCGGAATCCACAAAGTCGGCCGTCGTGCTCGTAGTGCCGAGTGCATAAATGCTCGACGAACAAGCACGTCTCGCTCTTCCGGCGTCAAATCTTCTATTTCGTCGTGGAATCCACCATAGAGAGCCTCGCCTATGGCCCTTTGCGCTTCAAGGTCCTTCTTCTTGCGCTCCTCTCTAAACTTCGCGGCAGTTTTGACACCCCTTTCTGCTCTTCCTAACGTGTGATCATACGTGTTCTTTCCGCTGCGCACGGCCCACGTGCCGGCGTGCACAATCCCCTTGACGGGGTTTAGATTGCTAAATTTATTGCCGCGGCTCTCTTTCTCCCGAGAATCAGACGGCCCATCTACGCTCTGGCGATGGGTGGGAAGGCCTTGTTCGAATTCTTTCGGATTATCGTCATCGTCGTCGTCAACGAGTCCCAGGCGACGGTCTTGAGCACGCTGGAACGCTTCATCGCGGAGTACTGCCTCGTCTTCAAAAGTGATGGGAAGATACCGGAACATGGGCCCGAATGACATGTTCAGTAATAGCTGATATAAGGCGGTGAGAATTGTCACCACAATCATAATGATAGCTTGAGGAGTGCATGCATGAACTCCCTTTCCGTCTTCTTGAATGAAGAAGAGGCCGATAAGTGCAATCTCCATGACGTACAGGCCGGTGAAGGTTTGGTTAAGGGCCCGTGGATACAGTACGCCACCGGTGTCGATAGCGAGGCGATTGACGTATAACATGCTATACCTATTGGCAACCCACAATAGACTGAACGTGATGATGGCAAATATGGAGATGATGGGTGCAATTACGCAGTAGACGAGCCCAATGCAGGCGAAGTTAGTATATACTGGGAAATAGCTTCCCCACTTGACGTTGGGCAGAGTGGTGTTCGTTGTCCATTTGTTCCGTGCTGTCTTGTTGAAAATCTTTGAGATGATGTACCAATTAGCAAGAGCACCGACCTGCAGAAGAGTCCCTGAACTTGCACCGAGTGCTTGAAGAATCATGTATGAAAAGAAGTAGTTCGCCGCCGAAGGGATTTTCTGCGCCAACGTATCAGTGATACTCGTTGGGTCATTCAACACCCCCTCGAGAACGGCCACTACGCTAGATGCCAGTGACACGATGAGGAAGACTTGGACGAAGAGAAAGGCGAAGTAGAATTGTTGGACAGCCTCGGTCTTCTGAGTTCCTGTTTTGGCACCCTTAAAGCCAGCCAAGAAATCCATGACCACAGGCACAAGCCAGAGCAAGAGGGCGAGCAAGACAGCTGGCAGAACACCCGCTATGGCTGTCGCTGCCTTCCAAACAGTTGGATTTTTCGAGAGAAACCCCAAAAAGGGGAATGTGTGGATTAAACTGTTAAGCTGGGAAATTGACCCAGTGAAGGCGACCGGAAACGCCCATAGAATGATCATACCAACCACAACGGCTACAGCTGTGGCGGTCCGTAGCCATCCTGACCACCAACTAATGGCCATATTGTCCCAGATAACGTCGTTAGGCGATATTTCGACGACACGGGGGGCCATGTGCTTGGGTATGTGATGGATGACGCATTGACAAGCCATATGGGCAGCAACTTGGTGATTGAACTGGATGAAGGCCGACCTCATGAGAGGGTATCTCTCGGGATTTTCCTGGTCTGTCTCGATTTCATGGTTGAGGCGGGCTAGTTCTTTCCTACACCAGAAGATTGTATCAACCTTCTTATTCACATATGGTAACCCAGGAAGCCAACCCGGCGTCCATTCAAAATTGGCGAGTCGATGGGTAGGCCTCTTAGACCTTTTAACCCATTTCTCCCATTCGGCTGCACCATCTTCGTCTTCAGCGTTCTCATCGTCATATGCTTTCGAGTATTCGACTGGTGCGATATCGTCACCCCCTACAAATGGAACGATGCCTTTGAGTTTTTGCCCCAATGTCTTTTTCCCGAATGGGTATTCGTTTCCTTCATGTCCTTGTGGTACGGGCGAGGCAAAACCACCCGCTGGAGGTTTCCAGAATTCGTACCACCTCGCCTTCTCTTCGTTGTACATCTCGTCTATGTTCTCTAATTTGCGAGTAGTATTTCCAAAAAGTTTCATCTCGATACTCTCCTTATTGAGCCTCTCATCATCGGAGATCAAGGAGGCATTGCCGGACTGTCTTTTTGGTCGCGCAGCGGAGGAACCCATGACTGTATCATCGGCTTCAGACATCTTACGACGCCCTGAGCCCCGCGTTGAAGGTCTGGGTAAATCTTCCTCATCCGGTAGTCTCACATGCCGGTCTTCTGATGTACGAGCTGCCGAACGACTTTTTGGTGCTCCTATTGCCATAAAGCCATTGGTGGTCTCGATCTGGCCGTCGATATCATGTGTAAAGTTCTTGGCGCCACCTAGAATTCCATCCACACCTCTCCCTAGACCGCCAGTTATCTTGGAAAACCCGGTCTTGAATCCTTTTGATGGGTCAGTAGTGTGTTCCTCTTGATGCCTGATCTCATCTTCAGCATCGTGTATATCGTGAGGTGTGTCGTGGTGGTCGCCGCTGCTGACACCTTCACCTTCCTCGGCCCGGTGTTTTGCGGCAGCATCTTCTTGCTTCTGACGTTCCTGTTTCTCGCTCTTGGTTGGGCGATGAGATTTGGTTGCTTTGCGTGCTTCTTTCTCTTCCTTTTCCCTTTTCTCCATCTGCTTTTTCTTCGCCATCCGTATCAGTTCGGTCTGAGCTTCCTCTAACATCTTGTGGATCTCATCCCTCTTTTTTATCTTGTCCAAGAGGTGTGTCAGGTCCCTTGTGAGCCATATGTTCCGGATGCCACCAGGGAATACATCAAACAGGCCCCTGAGAGCTTCTTCGCTCAGCCACTTATCAGGAATACCGCTGACGAGGACTGTGGTTGCCGAAGCCCTCAAACGATGTTCAGCAGTAGTAAGCCAATCCTGTCGTACCTTGATGTAAACCCTTAGTTCGGCAAAGATGACGCCACAAACCCATATGACAACCAGTATAGCCAGGATGAGATGAGCCCAGTACCTTCGATAGTTCTCATCTCTCACATTGCCCCATGCTAAAGTGTCTAGTCCACTAATAATGTTGCCTTGATTGTCGGTGGCGTTACCGCTGGTGTTATCTCTCTTGTACATAAGAGTAGTACTATTCATACTATCCGTACTGTTTGTGCCGTTTGTAGAGAAATTGTGGCTTCTTCCATCGACGTAGTTGATTGGTACGAGAATAGGTATAATGATGGTCGCCATAGGAATGAATATGATAAGCATGGTTTGCAAGTAGCGGAGGAAGAAATACGAGTCGAGGCCACACTTGTTAATGATCTCGCGATCCTTAACACGGAACAACGACAGAAGCAAACCCCACGGGCTGTTGGGGGGAGAATCAGTTCGCTCACGTTCGGGTACGAGATAGGTCTTTGGTTTGCTACCACGCCAGATTTGTTAGCCTTGTTGTGCGAATCTGCGCAGATAACCAAGCCGAGGGGACAAGCTTACAATATTCTTGCCAGCTTATTCCGCAGGAGAAAGAAAAGGCCCATCTGGATTCCGAAAACCACCAACGAGGTAGCTAGCGCGGTGACAAAACCTACGAGACTGATACCTTTGTCGCCAGAGGCGGTATCAGTGTCCCCTATCGTAGCGATTCTCGTTAGTAAAGAGCCCTCTGTAAAGCTTACAGTTGCTAATACCCCGTGGCGGAGAAATAAGTCTTAGGACATACCGAGCGCCATGATGGGCAATGCTGTTTAGCCAGCCAGCTTAAGGTTCGTAGCAACAGGAGTAGTAGTGTTTGGTATTTAAAACGAAGACAGAAAGAAAAAGGTGCGAGGGATAGGAGCGTGACGAGGAGCCCGAAAGATCACACAGAACGCAACAAACAATGAGTAGTGTCGTATTTGAAGATGCATGGGAGGGTGTGACCAGGCAGATTAGGTATATGATACAATAGGTATGAGAGAATCAGAGGCATTCACGACCCATGTGTCAATCTCTCTGTCGCCCACGGAAATCCAGCCCCGTCGATCACCAGAAATGGTAGAAGAAGCATAGTCGACCAGAGCGTCGGTCGTCTTTGTCGGGGAGGCTTAAGAGTATTAGTGTATATTCGAAACAGGTTGCGTGGATGAGACTAGGATGATGATTGCAGGTACCTGACGAATTGGTGGTAGGGAGCTCCCGGTCACAAGTGATTTGCACGATTCCTTCACGTCCACTTGATAACCTTGAAGTGGTAAAGGTCTAACCGGATCTCGTCTAGCGCGGGCCACCACTGCAGGTTGATGTCAGTGGTGCACCCCACAGCGTTGAACGAGATCCCCTGAAATCATGTTGCGGCCCGCTTGTGATCCAGATTGGCTTTGAACCTCTGCAAATGGCTGTTCTGATTGGACGTGGTCCACGCGCGCGTGTATCTTGTGTTCGCCTACGATGCGCCCTTTCCAATTACATAGTATTTATAACCAGAGATAATACTTAATTGGTCATAGGAGCATCGTGGCAGATCTATAATAATTGATCAAAAAGGATTTGTTTAATAGATGCGGTAAAGTCGTGGACCAATAATTCCTTGAATACAATAACCTTGGCCAATATTCAGATTCCTGGGGTTGGCAGGATTCGTAAATAGGTAGAGAGTGGGGTGGGGGCAGTTAGACTGAGTCGATGCCCTGTAGCACCAAACTAGGTACTTTACTACCTAATACTAAACAAGCAGCTGGGCTGCCTCTCGATTCATGTTTGCATTTGATTGCTGGTTGGTAGTGATGGTGAGGCTTGCCGAGAGTAAACACACCATATGATATATAATAATATCAGCTGCGTTTCATATTGGCATTTACACTATGAGTATTTCCGGACATGCAATTGCTTCACAATTTAAAAAGGTCTTCTGTTCATCTTATGTCTCTGCTACAACATGAATATGTAACACTTTTTCTAATATCCCAAAAGGGTCTGCCACACACATGTCTTGGACACTTGACGGTTCCGGGAGGACATGTGGTGATGAAGCTAGTACCTTTGTAGCTCCATCAACGATCCAGGCTATTGGCTGGGCTGATGTCGTGACATGATGTCGGTACCACCAGTTCTCGGTCTATCGGCTACCATGCAGGGACGCAGTGCATCATCGATTGTGTTTACTACACACAAGTACAAACTACTACGTCACAAGTTGTCTCGTGCAATATATCAATTGGACGCTAGACATATGTAAACAATGTCGCTTAAATACAATATTCTATACACTTTATTTACTATGTAGTTTCCTTACTTGAGATAAACATCGTTTACCGAGGTATGTCGGAGAACCCGCCCTAGAGCGATACAAGACCATCCAACATAAACAAAATGCTGCGTCATTGATAAGAGTTCATTGATGTCGCTTCCCACTAATTCACGCTAAGGTACGCCACCGTATGCCTACTGGTACCGCCCCATAAAAAACCATCAACGTTGTACACTACATTCGCAGATCCTACCATGCAATCTAGCAGTGTGCTGTTCAAGAGCCCAGACGGCACCGTCATCGTCATCGACATACCGTGCTCCCTGGAGGAAGCACAGGTCTTACCCGGACGGGACATCGCGCGGCGTATTGTCTCAGCTCCCCCCCAGACGACACCATGGAAGACTCCGGAGCCCAAGAAAGACACGGCCGCGGCGAAATATGTGTCACCCTCTGCCGCAGTTGCGGAGCTGATGACTCTGGAGAGCGTGAAATCTGCCCTGGAGGTTGTTAGAGCCGGCTACGAGGGACCTTGGTGTCTGCCGCGGGTAACGATGCGTAAGCGAGTAAACGATGCTCAGGCGATTGGTGCTGGTGTCAATACCGATACCACCGATACCACCCAGCCGCAGAAGAGGAAACACGAGTTGTCATCAGTCCCTGTAGAGCAAGGCGAAGAGATAACCTCAAGAATTAGTCCATACATTCCAGAGCAGTCAAATTACCTGCTAGGTACCATAGATTCCAAACGCGATGCATTTCTCCGGGAGGCTCCGCTGTTCGATCTCGTTGTGCTCGATCCGCCTTGGCCTAGCCGCTCCGTGAAAAGAAAGTCAGACAGCTGTAGGTGATTTCCAAGCGCAACTCTGCATCATTCTTCTCCGATATATGGGGACCACCGGACGTAAGATTTATTTTATTAAAGTCATCTTTACACCTTAACAATATGGTATAGCTTACTCGGGATTGTGATCGTTAATCTTGGCAGTACACAGACTCTACAGTACATAGCACCGAGGAAGCGCGAGAGCTCCTTTCTCAAATCCCCATAGCATCGCACCTGAAGCGAGACGGGCTCGTCGCCATCTGGGTAACAAACAAGGCTGTCATCACGGACCTCCTCACAGCGCCCGGGGGTGTTCTCACACAATGGGGTCTCGAGCCCCTCGGCGAGTGGATCTGGCTGAAGACCACCAGCGCCGGCGAGCCAGTCCTAGACGTAGAGTCAGCCTGGCGGAAGCCATGGGAGCGGCTGATGATTGCGCGGAAGATAGGTAGCCTTATCTCACTACCCATGAGCAGGACAGTGATGATAGGCGTGCCGGATATACACTCGCGAAAACCTAACTTAAGGGGTCTATTTGAAGACATCTTACCTAAGGATTATATCGGGCTGGAGGTCTTTGCGAGGAATCCGACGGCAGGTTGGTGGAGCTGGGGAAACGAGGTTTTGTTCTTTCAGCAGGGACATCATTGGGTGCCAGTAGAAAGTGAAGAGGCAACTCCAGATAGTGAACATGTTGCCTAAGTAGGTAAATAGTGAATAGATTTTAATAACGGGAGGGCAGCTATCCAACCATATAAACGTTAATACCTGTGCCTCTCTTCAACAGACGTTCCCCCCTTACTGGCCATGTTGATGGCTGAGTGGTAAAGTAGTCGGTAGGATAAACTCTTGTGTCAGAGGCAGGGCCATAGGCATTCAAGGGTTTTCCGGTCTAGGGATGTTGAGGCTGCGCTTAAGCCCTAGATTCTTTTTTGTATTTTTGAGGTCAACAGTTCGAATTTGGGATAGGTTGTTGTTTTGTTTGTATCGTTATTTTTTTCTACCAATCGACCTTCGGCCCAATGACTTTCCCATCTGTCTTTATGGCAGGCTTATTATCACCCCTTGGCCTTGTAGTCCTCGGAGTTGTTCCTATCATACACACCTCTTACGCAGGTGAATGCACATACTCGTACATAGTGTAATCCTCCCTTAGGATAGATATCTACGTCAACTCCCGCCGCCCACTTGATGTAGTAGAAAGGGCCACTCATGCGCATCCTCTCTTATCCAATATTTTTTTTTTCATACATTCGCCGTCGACAGCACCCAGACTCTACCTCTTCTTCCCTCCGCCGTTCTGAGTAAACCTAGGATCCAAATCGCGCTTGTTACTCCACACGCCCTCCTTCAATATCCTCTTCGCCTCCGCCCTCATATTCCTCCGTGCCAAGGAGTCCTTCTCCTCGTCCCGCAGAGGCATGACACCCTTCTTCCGCATGTTAGCCTGAGTAACGTGGTCCTTCTGCCTCTTGGCAAATGCCCTCTCCATGGCCTTTTTCCTCCAAGGTGTGACGTCCGTCGGCGCGCGCGGCCACACGAAGGGCTGCGTGAGCTGCACCGTCATGGTCTTGATGGGCGGCGGGCGGTATATACGTCCGTGAGTCTTGGATTTCCGAATGCGCTGCTGTCGTAGCTGCGCCCGCACCCCGACCACGGGCGTCCGGTATGCGTGGAGGAGGTAGTCTCGGATGTCGAATTTGTTGAAGGTCAGCGGCACTTTGAAGGTCGCGAATGTCGGGGGTTGGTTGGGTTTCGGGGCCAGGAATGTGACCATGTGGGAGGGCCTGTTGTTGGAAGAAAAGATATGTGAGCGTTTCATTTGCCATGTCTAGATCTCTTTGATGTCTTTCGTCCGTCCATCCATTCGTGCTTCGTCGACTCCCCTCTCTGCGACTTTGTTGCCTCTTACTGGTGTAAAAAAAGGAATTGAGCACCTACAGGAAGACTTGCTTCGTTCCCGTGCGAAATGTCTTCAACAGCCTCCCGGCTGCTGCTGCCGCTACCGTCCCTGCTCCTGTGGTTGCCATCTTGCTTACTGTCGAGGCGCAATTGGCTATCTTTGTTGATCAAATAGGCTCAAATTGTCGTCGTAACCATCTCATGAAATTCAATAAGGCTACGGTAGCCGTAGACATCGGCGAATTGAAATTTCCGTAGAGTGGGGCTCGCTTGTCGTAGAACAGCCCAGAGGAGCTGAAACCCCTGCTTGGCGCAAGGTAGAGCAAGAAGCCCCACATAGCTAGGTGTGGATACCTGAGGCTTGTATCCTCACGGCCTCGAGGCGACTCGACACCAGTTAGACTACAACCTAGGTAGGTAGTCAGAAGACTGAACCTGAATAATAGCAAGCTATGAAGCAAGATTGATCATTAATTTGGTTTTTTTTCATTGTTTCCCGACGGGGTATTCAACTTGACCCAGTCGGTAAAAGGCGAGCTGAGACCTGGAGCTATTTCTACACATCATGGCACCTAGTTTATCCATGTATCCCTTTCCCGTCTATATATTTTGTTTAGACATCTAGACCGTCAACGACGACTCCCTTAATCCATTCATGCTGCATGACACGGGCCACTTCATTTGCAGTATCGTCATCCACAAGAATGCTGACCAGATACAAAGCTGCATCCAGGCCAGCGCTCACTCCCCCACTCGTGATCACCCGAAGACCCCCTAGACGCATCGCGGCGCGACGGGCAATCGACTCCCGGCGCGCATTGGAGCTACTGAAAGAGATGCTTCCCTTGCTAGAAAGGCACACATATTAGCGGAGAACAACCAGGTAAAGTTCTGTGCGTATGCCAACATACCGAGCATTGGATGGGCGTCTATCAGTACCATCAGACTTGCGCCGAATGTAGGGGTTCTCGTCCTCGTCGCCGAGGTCGAAGCGCAGGTTGTTGACAACATAGCGGGCGTCTTCAACAACATCGGTTCTTTCTTGAAGGTCACGCTGAGCAGCGTTGCTGCAGAGGATCTCGAATTTTGTCATATAGTCGGGATGAGTGGTAGCTGACAGGCCCGAGAGGATGCCTTGCTCAGCCAGGAAGAGCGACCCGGTACAAACAGACAAAAGCGTACGCTCGCGAGAAGAGTCATTCTTCTGGAGCTCGGCAAATGCTGAGATGATGGGAAGAGGCTCTGTCTTTCCCTTCAACACGCCGTCTGAGTTGCCGCCAACCACCACAAGGACATCGAATTCGCTTAGACGCTCGTGGGCTTCTTTGAATGAAATCTGAGATCCAATGACTACGCCTTGTTCGGACAAGATCTTGGGTTCAGCACCCGCAATTGTGCAATCAAAAGCCTTTGTAGCTGAAGCCAGGCTGTTAGTTTTGGGGTCAAGCAATAACAAACACTGCAAAGGGTCGTGAAGAGGGGTAACACATACTATCGTCATTCTTGTCGTGGAGTGCGGTAGTGAGAGCTTCCAAAGGAGCCGCAAAGTCTGTTAGGTTGAATTTATCGTGGAGGGCAAAGAGCACCGGAATGGGCTCGGTAGAGGATTTGGTTGCCATCGTAGAAAGACAGAAAAGGGTGAGTCGCCTATAATAGTGCAGGAAATACAGGTGTATGGAGAAAGCAGGACTCCGGGCACAGACCGTAACAGGTTGAGTCAGTGCACCTAATTGAGTAGATGATTGGTATCCAATATCTCTTTGGTTGCCAATTGCTTTGTTGATTTCGCTTGGGGAGGCTCTTTGGATGATGGAAGGGACAAGTAGAGGGAGAAAGGAGAAAGAAGAGTCAAGCCGGGCGAGGAATTGAGGGGATATAATGGATTGGGGAATTGGAGGGGTAAGGTCAAAAGGTAAGCTGTCTCGAAGACAGCTTGTCTCATACACAGCTGGTCGCGTGTGTGTGGTAGGTACTGCAGTCTACTACAACCCAAGGCAGGTACAGGAGAAGTCGCCCGTCTGGTCAACAACATCCCCTCGGGCTTGAGCTCCCCCTCCTTGGTAGCTCTAGCAGGTACATTGATCCTATAGGTACATCAAAGCCATGGTCGAACGACATGGCAGCAGCAGCGGGGAGGTTACGTAGGGTCCAGCTGATCTATTGGCTAACGAGGTTGAAGCCTGCCTAAGGGGCCCACAAAAGAGAGAGCAAGAGCCCCCTCCCCCGGATTTTTGGTGGAACTTAACAACGATCAGCCCGGCACTGTGGGTCTAATTGATCACATTGTCACGGTGCAAAAGCCTAAAGACGTACAGTATAGCTGCTCATCACTGCTCATCACAGGTGGTAGCATTTGATCAGTCTCTTGATGGTATTTTGACCCGAGTTGGCTGCTGTTGTTGTGACTAGCTAAAATACATTACACAGATACAATTCATAAATAATGCCCTCTCATAAATAGCCAATGCGATTCATGTACACATGCTGTAAGACTCTTAGCGAACTGTTACCGTAGCAGCTACGGCTAGTGTACTTGTGGGTGCTGAGGGGAACTTTGTACTGTGCTAGCCAGCTAGGCACAGAGCTATTGACTTACCTAAGCGGAGCAAAAACTGAGAACAAGGTGGGTCAGCTGCACTTACCCCACTATTTCCCGCAGGCACTTCAGAGCTTGGAAGCGGGCTGTTGGCAAAACTCCACCCTCAGACAGACTGCACACAACCTCGCCTGATGATGGGCCGATATCGTTCATAGCTTTGGTATCTGTGCAGAAACCGCCATCGTTCCCGGGACATGTCGACTGTCCTATGGGCTGTTTGAATTGGCGAGGCTCTCGATAATAATCAGTCCACAACCCGTGTCATCCCCACCAGACTGACTCACCACCATCGAGAACACCAACCACGTGCTGTAATGTCGGCAGCTCCGTATGTTCGCTCACACCCTATCCTAACAGTAGAAATAAACTTTCGCACTTTCAATTTACTCACGCGGTCATGAACATATCCAGACAAACCCGACTGCTGACAATTTCTGCTCCTTTAGAACGCTCAAAGAGCTGGTCAAAGCTGTCGGTACCTTTGCGCGCACGCCCTCCCTTCCGCTTCCCGACGAGTTAGTCCAGATAATAGACGCATTCTGCTACAAGCGATCTGAAAAATTGGATGAAAGCTTGTCCGAAAAAGTACACGACGAACTATTAGCCATATTCAAACAAGACATCGCCCAGGAACCTGCACGCTATGCGGCCTTCATTGCTGTTCTTCGCCGCCTATACCCCCTGATTGGCCAACCCGCCAGAGTCTTGCAATGGTTCGATCTGCTTGTGCCGGCCCTGGGCCATATTGGTCTGGACAAAGACCTGGCTTCCGAGACCCAAGGAATCGTCCTTGACATTTTGACGGGAGGCGATGGCAGCGATGCGAGCTCGGTCTCTCGGAGTTCGGCTGCCCCTATTGCGGAGAAGATAATACTGCTCTGGTTTCGGGAGGTTGACTTGCTCCGACAGAGCGCCGATGCCCTCCAAGACTTCAAGGAGAAGCATCTGAGAGACACGTTGTTACAATACGGAAAGAAGCGTCCCAAGGTTTGTTGAACGCCAATGCCGAGAACTGATCTCTGCTAACCGCAATAACATAGGACTTCATGACTGTTATTGACCAGTTCGTCTGCAAAAGATCGCACAGGGCGAGTGCTCTACTACTGCTTTCCTCATTTGTCCAGAGCCAACCGCCGCATCTGTACCTTATTCTCCAGACGCCTTTATTTGGCAATCTACTCAACTGCCTCCAGAGAGATACTTCGACAATGATGATATCCCTAGCCCTCACAGTATTGACAATGGTTCTTCCACATGTGCCCAGCTCACTGGTTCCGCATTTGCCCACGCTCTTTAACATATATGCGAGGTTGCTCTTTTGGGAACGAGAGCTCTCTGTTCATGCAGACTCTGAAGAAGATAAAGAACGAAGACTGTCCCTCAATGCCACCAGTTGGGAGATTCAGCCGTTTTCGCCCGACACTGATGATACGAGTGTCCCACAACTCTTGAATTATTTCACAGTTTTGTACGGGTTATATCCAATCAATTTTATGGATTATATCAGAAAACCACAAAGATACTTGAGACATGCTGAGGCGCCAGACGCAGATGTGATCGAAGTACAGCCGACTGAGATCCGCCACGCGTCTGAACGGTTTCGCCAGTGCCATTTGTTGCATGAGAATTTCTACACTTTAACAATAGATTCCGAGAAGACTGACTTTGGCCGATGGATCAAGAGTGAGCCCGCCGAGGTCGTGGCTGACTGTATGGCACTCCGCCAATTACCGGATGAACCTCCTGACGCTGTTCCCCTCGATTTGACTCAGATTCCAGATTCAGAAGACGAGCAGTTGAATAAGGTCGGACGAGAGCCTGGTCTCCTTAGTAGTTCCTTCAATATTGGGACATCCGGCTTTGGGGATATCCGCCGCAGCTCAGGCTCTTCATTCTCACAATCGGTTAGTGGAAGTCAAACTAATCAGGCAGCCGCCCGTCATTCCTCCCTGAGCAGTCTTCAATCTAAACGGGACTCATCAAGTACAAGACGATCTGAAAACGAAAGTGACAGTCCAACGCTGTCTAGGCAGCTTGTCACCTCGAACTCTCAAACACAACTCCAGGATCTTCTGAACTCCAATAAAGCCGTCAAATCAAGCTTACATCAATCTTTAACCAACGACAGTGTGGCGTCATTAACGTTGAGCCACAATGAGTCTATCCCAGAGAAAGCATCATCTCAATCACATCTCAGCCTGCCAGGCCCTAGTATGCAATTGTCTGATTCTGAGGCCAATACCAGGCAAAGAAAATTACTTCGTTATGTCTACCTTTTATATAACGATCTTGTATTTGAACGGTTCCTTAAGCAACAACATCTCACGCACATTGGCGAGTTGAGGAGGCGTCACGTCCGAGAAGCGGCCAGTGAGGCTGAGACTCAAAACATTATTACTGCAAACAAACACCTTAGGCAGCGGCTAGAAGAAGCTAAAAAGGCTGAAATACAAGCGAAAACAGAGGCTGAGAAGAGCCGTACATTGTCTAAAAAGTGGGAGGCTGATATCGTCAATAAGTTGAAGGTACTCCGTGATGAGCAAAAGAAATGGAATATCGAGCGATCAGCTTTGCAAGTTGAACTGAAAGGAGTGAAAGATGAGGCGGAGGAATTACGGACACTAGTTTGCGAGGTCGAGGTGAGAGAGTTGATGCTGAAGCAGAAAATACAATCGGCCGATATCAACTTTGGTGAATTGGAGAGATTGAGAGATGAGGTTGCAAGGTTAACAGTTTCCGAGCGGAATTATCAAGCTCAAGAGCTGGAACATCAAGCATCGATGACGCGAGCAGCCGAAGCAGATAGTCGCGCCAAGGCGGCTGATATGAAGTTAGCCGCACTTGAACAAGATCATAAGCGCACTCAAGATCTATACGAATCTCAGATCTCAGAACTCAACTCAAAATTACAAGAAACGCTAAGCACCGGCGGGACACGCAACATCGAGGACGTCAAGGCACAACTAGAAACGACGTCGGAAGCAAGCCGGGCTTTGCAAGATGAGATGAGAAGGCGAATTCATGAGCTTTCGCGGAAAAACACAGAACTGCAGGCCAAAATTTTTGAACTGGAAACTAGGATTCCAATTCCACGCAAGCGAATAATTCGTGCCTCTGTGGATACTGAAGACGACTTGTCGTCAGATTCCGGTAGCCTGCCAAGCTCCGCCAATCAACAACGTCAGAGCTTATCCGATTCTGATGTTCTTGAAGGTACATCATACAATGCAACGCCACCGCTTGAGCCGTTTGGTATCATGATCCCATCGTCCACTCAAGGTCGTTCGGCAGCGCTGCACGGAACCGACAGGTCCTCAACGAACAGTGGCAGCCCAATAACTGAGCGGCAATTCGGCAAAGGTAGGTGCCCTGACCCGCTTACTACTTAATAATTAAATGGGCTTCTAATTGACCTAGGCGGCTCGCAGAAAGTGCGGAAGGATAAAAAGGAGGCGAAGGCGAAGACTGAGAAAGAGAAGAAGAAATCGACAGGTCTGCGTGGTATCCGTGGTTTCGTGTAGTGGCGCGCTCACTCTCGTACCATGAGACTTGGCGAAGAGTTTCGGTCCGCTTCTGTACCGGGAAACTGTATCACATCTTGACGCGTTATGACTAATGGTGTACCCGGCAATGAATCGTGTGCGTATCGAGAGCTAGATAGGCAGAATTCAGCCTATCTAAGACATAGTTTAATGGTTTTTCATTCCCAGCTCTACTGCTTTCTCTTGTTCAGAGTAGCTGAGTTCGGTAACTCTTCAAGCTGTTGCTTTGATTCGGTGTTTTTCAAGGATTGCTTTGTAACAACTACTCGCTACTTTGCAAGTATATATGAGCAGTGCACACAAGCCGTCACTGATAACTTATATGTTAAGAGACACCATTCAGGCAAGCGAGGCATTGAGTAGCAGGACTTGGATTTTCCAACTTGAGATTGACTTGATGACCCTCCTCAGACTACTATGGCTATATACACGAGACTCATGATAATGAATGGGACAACTCGTCGATGACAGCTTAAACCTGGACGGTGGAACCGATGGGGCCGAAGCGGATGTTGGACCACACGACCTGACTACACAGTTGTTAGATTCAATGTCGGATGAATTGTATTACGATGATATAAAGAGGAGAAAATCGGACTGAAAGAAAAGCTCTCAACTTACGCGTTGGGGATCTTGGACTCCACATCTGAGGGCACGCCAGAGTCTTGGGCGCAGTCGCCTCGGTCACCGCCGGGTTGGCCGGCCTTTTCGGGTGGGTAGCTCGAGTCGAGCCAGAGCATGTTGGCGTAGTGCTGTGGTTACGTTCAAAGTCAGCTTTAATCTCGATTCTCCCTTTTTGGGTTGCTTTTAAGTTATGATTTGAGGCAGAAGGACTTACATCGTCCCAAATCGACATGACGAGGACCATAGGCTTGGAAAGGGCAGCACTGGTCTGCGCGAAGCCTCCGACCTCGTTGAACCGGTCACGGTCGCCGAGAGCTTGGAACTGCGCCTTGCAGTAGTCTGCAGTGATGGTGCTCGAGGCGGGTAGACCTTCGATGGTGGAGCCCGGGATCGAGATCTTCTTGCCGTTTTGCACGAAGAACTGCGTGTAGGCATTTTGCTGGAATTGGGTGACGACGCTGTTGTGAGCTCGACATGTTAGTTACGCACGGAATAGAGTTGAGTGGGGAGAAATAGGGGCGGAGGGGGGTTAATCATGAGAGGTATTGTTGTGCTTACGTGAACTTCTTGCTTGTGTCCAGCGTCTTGCCCTTGCCGTAGAAGTCTGTGTTGCCCATACGGTACGGGTTGTAGTCGCAGCCGTTGGCGTCACAGTCGCCGGAGAAGCGGTCGTCCGAGTAGGTGCCACCGCAGCCAGATGTCTCACAGACGTGGTAAGCGTTGTTCTCGCAAGCATGAGGGGTGAAGGCGAAGGAGTGGGAGTTCGATTCCCTGTTCATCGTGTTAGTCTTCGCGTAGGTATTAATGTTATATATCTTTGCGTCGTCTTACCAGACATCGATTTCAGCACAGCATCCGCCGTACGGGCCGACGCCGGCGTTCTTATCATTACTCGAGGGCTCCCATCCTTCGACGTTGGCCTTGAAGGTTTTGTGTCAGTAGGGGTGCCAAAGGTAGCATTGCTATGTCTGAGCGAGGGTGTATGTACTCACCTTGCCGCCGACGAACTTCAGATCTCTTGCGCACTGAGCGTCGCAGTAACCAGTGCCGTATTTGGCGCCGGCCTTGTTGGTTGGGTAGCTCGCCATGCCTCCGTCCTCTTCCATAGAGACGAAATACAAAGCGGCATTGAGACCGCAGTCGACAGTGGACAGATCAACATCGAAAGTAAACTCATTGTTCATCAGAGTGAAGGTCTGATACTTCGTGGCGCCATTCATGAGGTAGAAACGAGAGCCGATGTTGGTGCTGTAGTCGTTCTTCGTGACGAACTTGAGGGTCAACGCGTCACTGCTCGTGGAGGCACCGTATGTCTTCAGGTAGTCTCCACCTCCCTCGAGGGCACACTTGGAGGCACAGTCGGCAGCAGTGCTGCACTCGGACGTCCACTTGTTGCCGTCATAGCAGTTTGTAGTTCCGGATGTCGAGTGAAGCCAACGCCAGTTAGCATCGATGGTAACCTCGCCGTTGACCGTGGAGCAGCTGCCGCCGCTTGAACATTTCTTCCAGGTCATCTTAGGATGAGTTTCTGTCTGCTGCGTGCCCACCTGCTGGGCAGAGGCAATGCCCGCCAGGGCGGTTAATACGAGAGCCAACATTTTGATGTGGGTGCTTCCAAATCAGAGTAGCTAGGTGTTGAGTAGCGATGATCTCACGGGACCTGATTTCACCCTCGTCTCTGGGGGCTCTACGGGTCTTATAGCTATCTCGGGAGCTTCATGCTGACTGAATAATCCTGATCTTAATCTACCGATTCCGTGCCTGTCTTGTTTAGGACATATTACGTTACGGCGTGAGATAAACATTTCCAGCTATAGGATTGATCCCTTTTCCTAGAATAAATTAACGTCTCATGTTCGCGCTGCTCAATCCCGACGGTTATTGTCACGTTGTTCCGGCTATGTAACGATGCTTCCATGCGAGCCCAATCTGTGGCATGGTGTAGGTTGGGGAGTGGACGGACTATACCGTTACCACTTTGACTCCAACCTAAGAACCGTGAACGGACTCCAATATCTCAAATTAGTCATAATAATGGCAATTTCAATGTCCGGGCCGACATGCGGTGTTGTTTGCACCTGTTGCTTCCGGTGGTGAGAAACTGAATAAGCCAAAGATGTTCGTCTTGCGCTCCAATGAAGCTTCGCTATAGTCACGCAGTCGCTCTCGTGGGGTCGAGGATTCTCGGCGCCAAAGTGAGGCTACAAGCGGAACTAACAACCTGCGATAAGATAGATGCAGCGGCACCGTCTTCACTTGGCGATGTCAAGCATGGGAGTACGGACCGCTATACCCACATGTACGGAGAACATGCTGCCGAAGTGCAGTCGTTGGAGTGGATTCTGATGAGAACCGAATGTGGCGCAGGTCATGTAGATCTTTGTGGGTGATCAACAAAAACGCGGGTTAAGAATGGGGCTTTTGGGACCGAAGCGAGACCGAAAACAACGGCCCATCGCCGTGAATAGACCCACTCGGACACGGACATGAAGATACAGGTCTACGATATATCATAACCGAAGCACAAAGGAGCTACGAGCCTAAGAAGACTAGGAAACGGCGTGCTTTAAAATCATGAAGATACTGAGCGGCCATTCTACGTGTTAGCAGGTGGGTTGTCAGCCACAATACCATCTTCCCAAATCTCGTACAACTTTGTCCTTCTGATTTAGGTTCAGCCAAGACCTCGCAGTTGTTTCTTACGCCATGGCAACTACCGATTAGGGTGGCGATGCCGAGCCACGAGGACCTAGAACATGCCATCGGTATATTATCCAGGCGCGCCAAGGCCACACATCTTTCACACCGGGATTACCCAGTGCCAATAAAACATCAGCTAAGCCCGCCCGCTTTAGCCAATGGCTTCATTGGAACATGCGCAGGCAATAATCGTGACATTGATCTAGAGTGCAGTCGATATGGTATCACATCCGGGGCCCCAGAGTTCCATGCTCCTGGGTGGCAGTCGTTTGAGGGAATGGAATGAGACAATCCGTCGATACCACTCAACGGTGAGGGTGAGCATGGGCGAATACTGCTTGTGACATATTGTAGCACCGACACCATCGTGAACTAGCATGTTCCTCATCCAATCGGGTTGGTTCGGCCAGCAGCCAAGATAGTAGCGCGTCTGGATATATTGCACGAATGTTCAGCTTTTCATTTCGTGCCGTTCTAGTTGCACCCGTGATGGGTGTTAGACATTGTGAGGAGAAAGGAGCAGAAGCACCACATCTGGGAAAGTGTTGTGAGCTAGTCCTGTTGGTGGGTAGAAAATCAGTCATGGAGTGAAACGAGCTATAACCGTTTATGTGTGGTCACTGGCCTTGAGCTAGAAAGAAAAGAAGACTCTGAGACTGGCTCTTCTTTCTACTATACAGTTATTGGAAAGTTGCTGTTATCTCTTGAATTGTTTTAATTCTATAACTGAGCAAGGACTTGAATAGAGCCAACAATCGTACATAACGCCTTACAAACCCTAGCGATTAGTATCGAATGATTAAGCGCATACCGATGTTTCATCGAATCTTCTAATATGATGCAGTCGAGTTGCTCCGCTTGTTTATATGAGATCTAGTTACAAAAGACAAGACTTCTACTATTTTGTCTATTGAGAGCCTTACAGTGACACACATAGTAGCCATTTCTATATACCCCCAACTCGTGAGGTTCCGCGTAGCCAGTCCTCCGCTTAAACGCCATCCGTTCCAGAGTTATAAGTGTGTTAATTCATGTTCGTTTTCAATACGCTACTGCTCCTTGTTGATGTTAACGCCTTTATCAAAAAGTGTATATGAACCGATATTACGCGCACGTCATAAACCTGCGAGCCTCTTCTAAACTACCATTTATACTGTTATTTAAGTATAGTCATGTAATCTAGACGACATGTTACAAGAAGTCAATGGTTAAGGCGGGAATCTCATGGAACCATATAGGACCGAATACCAGGTTCACTGGCGTAGATAGACCTTCTCTCATCATCCAAAAACAATAGTCAATACTGTATATCCAGCAGCAGGCGAATTGTGCCAGGAAGCTGATTCCGCGCCTAGAACAGATATCGGATCACTTTATTCGATGATTTCAATCTTGGGCCGTGTATCTTGTAATTCAATAGAAAACTCTTGGAGGGGTGTCAATTTGCGCCGTTGGTTGTCTCATCAGATTGCTCATTGAAACCGGGCCGACCTTTTATGCGCCATTCAACAAAAGATCCATGCCGAGTGATTGGAAGAGATCGAGGTGTTCGCTACGGGAGAATGTTCCATTTGGACTAGATATCCCGTTTTGACCGACCTAAAGGATAATATGCAATTTTACAGCTCAGTCGCAATGTAAACGCCTCTCTATGCCCGTATGAATCCATGTGCCTTATATTTCCGCATAGACTAGAATAGTTCGTACGCTGTATGGGGTAATTTCTGGAAATTTTCTCACTTGAAGTTTCGTAGTATATACAGAAATAGAAATTCTATTAGGATAGAAGCGACGTATTTAAAACTTTGACAGACAGAAAGTAAATCTCAGGGGTATCCTCAGCAACTCATCTAACATGCTCCAAGCAACCAACATTCCAGTATATCACAGAGATACGCTGGAAGACATCTTCTAGAAAAGTAATCTGCCAAATCGCAAACCCCAAGCGATCCAAGCAACCCAGCCCCTTTAAAGTAGACAGATAAAACCCCCTTCTTCAAAACATGTCATCGTCCGCGGTCACGCTTTCCCATTTCTTTGCCGGAAGCTTGCGGACCTTCTTGGTCGGGCTCCCGTTGCTCACTCTCAGCTTTTCCATCTTACCCCCAAGGCTAGAGATATCGCCTTTTATGCTTGGTAAATCGCCCCTCTCCTGAAGAGGCGCTCGTCTGCTAGGAGTCCTGCCCGAAAGTTCACGCTTCAAGATGGATACTTCTCGCCTGAGCCTCTCATTCTCCTGTTCCAGATTTTCAATCAGGACATTCTCCTTATCTTCATTTTCCATGTCGTCTTCGTCGCTCGGCGCCGTCACGACAACGCCGACGCTTCGAGCAAGCACTTCCGCCTTGCGATCCCAGTGTTCCTCGCCGCGCTCCTGTTCGAGGGAGAGCGAGGCTTTCCACCGGTTCATCTCCATGGCCAGCCGTTGCTCGAAATCCGCATAGCATTCTTCGCGGATCTCTTGCTCCAGGTCCATTATTCTGTCCTCCATCCCCATCAGATGCGCCTCGGCAGCCATTCGACTCTCCGACTCGCGCCCGAGCTCCGCATTTAGCTGATCGATCATGTCTGCCATCCGTGCGATCTCGAGAGCTGCATTTTCCATTGTGCCCCGTTCTGTGTCGGAAACAGGCGAGAAGGTCCGGCTGTGATTGCCAGAGGGGTGAAAGAAGGGTCGATGGTGTGCGATCGGTGATGAGCTGAGGGGGCTGCTGGATAATGTGCTGGGCTCTGGCTGTTGAAAATGACCATTGCCGTTGCCACCAGACATAATCGTCGATGTTATGGATGGAATGCGCGGTACAGTGACTTCACGTGCCAATGCGCTATACCGTAATATCTGGGACGTTGCGTTGAAATCACCAAACGGATCGGCTGTTACGATCATCACAGCTTTTTGTGGCGCGCGTCGATGAGCTGAGTGCGAGGCCGAAGCTGAGGGGAATGAGTTTGTGAACAGCAGTTCAGTCAACTTGCACTGCCGAAATAATCTGAGGTTTGGCTTTTGGGATGGTTAGCCAATCTCTAGTTCTAACTTAGCTATGCTTTAACATACCTTTGTGTTGTTGTTAAGGTCGCTCTGCATTTGTAAACATTGGCCCAGGTACATGAGACTCTCGTTGATCTTGCCTCCTTCCACCAGCGTCGCACCCTGCGTTTTGGCATCTCTGGCGCGCTCGCTGCCTGCTAAGTCAACGATACTCAAGGTGCTAGAACCCCATGGACCGTTGGCACGGCCACATCGTCTTTTCTTGATCTCGATACTGAAGAAGCCATGGCTTCGGGAAGAGACACTGTTGCTGCCGGTGCCGGCGACCCTTCTCTCGTGGAGTCCCGCTTCGAGTACCATTAGTGCCTCGTGGAGATTACTGCACACAACCTTGCGCAAGCCTGCTACGACTTTGCGGTCAGGGGATGACTCGGTGCATTTGAACAGGAGTGCCCTCCGGCGATACTCTTTAGTTGCGTTGGATTTGATTGGGGGCGTGAGTAGGTCGAAAATCCGGTCGTTGTATACCTCATACATAGAAATCACAATGGCGTACTCTGCGGATGGGTCGCAAGATGCCCTGACGGAGCTTATGTCTGGGATCTGGGGCAGGACTGAGGGTCGTTGTAACGGGCGTCTCGGAGTCGCCGGTGGAAGATAATCGCCCTTTAAGAAACTTGGTTTAGTCATATTCTTATTTTTTGCAGCAGACGTGAGAGCCATGTAGTGTCTCCTTGGGGGAGTGGCGCAGGTCAACTTTGACCCTGGTGGTGCCACTGGCATCTTGGGAACCGCTGTATTCTTTCTCTTCTGGTTGGGAGGCGTGGATAGTACTGCTATACACGATAAATCGTCTTCTTGGCGAACTAGCCGAACACTCCCTGGAAACTGTCCATGGAGCTGGGGACTTGGACTTGGTTGGGAGGGTCGTACAATCATTGGGGTACCTGCCCTCGATCCGGCACGCGAGGGCGCCGCGACGTCGCCGAATATTGATTCCAGGAAGGACGAAGCGGGATGTATGTTTGCCTCGGAGGCATCTGAAGCCCGAATGCTGGATTCCAGGGCGGGACTCGATTCATAATCTACAATGTTAGACTGGATGGAGCGATACACCACATCCAGGGCTAGCTGGGTTAAGCCGCGTTGGCTACGGCATCCAAGCATCGTGTGGGTCTATGATACCCGTTAGACGGTGCAAATCACCTTAATTTTGGATATAGATGTAGCAAACCTTTCCTGATCCTGTCATCCCAAGCGTGGCTAACAAGCCATCTGTACCATCGCCACCGTGAGGAGCAAGCGCACCCTCTACTAGAGGGAGGACTTTCGTACCCTGGAACAAGTCTAGCTGGGTGGCATCCTCCTCAAACACACGCGTGAAGGCGAACTTCTCGATGGCCCGTCTCCGATCGTTGGGAGGGTTGAGGGTGATATGGGTGGGCGCATCGCCTTCCTCTGGCATTTCGACTAACAAGAACTTCTCGGCGTTGGCATTGCCAGCCTGAGGCGGCCGCAGTCGCAGATAGACATCAAAAAGGTTGGTCTGGGTCTTCTGAGGAGGATCCATCCTGTCCATGTAGGCGACTGAGAGCTGGAGCTATGTTAAGAATGGTGTTGTTGCATTCGAGCTTGTATAGAAGAGAGGAGAGATCCGCGATCGGTACGAGGAAAGGTGAAGAGTACCAGGTAGATTATAGGTAATGTAGGTACTGGACACAGAAAATGTAGGGCACCTATGTGCACGACTGATAACGCGATGTTGGAGATTGTAAGACGCGTGTGAAAATGATGACCAAGATACACGTGAATACGGATCCAGGTACGGAGTATTGATGGTGCATATGTAGCTAAGTTGACTGGCATTCTGCATGTCGGCCCCGGGATGTTGTCATTGGCTAGACCGAGCACCCTGTTTATGCAATGGGCCCCCTTGTTGTCGGCCAGACAACGGGCAGCCCTAATTGACGGTTCACTAACTTGGCACAAGCCACACTTTACGCCACAAGCCCCTTGCGCGGTCGGTACCTACAGGGTCAGTGCTTACTTAGCCCCACAAGTGCCGAGACCTTTGGAGATGGGATTTCTGATGGGATGTCAGGGATGTCCCGCATTGGAGATATCCAGATCCACTTTATTTTCTGCATTTCTTCGGTATGGACCCCTGGGCCCCTCCTACCCCTCCTCATTATTTTTGCTATGACATGTACCTAGGAGCTGATGGATCTGGGAATAATGTTGCCAGGAGTGGAAAACCTAAGTAACAGGAGAAATAATTAAGAATGAAGAGTGCAGTTTGGTTAGATGAATGATGCTTATAGTATGACCTTGATATCTTTCAACATTAAATAATGGTGGCTGTTCGACAAACCTCAATAGGGATTCAATTAGAGGTGGAGAGAGCAATGTCTGAGAGAAAAAAAAGATTTTGTCCACCTATGCGAGTGGGTAAATCAATTACGATAGGTAGTTCTAAATCTCGGGATGACTCAATACCTTCGTCTAGATTTTTGCGAGCGGGCTAAACGATCGAAGCCTCGGCTTCTTTAGTCAAATATTCGCTATTCTAAAAGTTTTTACAAGTTCTAGGTCTTTTCCGAAAGGAAATACTTCTTTGCAGGAGAATTCTGGATATGACGAGCCCAGGAATCATTTCACCGAGTGCATGTCACGGCCGGGAAAGACAAGAGGAGAGTCAATATTTCACAACACAGCACATAACAGCTATGAGACCTTTATTGCCACACGTGCGGGTAGTAATACAGTAGGCGTATAAATTAGGACAATAGGTATTTTCATGTCAGTATGTGCAACATTTCTCTAAAAAACGAGGGAAGAAAAGGGGTCACAAATATTAATCCTGGTAGGTGTCACACACCAAATTGGAAGCTCGGAGCCGTTGGGGGCCCAGTCTCCGAAATCATGGCCGCCCGTGGTAGAAGATATCTTGGTCCCGGTTGGAGAGAGTCCCGAGTCGCTGACGGTGGCCAGCTAATCACAGGCGACATTGAGATGGATGACCGTGACCCGCCAGATTCTACTGGTACACGATAGGTAATGACATGACCTCTGCATTCAGCTCTGCTGCGTTGCAGAAAAGAAGTGGAACAGTACACCTACTGCAGGACTGGGAATGTTGTTGAGGGGAGACACGGAAACCAAGGTCGAGTACTGTGAAACTATTCTCTGACTCAATCTCGGGCATAGCACCACATCAAACTTTGAAGTGAACTAGCTGTTGGATGTGACTCATCACTCAGTCGTTGATCAGGACCACGAAACTACTTCTCTACAATTAGCCGCAGATAGTAACTGCTATAAGAGGGGAGAAGAGGGAGGGAGAAGGAGAAAAAGAAAAACAAAAGAAAAACCAAGGCAAATGTGAGACCTGGGTTCTCAACCTTCCAAGGGCTACTACAGTAAGTAGGTAAGAAGTCGATGCGCTATTTCGAAGTCAAAGCTACAAACAAATCAGCTTTAGCTAGTACATGTGGTACCCCAAGCATTTACTAGGATATTGTATGTTATGTGAGCAGCCACGTACCTTAGTTAGGTGCTGAAGGCAAAAGGGGCCTTTTCCCACCTGTTTGCCATACACCACTTCCGGAGAATACTTGAATATCCAAAGTGTCATTCTCTGATCACAGTCCAGCAAGTTCGGATCCTACCGGGGACCTGGACTGCTCGCATGACCACTTGCAGAAACTTGGTATGAAACACACCTGGACAGACCGGCCAAGTGCCTACATACATGGACACGCAATGTACTACCAAGTACGGCAACGTACCACAAACGGATCGAGCAAACAAGCACTTAACGCCGCTGCTCTAATTAGTTGCAGCAGTGATAGAATGCGGCTTGAAATTAGCGGCACGCAGAAGATCAGTGATGCTGGCAGAATACGTGTGACGCTGCTCCCCCGTTCTGCCCCCGTTCAGACCCGTTCATCTGCGGTACATGTCCTGCAGCAGTGGGTATTTCAGTTGGTCATAGTGGGCTTCGGTGGATGTCAGTGGATTTCAGTGAGCTGTTAGCGTGCGAGATCAAAAGGCGGTGACGCGGCGTTGGCCCAATCAGACGAGAGTGGCTCGCAGATACTTGACCCATGCGCCAATCATCAGCCAATATTCGACGCTGAAACTTTTTGACTTTGGCGTGGTCGGTGCATGATGCCACCTGGTGTACACCAAGACCTAGGGCGCTACTGTAGGTGCTACTGCAGCACGCCTAGGCCTGTAAATGGCAGTCAGCCCTTGCTTGTACGCCTGTACTCCGTATGCCTGCACTGCTGCACTGCTGTATCGCAGCAAGATGGGAGTAGCCGAGACGGCACGGTACCTACAGCCACGGTATACCTCAATTTTTTCCCGCCCTCAATCGACTCCTGCTTTTCCTCCCTCCCATCTTTTTCCTCACGTAGGAATCAACCAACATCCACAACCACAGACAACGAAGTCGCACTACCATACCCCTAGAACAGCATCACATACCACAACTTCGTCGAGATCACCATGTATTCGGTCGTCGCTGAGCTGTAAACACCCACTGCGGGACATGCCTGCACTGCGCATGTCCCGTAGTCCGTCAGTTCATCGAGAGATTCAACCAACTGCCCAATCGACGAAGTTTCCACAGACTTTGACTGTCTTGTGCTCCCTTCCACTAGTGAAGAAGCCATTGAGGAAGTCTGCATAGCTAAACAGATTTTTCCACACGTTTATACGCCCCTATATGTTCTTGGGCTCTGTACGATCTAGACATTCCCTATCCGCAACCTGCAAACCTCATCCGAGCACTACCCCCCCCTACCATAGTCAATTGTTCTTCAACCCCTCAATATCTTGCGTAAATACTTGGGATCTAGAGAAGTCCCAACGGTACTAGTTCTCATACGGCCATTTACCGACTGCTTGGGCCACACTAGCTGGGAAGCCCTCGAGAAGACACTTCGGAACCTCACCGCCGTTTGTTCCATACCCCAAGGGCGAACCCCGGTTTGAGATTACATACCCCTGCATATACCTCCACCTATTTTCACTTAGCCATATAATCATGCGGCAAGGCACAATGATACGCTTAAAGGTCCCGATCACTCCAGTCAAGACCAAGAGCCGCCGGGACTCCGACTCCCTGTCTTCCCTAGACCTTTCAGACGAGGGTGGATACTCTGGCGTTGAGGATATCACGGGCTCGGATGATGATGAGGAGGATGTGGAGGCGGTCGAGGAGGAGCATATACTATCTAATGAACTACAACACGTAGTTCAGAGCTCCCCTCGGCCGCACCAAAGCGAGGAAAATGAAGATGACGATGATGAGGCCCTCGGAGACGACGAGGGTGGCGGATACGATGAGGAAGACGATGAGGTCGAGGAAGATACAAGCTGGGACGGCTTCCCGTCAGAATCAGAGCAGGCCGAGATCGATGAACTAGCTGACATTCAACCCCCGACTATTAAACGGCGAGTCAGATTCGACGTGCCCGATACCGATGATGATGACGATACCGAGACAGACGAAGATACGGCATACGGTTTTTTCCCAGATCTATTTGTTGACAAAAGCAAATTGGATCCAAACTTTCGTCACGAGGTTGATCATAACACCGATGACGACTCGGACGCTTACTGGGATCACTATGGAACTTCTAATATGGCCGGAAGCATGTTCGAAGAAGAAAGCTCAGACTATGAAGCTTTCATGAATGTCGTTGAAGAGGACGATACCACTCCTATCGCTACTCCAATGGCGCAGAATGATATGTCTACTGCATTTTCTACCCCTGTCGCTTCTCCTGAAAAGGATGAAGTGTCTTTGGATGGCTATCAAAGTGAGTCGTAACGGTGCTTGGCGCAAAGCAATCTGGCTAATCGAACTACCCAGCTGATGGCGACACTACCGATGAGGAAGAGCCAGTTCCTAGACCAATTCGACGTAAGACTCGAAGAGATCTTGCGGAAGAGGCGTCGGAGACATCTGATGTTGAGATAATCAAAGGTCGCCGTGGCCATCCACGTGTGGGGCGTTTCAGTTTAGACAAATCCTTCAAAAAACCTATTGCCATGGTAAATCCGAAAACAGGCAAGTTGATGATATTTACCACTCATCGAAGCATGCAAAGAGGGCTTGACCTATCCCCCGAATCGTTCAATTTCTCATTTTTCGATCAAACCGAAACATCTCCTATTTTCGGCAATCCTGGCAATATCATGATGAGTGGCATGATCTCCTCCAACACATTTGGGGATTTCATGAATACCCACGCCGTTGGGCCTGCAGAAGCATGGTATTCTCAGGCACCCGAGCCCAACGGACTTGAATACAGTTCCGGCTCAGAATACCAGGCCGTTGATGATGAAGAGAAGAATCTAAAGATTGAAGATTTCCTTGATATCGATGACGACAGCGACTCGTCTGGTGATGATGAACAAGGCGCCGACAAGGACGAAGGAGAGGAAGTACTGTGTACACCTGGCCGACCAACTACATCTTCCAGTGACATGACTTCACTACTTGACCATTTCGAGCACAACTCCAATCTAGTCGGTGCATTTCGAAGGGATCAAGCACATCATCGTTTGATTACCCGTAATAAGGCCACGCACGACTCATTAGCCTTCTCGGGCCCCTATTTCGAAGGTACATTGCGAGGTATCAAGGATGGACGGATTGCTACTGCCAATGTTCCCATCTCTCCGCTACGCAGACGCAAGAAGATACCTGAGTTCGCCAGCAGCCCTCTGTCGTCTTCTTCGAAGAGGAAAGCCTCGTCAGAGCATCATTTGGGCCACAAGAGACAAAGGAGTATTCCAGACGTCGGCCCACTCCACCTTTAACCTGACACAAGTCGAGATGTCATTATCAACTTTTTATTTGTACCATTTCCCCAATACGCTGTTGGACGGCATGGCCATTGGCTATCCCTGGCCACGGACAGTGAACGACTAATGTTTCCTGATCTTATTTCCTAACTTCCCTTGTTTCACTATTGTCAGCGCCGACCCAACGGCTACTGTACTCAGTAGATCCCAGCCTCATGTGTGGCTTTCTGAACTAGAAGACATGAGGTCTATCTTTACGCAGAAGGATGTCCTCTTTAGGTTTCCGACTTGCAAGCTGGATAGAAGGATAAAAGACTAAAATATACAGGCAAAACCACTTATCAAAATAAGGTTTTCCTACTTTTGGAATCACTGATATATATGCGGATTTACCGAGCCTTGGTGAAAGCGATGATACCCTATGGGCCTAGCTTCTATGGGCGGCGGAAGATATAGATGGAAGAGAGCTTTAGGCAGAGGATGCGTGAGGCATCTTATCCATCTAGAATCAACTGTATCATCTTTCTATAGCCCTGCGAAAAACCGACAGCAAAACAATTTACAATTACCACAGCAATTGAGCTTGTTTCAATTTCAACTATATGTGTCCTGAACCAAAATCTCTTTTGACTAAATTGCGAGGTGGCTTCCATTTACCATAATCGGGCTTCTGTCCACAAGCATCAATCATATGGCACCTATGTAAGCAACTAATTACCATTGATTCAGTCATCACTATAAGCTTAGACTAGGCGTCCAGGTATTATTAATGCCTAATGTGAAATTCGCAGTAGTTGAGGCATTGCAGGTGTGCTAGCAGTGAGGGTAGCTTCAGAGCGTAGCAACTTGAAAAGATTAATACCAACGTCACAAGGAAAAAAGAAACCCATGAGTAGTTAGATAGATGCCCACAAGGATTTTCAAGGCCTTCGCGCAACAACAAGTGTCTTGGCCTATCCCAAAGTACGAGGTTACTGGCAACTAAATAGGGGATCGGATTTAAGTTCCATCTAGCAATTAATGGAGCAATGTGATTTCTACCTGGTCTCATTCAAAATGGGATTTAATGACGTTCCAAGTGCTCTGGTAGCTCTTGCAGGTGAAGCTTGGAAGCTATGTTAGCTACAATGCACATTAGCAACTGCCCAGGTATTGAAATGAAGTTTCAATTCACAGAGAGGGAATGAGCGTAGCACAACATTTAGGTAATTCAAGAGCTCGAGTTCATACCGCATGCTCTAGCTTACATCAATACAACTTAATCACTACATACTATTACAGCACTTCTGGCTAGAATATTCTGCGCGATTATCCCCCTGCTATTCAATTGCGCCTTACCGAGCATCTCCAAAAGCTCAGCATGTCTATGAACGCGGCGCTGGGAGATCTACGGATAGCTCTGCCTTATGCCCATTTCGTCGATCGTGGCACGGACGAGTACGAGACCCTAAACCGAGAAACGTACAAGTCAGCCTTGAATGCAGATTTCCGCCCTGCATGCATTGTCTTAGTAAACAACAAATTTGAAGTTTCCGCTTTTGTTAACACAATGAATGCATGGATTGGTGTTACTTTCGCCATTGTCTCCAGGGGACGTCAGCTAGCTCGCGGCTGCTCTAATATCAACGACGGGATTGTCCTCAATCTATCGCGAATGAGTAATATCGAAATAAATGAAGGATATGTAGAAGTAGGTGCTGGGGCGCGCTGGGGGGATGTGTATGCCAGACTCGGCGAGCTAATGTTGGCATGCAATGGTCCCCTGTCTGCTGATGCTGGCATGGGACAGCTGTTGCAAGGTAAGGGGCTGTGGTATTCTACATATCTAAATACCGCCGTCCTTCCTTTGAGTGCCTACCTTGTGCACTTGGTACCAAAAACTAATACCTGGTAATAGGTGGCCTATCTCTCTTCTCCTCAGAGTTAGGGTTCGTCTTTGACACGGTGCGTACAAGATCCTCCCTAGCCCCCACGTAGCAACATATGTCCTCCATGAGATCAGAGCATACTGAATTGCAGTGATCCAGGTCATTGAATATGAGATAGTCCTGGCCGATTGCAACATAGTCAGAGTAACCGCTGATTCAGACCATGATCTCTGGCGGGTACTACATGGTGGTGGCAATAACTTCGGTATCGTCGTAAGCTTAAAATTGCTAACATTTCAACACGTCCCATTATATGGTGGTATCACAGAGTATGAACATTCAAGCTTCATTGGGCAGGTCAGTTCGATTGAACCTCTTATGCCCTATTTTAACATTTCTTTTCAGAACAATCTATCGTGTTAGGGGGGGCCTTCTCTTTTAAACTATGAGCTCTACTAGACGTTTTCCCTCTTACATTGAAACTAGCTGATTTAAAGCTTGATAGGTTGAAGCACTGGTCGACGAGCTTCACCGCCCATTCTCATCGCATAAAACACATCTTATAATAGCGTTTAGATATACGTCTAAGGACAACAAAATTATTTGCATGAATCGACTATACTGTACCGACAATGTTGACAATCCAGTACAGCTCGAACGATTCAAACCGCCAAACCGAATTCCCAATCGCACCAGATTCAAAATCCATACACTTGCAGAAGCCTCTGAAGAGCTGGCAATAGGGCCCGAGCAAGCAAGGTGCGCAGGAAATTTTGATCCAAATTCATAAAACTACACCCCTTGCAAGGTGGTTAGCGCTCGTACTCTTCGCTACTAATACTGATACAGATCGGCCAGTGTGCACACACATGTCGACGCGGATACTAACACTCTTCTCTCTGCGGCTATGGTTTTTCTAGAAGCAATCAGACCTCTAGAAGGCTGCGAGGAGGTTATCTGCGAATATTCCTTGCATCCCTATCCAACATCTCTCGTGAGAGAAACCCGAGCACGTTGCAACTTGATAGGCTTGCAGGAGGCTAATGGCCCAATGGTTTTAATACGAATAACAATCTGGTGGAACGATCCTGAAGACGACGAAAAGGTCCTTGGTATACTTAAGGGTGCTCTACACATGATCGAAGACGGAGCCAGAAGAAGCGGACATGGAAGAAGATACAGGTGCATGAGCTATTCAGCCGATTTTCAACGTCCACTTCATTCGTATCCTCATGACGAAGTGGATGAACTTCGAAATATGAGCTTAGCGTACGATCCTGTAGGCCTTTTTCAAGTAGGTGTTCCTGGGGGATGGAAGATTCCTCCGCGTGTAAATGGCGTAACGCCATATTAAGCATTGCTCCTGGATCAAGTTAGCAAAGGACCCATACGAAAAAGGATAGGCTCGATCATGTATTATTAACCTTGTCAATAGAGTCAGAATACAAGTTTTCTATAGGTAAAGAACAAAAATCACAATGGGTTCATCTGTCTAGTCTGTTAATTACTTCATTTCGGATAGATCTTGGATAGCGATGTTGACGGCGGTGTACATACCAGACCTGCGGCTTCTAGCCAACTAGAGTCCTTAGTATACTATACAGTCGAAGAGACTATTCAGAAAATTCACGAGAGCCGTTATTAGAAAGCCAAGTACTCTCAAGGTTGTGCGACTAGGCGAATGGGCTGTCCTAATTGATTTCTTAAAGAGCGCACCAACTATCAGACCCATCTCCGGTTCGACCACCTTTTGCCAATAGATGGATGGTGTCATGAGGTACAAAGAAACACTTGTAGATAGTCAGACAGTTGGTAACGAAGGATTTTTTGACTTTTGTGAAATAGTAAATGTCTTTCCCTACCACGAAGTACGAGGCCCCTGACAGTCTTGAATAGTCTCAACAGAAGCCCCTATTCTATAAGATAAGCCAAATGTCCACAGTTGCAAGTTGTGACACAAAAAAGGGTACTAAATAAAATAAATAAAACTATAGCGAATAAATAAGTAGGTAATCATTCAATACACTAATCCTATGACGAATAAAACGACGGTGTTAATAATACTCGTATGGTAACAACGATACATATGCTACGCCATGAATCCTCTGTTACGTATTCTTTATAATAGCCGTTTCCTTTTATTTTGACTAGCTACAGCTTCAAGGTGGCTTATTTACCTTTAATACTAACCACCTCCATGTCCTTATGCCCCCCCGCAGATATATGCGTGTTTAGACCAACCCTTGCTATTCCGCTTGATTGAATAGAACAAAGTTCAACCACTTCGATCGCATAAAGATACGCCTATGAGTCATTCAGCTTTACAGACAGGTTTGAACCTGGCCTGTTTCCTGTCATACCGCACATCTGAAAGTGGGATTTCATTCCCTTTCAGAATCAATTTGTAAGAAGAAATAGGATTCAACATGGGAGCTTGCCTAGAGAGATCCGGCTTCTTATCTTAGAAGGCCTGATGCAAGACGGCTGCACACTGCGTTATCGCAATCGGGCTCTTGTTCGTTATATCTGGTTCTGCCTCGACGACTATGATTGCACCAAATGCGCACCTGCTAGTGAAACTCTTACATATGAGGAGTTGGAAGAGGCATTTATCGTCAGCGATGCAAATAACTGTCCTATTACCACTGCATTCCAAAATCTGTTCTCGATTCTTAGCACATGGGATCATGATAGCGATTCAGTATCAACATTAGTATCTACTCGCCTAGTGACTCGAAACATTGGTTTAAATATCTGACCTTTATGCCCGATACACCTTTAGATATGCTAGGTGATAGTGGTATAGAGTAAAAGATTTTAGACACAGTCTACAATGATCCTCCCATCTCGTTGTAGCAGATCCAGATAGAACAGAAAGCTTTAGAGGGCGTGGAGACCGTATGATAGCGAATGAAATTTAGGTATCTTCTAGGAAAGGGAAGATCACTGTAATCAGGTATAGCATATAAGACAATGAAAACTACGATATTTCAATACTAAATTAGATTCATTATTATAATGATTCTTTTCTATCACTACTTTCCGCAAACATTAGACTGATCCAAGCTGTTTCTAGGCTCTCAAGACTACAAGACCCCCTGAAAACGACGGTTTCTTCACCCCTAGGAAGAAGAGGAGTTTTTTTTCTTTTTTTTCTTTTTTTTCTTTCTATTTTATCCGCGCACCATGATCATTGATGAAACTACATTGGTATAAGCACTAATGAGCTGGCAGATAATTTGACTACGTCCAATATGAGAGTCTTATATCACATTCTCTCTATGTTATATATCTAAACAAGTAGTAAGGTTTTTATGAGTTAAAACTCATAATCAATCGACAACATGTGTCTGCTTGTTGTCAGTCTTTCTGAGCCTTTGACGATCCAAAACTTGATATCGCTAATATGACATCTACTAATGCGATCAGGTAGATTGGACTTAGTATGTATGAACCTGAGCTGGGATTGCACGCTTTTATTTTTACTTTTATTGTTGTTATTGCCAACCAACTAGCCGAATCAGGAAGATGGCCAGGATTCTCCGCACGTCGATCAAGGATTCTTCCATTACCCCGCAAGCTATGGTAACTGCATAATATCTACCCCGCCTAGGCGTGCTATTGAAAGTCCCTACGTGTGCAATATCTCTACTACCTTTGATACATCATTAATGTCTTTACCAGAAATCTTAACTCCCTCAAAAGGGTCTTCAATATTGCTCTTAAATATTGCCACTGATCAGCGATAGGAGAAAGTGGTTTGTCAAAGGCTTTATCATCGTCGACATAACCATCATCAGGACCGACTAACGATATTTATCTTGAGAGGTCTCTTAGTTAATAACGATATATATTTACGACTTTTTAAGTCGCATCTAAGAGCTGAGCGTTTCTTTTTACTATTTTGCTTGCTAAACTTCTGTTTAAGTATATTATCCTCAGGTAAGCATAATAGCTTATAATTTACTCTGCTAGGTAAATCTTGAATAAACATTATCGAATATTCAAATTAAATAAAAAATGAAAAACTAAACTTTCCCAACCCGAAATTTTTTTTTACAAAAGAAATTGAGTGAATCTTTATATATAATCATTATACCGAAATAAATGAAGCAATTCCCTGTCTGAGTTAGACCTGGCATACGTAGGGATTTTCGATGGTACGCCTAGGTGGGCTGATAATATCCCTGAGTGCCAGCTAAGCAACTTGTCTGATGACCGAAAAAGGATAGCTAGCCATTCTACAGTCGAATCGTGTAGGATCCATGCGCCAGGGCTCACAGATTCCTCTACAGATTCCGCTAGCCTGTAAACCTATGCCAGAATGGAAAGAGTCGTCGGGCCAAAGGATTCGAGGGTAGAGACGGCCAAATCTAAGACGGGTAAAGATATATCAGGAGATGGAGGTATATGAACAGCAAGTTGCTAAACTTCGAGATCGCAAGAGCAGTTCGTACTAACAACAGTCGATGACACTTTTCGCACCGCCGCCGACGACATACTCATCACGATATCTTGACAATCTTCATTCAACCCAGGAGCTAGCAGTATACATCACTCGCGTATTAACTAAAAATGGAAAAGAATAGAAATAGGTTTTCATGGCAGGCGATTGGCAGGCGCAGGATTCCAAGCGTTTGGATCAGCCAAGAATAATGAATGATGGTCGCCGGAAGTGTTGACACATATTCTCACAGCGCCTCATTAGCCTCGGAGACGCAGGCCCTGGCACAGGTGGGAGGATCATGAGTGACAGAGGGAGTTTTCTATATACACAGTTAACACTCCCTTGTAATAGCTCGTGATACGACGAATAGTTCTGAATAACGACCACAACGCAGCCAAACAGAGACAGGTTCAACCCACCAATTATCTCGATCTGCTATATGATCTACGAGTCGTGATGCCTCATTCGCTACCCTCCACGGCGCGGCAGCCACTACTGCACAGCTGAAGACTAGTCGGCCAGAGCTGAAGCCAAGGATGTACTCTCCTCCTTGTCGCGGGGACAGAGCCTCATCCGTCGTCTTGTATGCTTTTAAAAGACTTTTTACCGTAATTTCGAGCTCTGTCGGAAATTTCATTCAAGACATCTTGGGAGTTTCCAGTAATCAAAGTGAAAAGCATGTCTTATCTTTATCAAGATGCTGGGTTGGCTGTGCCTCCAAATGCTCACATACCTACTAATATTCGTATGCCCCCTCACAATCAATCTTACACCAATTTCTATACACCAGAAAATGCAAGTTTCTACGCTTAGTTCAAATATCCTCCCTTAAATTCCCAAGAGGATGAGATTCGCCTTCTACATGTCGACGTATCTGGATATGGTCGTCACACAATGCAACACCGCGTCCCCGTTTCTAGCGCACCTCGGTACTCTGCGATATCGTATTTTTCTGGCAGCCCTCGTGAAACAGCGGAGATAAATATCGATGGTGTTGCGTTCAGAGCCTTCTCCAATCTGCATATAGCCCTGCAAAATTTGATCAGCTTCTAGGTTCGTCAGTTTCCCGATCGTCCTCTCATCCTGTGGGCCGATCAGTTATGTATCAATCAGAGCGATCCTTCAGAGAAATCTCACCAGGTTAACTTCATGCGCGAGATCTACAGGCGTGCCGATCAGGTATTTGTGTCTATGCCGATACCAACTGATATCGTAGGTGCTTTGAGGCATATCAACGCGGCCGCAGACTTCTTTAACAATTCGACAAAAAAGGCACAAAGTCAAGCAGGGCAATGCTGGAGGCACTTCACCAATTCGACTCGAAAGATCCGACCAAGGCCTGGAATTTGATATATGACATTCTGGAGAACTCTTGGTGGGAGCGTTCATGGGTCTTCCAAGAGTTCATATTTACCTCTCGAACCTACTTCTTATTCTCGAGCTAACAGGACATGGAATTAGATACATTGGCAAAGGCATTGTCTGAGTTTTCGAAACATCCCTTCAACAGTATTTGAAGTTGTGTTACGAATATTGTAGGGAATCTGAGTGGACAACCGGAAACATCCAGAGCTTAGGATGATTCCTTGAATGTTCAAAGCTGTGTCAATGTGAACAAGATGATCCTTGCCCTGTTCCAGACCCTCTTCCCGATACGGATAACCCATTCTTCCTGATTGGATGCTTGCCTCTTACCCTTATTCCGTTCCTTCTTTACTGGATATATAGAGCTGTAGAATATGTAGTCTGGACGATCGGATGCTGCATCGGAGCATGTGGTCACCCAAGCTGCCTTCCTTGTGCTTCTATCCAGAGACAAAGCGTCGATGTTGCGCAAACGGAAAGCCACATAAATCGGATGGAATCAGCAGCTAACGCTCGCTCGCGAGTACAGTACGTGCTGCGTAGCAAAGGTCAGTGGCGAGGCCAAGGCATGGTCCTATCCGACATCTTGAGGCATGCCCAAAACACTCGGACTTCAGAACCGAAAGATAAAATATATGCATTCCTCGGCGTTGTCCATCAGATGTACAATATTCCTATCAAATACGAGAAAGCCTACGGCATAAACTCCGTCCTCATAGACACGGCTTGTGCTATAATCAATCATGAACCCAACGGGCTCAGCATTCTACTCGATGCTGGGACTTCTACTGGAAGTCGCCGACTGGCCTCGGGGGAAGATAGGCTTCCGTCTTGGATACCAGGTATGTAGGATCGGCGATTTTCCTTATTGCCTACGGCCATTCGGCCGCTACGAAGATGCCGCGATAGGTTCCCAAATCTCTTGAATAGGGGTCTGCTATCAAATAAAGGCGTGGACTGATGCACTTGCAGATTGGACCAAGCCCGACGATCCTTATAGGACAAGTTTCGTCATGGCATTAAACATCCCGAAAGACTGCTGTGCGGGAGGTCGGGACATACCAGGCCTCCGATTCGCACCCGACGACAACGGGCTCCCCAATCGAAGGCTGATTCTCCGAGGGTACCGGTTTGCCGTCCTTAACGAGATGGGTCCGGACACGTATGAAAACTTCAGAGTATTCCATATTTCGAGTGGTCAGCAGATTATTGCAACGGACCTTGCGCAAAGAGGGGACGAGGTTTGGATATTCCAGGGTGTAAATTGGCCGTTTACAGTACGGAAGACACGTCAACTCGGACACTGCATCTTGCTCAGTGCTGCTACCATCCGAGAGCGAACAAGTGGGATGACGATATCACCAGTGATGTACGGCCAGTCCGCACGATCGTGGGAGCCAATCACTCTCGTTTGAACTGACATCATTTATTTTTTGTTGTAGATGCTTTGCGTGTAGCTTCTTGTTTACTGTTGTCGCCAAATCGCTACATATGCGCAGGGGGGCGGACCAGGGGATTAGCTCTGGTGTCGGAGTCAGGGCACATCAGCAATAGGGAATGTTCAGAGGTACCAGCAAAGTAGTGATTGCACTCTTTAAACGATGTGGCAAAGGCTAAAAGGCCGGCATTTACGCGATTAAGGCTGGGTAGATGGAACTTTATCTTCACACAAGGTGAATCAAGTGCATATAGTACAAGGTAACAATGAAGCAATTTGCTCAACCTGCTGCTGGAGAGGTCAGTGAGATGTATACTGTAAAGGCTCCAGCACATGTTCTTAACCACCATGGTCTATTTAAATAATTCTGCTATCGGATCGGCAACATGATAAATTGTAGTATGTATATCAGACTTTGGCGTGGCAAGACTCTGTCACGCGTCGCCATGTCCCAAACGGTTCTTGCCACTTGATTGATGCATTCCGGATGTGTCGTGCATCTAGAAACTAGGAAGAAATAATAGGATGGCTAAGCCGATTGATTAATTGAACTACATACCAGCTGATGCGCTAGAGAGTTCTAGGCCGTCATCATCGCTAACTTTCGATAACTTCTTTAATATTTAGCTGCCAACGTAGGTACATCCACAAGTCCTAAGAGTCTACAGATCTACATCGAGGGCTAGCTGTAGTATAACAAGGCGACAGAGTCATTACACTAAAAAATCAAGAGAAAAAAATTCAGCAGCTTGAAAAACGCTGCATTCAATATGGTATAAGTCTTCTGATCAATTGAGAGTGTTTAACGCTACGCTGTTTGCTATCAAGTTGCACAAGCTCTTGCTCACACATTGGCTTACAGCTTGCGTCGGCATGCTGAATCTCGACTTAGCCTTGATTACTCGGGTGGGTTAGCACTCTACTAGGCATCTTAATATCTCCCAACAGTGCTTATCAGTTTGTCTGTGATTGTCCTCGTACCTTTCTCGTACATCATCCCCTGAGCACAGGGCCTTGTTTGGTAAATATCATTGCAATTAATCGCCTACATCGGATCAATAACCCTGAATGGATTGTAACAGCAGATGCCCCTGAAACTCTACCCCGCGGTGCCGGCCGACGCCGACCGCATCTCCGAAATACACATGGCGGCCTTCGCATCAAATGCCATGCTCCTCGCTCAATTCCCTGCGCCACATGTGCGCGACGGATTGCGAGAAAGCATACGCCTCAAAGCATTAGCAGATATTGACGACCCGAAAATCTCCGTGCTTGTGGTCCGGGATATCCCGTCGGATTCCGACGCGTCAAACTTGACAGGGATAGAAGCTAGCAGCCATCATAGGGGAGCAGCTACTAAAGGACAAGTTATTGCCTTTGCTAAGTGGTCACACGCTATACCTAAGGATGAGGAATATGAAGAGACAGCTTGGATATGGCCCCCGGGGACGAATATGAAGATCTTGGAAAGTTGGGGAAAGGCTACGGAGGAGGGGCAGAGACAAGCAGTGGGGGACCATCCGTATCACCGTAAGTTTGCTAGACCATCAAACATATATGCGCCTTGCAAGCGACTTCTAGAATACTTACGCTTCTTGTCAGGCCTCACATTCATGGGAACAGATCCGGCACATGAAAGGAGAGGTGCCGCTTCAATGATGGTTCGCTGGGGATTAGAGCAATGCGATAGGGACGGTGTACCGGGTTATTTAGAAAGCACTCTGGATGCTGCACCGTTTTATGAGAAGATGGGTTTCACGGCTTCTAGGAAGATATCGTTGCGATATCTGGTTGATGACCAGGGCCAGGATGAGCTGTATGAAGAGATTGCTTTCGTGTATCGCCCGGATTCTCTCGAAGTAAGGAACCATTAATAAATACAGTGATTGTACTTCTAGTCGGCTTGAAAATGATCCGTATCGAAGCCAAATAAGCTACCAGGTACTGTGCCTCCTCGCGAAATACTCTCTAAGTTCAAAGATCGTTTCGGAGCTGAAAGAAAGTTCTGTCCAGCCCATCTGGACGGTCATACTCCTCCAATGGTCTGAATCCGTCGGATTGCGACAACTAGCCCTTCCGAAGGCAACACTTAATAGCGAGTAATTATATTAGATCCTTTGGCTGCGAGAGATACTTCATCAAGTCTCTGTTATGGAGATAAAAGATTGAGACGTCGTAGTCGTCCATGGCTCACTACCTATACACGCCATATAATAGCATCGGAGAATCCGCCACGTAGACGTTAGTGGCAGCCCAGGAACTCACAATAAGGCTGATTAAATATAACATATGTCAATTCTCGCTCTAGATAGTGATAAGTGAGGCATTCTAGTGCAATACCTCATACACTTTAGTGAAACTGCGAAAAGTCGCTTTATGAAAACTCTGCCTAGTAACGCTAATCATCAACACGTTCCCTAGATCCTTTCGCGAATTAGGACTAGATAGGAGTCGACGATCTTGAGTATTAGTTGGGCCCGTCAATGGGTTCGAGGTGTCTCTTAGACATTGTTCGTTACTGCATCCCATAGCGTATTGTCACACGTAGCGAATACGAGGCTGCAAGTCTCAGACCCTCTGAATGCGTTACACGCGCTGAAACGCGTCTTCCCGTCTATTACTGATATTCTTCCTGATGTCCTACGTGAGGCTATTCAGCCCTCGCTTAACTGAGATATAGGCGCCGAGGTCGGAGGTTTACTCTATTGGTTAGAGTTGTATATAGATACGTAGCCAAGCCACCTGAACGGAAGAGAATCCGAATGGTCAAAGTCTTAGGCAGCCATAACAGATTATTGTATTCTGAATAGAGTCAATTCCAAGCCCTGAAACTAGCCCTTGTGATACGTATCCCCTGAGCTAACATCTGTACTGCTTGAGGTAACGAGCAAGATCATAGGAGCGCCAGCCAGACCATACATCTGCATGGTGTGGGAAAGAAACTCCAAGGCTAAAGCTATGAGCTGCTATTAACGGATTAATAATCCTCAGCGCAAATTTTTCTTTATCTCCCAGCCATCGAAACGGCCCTCATAAGCACACACTACTCGATTAAGCTATGGATAGAAGATATTTGAATCTTTCACCATGTGGATTCTAGGAAAGGTTATGAGTAGCGCTTGCTCCGCCTGTTTTGAGATGATTTGTATAGACGGAGCGCCATAGCTACACAGACTATGGAACCTAATAACATCATTATCACAAGGGACGTATAAAAAGCTTAGAGATAGACTCAATTAGACCATAATCTACTAGGGGGCAACTAGGTCCTTGACCATTCGGAAGACTTCCTCACCCTCCCTTAGAATATCGACCTCCGGAGGGCTAAAAAGCCTCACTGAGGCAATTGCCAATACTCTTTTCAGCGCGTGTTACGTCCGTAGACATTACTGAGACCTACAGCCTCGTATTCAGAACGTGTAACACTTCCGTACAACAATCATATTCTTAGCTATTATCGAGAGAACCCGACGAGCCGACGGCCTTGCCTACTCTGCCTAAACTTCACATGGCGGAGGCCAGTGCTTTACAAACGCAGTGACTAGGCGAAGCCTTGAGTCCAATATATCCTACCGGTTTCGCAGCTTTTGCTTTGGGCCGTGATATCCGAAATATGGTGAGGTGTAAACTACGAACCTGACGTGACAGATAGAGCACGCGCACTCGAAACGAGCAAGAGGCGGTCAACTAAATGGAAAGGGTACTAGTGAACGAGGACATGAACTATGCGGTGCCTGCAGAATTGGTATCACAGGTATTTGCGGTAGTCCCGGGTGCTCCACGAGGCGGTCATTGCTCGACTAAAAGATGATGTCAAAGCAAATAGCCCCTAATTGTCTGGCAGTCGAAGAATTTCGTATCGCACCAATGAAGAAAGCATAGTATAAGCATGCTCACGGGGATTATGTGGGGGAGCTATTGCCACTCTGAGCACATGAGCTGCTGAACTGTCAGTCATGATTTCAATTGAGCCTCTTGGTTACGTGTGACTTGGCAGATCTTACAAAATGGTGTTGCATTTCATTCATTACATCCCCGCTCTAGCTGCCTTTAGCTTTACATCCCAGCGTTGGAGCTTGCTCGTCAGCGCTATGCTCAAACAACACTGGGGGATTGCCCGCCTCTCCTACGTATGCAACTAAACCAGCCGCAAGCGGGATATCCCGACTGTTTTTCATAACCATCGTTAGGTTCATGTCTAGCGCCTGCAGAATTGAGTAGTGTAGACCTCAGCATACGATTAGCATGTGCTCGGCTTTTACAGGCTGAATAGTCAACAAAGCAGCCAGATAGGCTCGATCGGGTTCTCGCAACTGAAAAGTTCAACAGACCCATGCTCATGAACTACTACAGGTCGCATGTAACTTCCCCAGTTCGTCAACTGGCAGGGATGCAGCTGTCGGCATCGTATAGAAGGGGCAGTACCCGTATCACACACAATACTAGGAGGGTTCCAAATTCTTGTTTGCCGAAGTTCGATATTCATAAATCCCACTTCAGTGCTACGCTAGAACGGCGGAAAACCTGCCGTTGCAGATCTAGTCCTAGCTGCGGAGCCGTTTTGCGTATCCTGGCTTGTGAGTTTTATACGTACGTTCAGCGGCGGGGGATCAACAAACCAACTTACAGTACCTGATTGGTCCTATTGACTGACAACCAGCCATACAGCCAAATAGAGTGGACAATTATTGAAGCGAAATCGCTCGCATGTATTTAAAATGGCCAGGTCTGCAACAATATACGATCTGTATACATTTTGCTGATGTGTTTGGCTGTTTGGGCAGTCTTAGCAGCATGGTTAGGGGGTTTTGTACCATGTGTCATCCGTGTGTTTTGTTGTTGGTTTCACTACTGCACGTGCATGTTCAGCGTCGTACTGGCGCGCACACGTCAGGTGACGTAGAACATCACTTGCGAAGGGCCGTGACACGAGTTCATACGGCACTGATTTGTATAATACCATAACAGCGATACCTGTATTTGTTGTGGAAGCTGCTGCTTGATTTTGTAATACCCGGCGTCCCCCGCCCACATGAAGTCATCGAATTGCTATCCGAGGCTAAACGCGTATGGTATGGTATGATGCACTAAAGAAAATTCGTGGGGCTGTCGTGCCAGGATCACTTGATCGTCCGGCCAACGTTCAATTTGTAATCTTGGGAGACAGCAATGTTAATTAATTCATTTCAAAACGTACATGCCGTACACTAGTGCAGATAAAAATGCGCAATCTCTTGTGAGTTTGAATTACATTTGTAAGTCAATAGTCGGCAATCCGGCTTAGTTTGGGATGTCGTCTATCGAGCCCTGCATTGACACGGTAGATGCTAATACACTAAAATCCAAAGTCAACTGGGAACAGAAAGGAATTCAAATTGTCCCTGTTAAATTTGAAGATCACTGCCAAAAAGGCTAATGTTAGTTCAGGGTCCTCACGTTTTCTCCCCAGTTTCTTGCAGCGGGCTCCATCTGGGTTGAGGTCACTAGCTGGAGTCGGAAACAGAAGCCAAGTCCTACATGTACATTTCGCGACCAGTTATTACACTAGGCGCTGCGGCGCGGGAGGCGCTGTTCGGATGTTCGTTAACTATCGCCCCCAAACTCCGCCTACTGAAAGAAACATGTTTCGGCCGTAAGAGATGAGCTCATGCGGCCCCCTCCCGCAAATATGCTCTACGTAGTAGCAAAGGGGCCCTGCTCCGCTTCTCATCCCTGTATCTGGAAAATCCATTTCAAATAAGAGCCTGGGCAGTGCGCATAGTGTATACTGTACGTAGTATAGAAACCCTCACTCCGCTCTGGCTTTCTCAGCAGCATCAGCGATAATCATTTCTTCCTGGAAACAATAACAAATTCTCACTAACATTGACAAGAGTATTAGCTACGAAGTCTCTCATGCTTGATATAATTTCGTTCGGCATGGGGATCAAGACGTGGGCGGTCACGTCAAAAGTGCTCCGGCGTCTCAGCCGGGACCAGTCAAAGAGGAGGGACACGAATAACGAGCAAAACCACGCTTTCGCAACAAGCACAAGCGATTTCTCGGGCAGAGCTAGAGCGGCAGCAACATCTCGCCGGAAAGTCGAAAAGCTCCCTCTTGCCGTCGAAATTCTCGACGATCCTAGCTCCGTGAACCAACAGCTAGGCTCTCCCTTATTTGGCAAGCTTCCGGTCGAGCTAAGGGAATTAATATGGGATTATGCTCTCACGGGTTACGAAGACCTCGAAGCGTTGTACCCGTTAGATCAGCCATACGCACGCCCTGGCCAGGCAGCTCCTCTGCGTATCGCTCTGGACCTTCTGCTTACCTGTCGCGCCGTATACCTCGAAACGTTCCTCGTGCCTTTCCAAGTCAATCCCATGGTAGTGTTTGACGGGCACCCGGATTTTGTACCCCCGGATAATCCGTTGCAATGCACACCTTCGAACCTACGGCTGTGCCGTAAGCTGCGTCCTTGGCAATTTGCAAACATCGCATCAGTGGACATGAGTGTTCAACAATTCATGCTGGAAGGTGGTATGTTATATGATCATAGAATTACTGAGAATAATGTTCACTGATTATTTACCATATTGCAGGCTCCGTGGAGCGAATATCTCGCCTATCGGGCAATAAAGGCCGGCATGCAGGCCACGAAGCACGTGGCTTTACCCTCGCAGGATATGCATCATTCACCCCGGCCAAGGAGACGACTGCACCAGCTGGTGACGTATCGTTGCGACCCGGAGCTCCGGAGACACGGAACACTTTGATTAGAAGCATATTCATGGGAAAGAAGATCACACATCTCACACTACGAATGTCTCGCACGGATTGGTGGGCTTGGACCTCATCTCCTCAAGCCGGCATCAATAACTCACACGAGGCTTTGCGCCTCGAGCCCATGATAAACGTCACCGATCGGCGAGAGACAAGCTCTGCAATGCTTGAGGGCTATGAAGCGCGCAAAGAGGGAAGACAACCCGACTTCCACCTTGACGAGTTCGAGAAGCAGGGACGCTGGGGTATGCAGTTTGTGGAGTACTGGCCCGATTTGCAAACTCTGGAAGTGGTCCTCGAGACCTACGTTATGAAGGAAAATCAGTTGGACTCAGTCGTAAAATGTGCTAAGCTATGGACGTTTCCTCTTGATGACGGGAAACAGCTTGAATGGAACGGTGAGCAGGAATCAAGTGTACGGTGGAGGGGCGCGCGCGAGTACGCCTATGATGACGAGCTTGGCATGTCCTGGCCCAAAGATCAGCCAGATGCACACGTGTCACAAAGCAAGGATGCACCGGCTGTCCAATGGCGCCCAGCTTCTAACGATACGATCGATGCAGATGCCGGTCAGGAGTTTGTGGTAAAGTCGCTTATCTTCACTCGACGACGGAGTGTTGATGCCGCGGCCTCGCTGCCTGCATAATTCATACCGAATGTATCTGACTAAGAGATTTATTCTATACATTACAGATGCGGGCATCTCGTAATACGAATGAGATGACTGCATATGAATATGTACATGGCTGTATTAATGCGTTCTGGCTCTAATGTTTGAATAATAATCATATACTAATATTCCTATTGAGTGCATATTCGACTCCAATTCCGCATCTTGTTCGTTTCCCGGTTTCCTCAATAGTGGTACGTGTTTAGATGACGGTCGATCAATTGCAAGGAACAGTCACACGCCTACATAACTGCAGTCAGCTTACCAACAATTTCTCAATGCCCGACTGAAGCATGAGCTCAGGTCGTCAATGCAGAAAACAATAATACCACCTTGGTCTACACGAGACTTGCTGCTCCAACGCTAGATATGCTGCTACACGAGCAAGCGTGTTATCTGAAAATCGTAGGATTCTTTTTAACTGCCAACGGCGCTCTGTTTTCGCACGTGCATCGGGGAGCTATGCAGGCCCAAGCTCTGATCTTCGGGATTCCCGCGTTAGAATCGGCACGAAATATGCATCGTAAGACGGGCTCCGCAGGATTTGGACCCATGACATGCTGCACCCTTGTGCGCCGAGTCCAGATGGCCGGCCAGGATAAAACATATATTAATAGCTGGAGGCTGAGCGTACACCACGACTTCATTGTCAACCTCTATCATAAAATCGCCAACCGCTACAGTAGTATTGGAACTAGAAACCGTCATACTTCATTAACTCCACATAACAAAAATCTTTTACACAAGACCATATATTTGTTTCCAAAAAGAAGCATTAAGTGAGTTGCTAGAAGTGCTTTCATGATCTCCCAAGATCCAAGTAAAAGTGTGGTTGTATTCTAGTTTTAGTGATACTATGTACGCTTCTCTTACATTAGGCAGGCGTCTATGGATTGGTCTCTGAAGGGAAGGTAAAACTAGGTACATGATTTACAGGCTAGCAAGTCCCAGTGGTGGGAAGTTCAATGACCTCACCGCTCAACTTCACATTGAAACCAGGCAATAGTTTGAATACGTAACGACGAACGTGAGACCCGGCAGGTAAATCAGCACTGAGCCTAGTGGAAAGGTGTAATATTATGATTGAGCCACCCTTTACCCGACCATACGGGAAATGGGTCGATCAAGCGATGCTAGCAGTAGCTCTCAAGCCTCTCTGACACATGCGAGTGGTCATCACACCATCTCGATAGAAGTGGGCAATATTTGGATTCGTAGCGAATCCAAGGTGAGTGTCGGGTCGATCTGAAACGCTGTCCCTCACACCCGGCCTTGCAGGTCGATCGGACAGCCTATTGATGCCATCTCGGGAGAACCTTCTATGCCACTATCACTATCGGCACACGGCTTGAACTACATACTGCCGAGTTAGTAATACCAATTATGCCATTTTTCAGAAATAAACCCGAGTCTCAGTTGGGGATTGTGTAGTAAATCTTTAGCTGCTTGTATATTAAGAAGGGGGGCGAGTTTACTTGCATCTTCTATCCTTAAGATTGTCCCGCGCTGTTATCTCAGCGCAACTCTTCCCACAAAGTTGTAAACGCCTTAGCGACGGTAATTATGACGCATGGCATGTGATAATATACAAACACACCTATTCCGAACATGTATCTCCGTGGGACTCTATGGGTCCCTGCTCAACGTAGATTACTCATCAATTCTTGTTATCGCATAAGATGTCTTAACCTCTTCGTCATCTAAGCTTCCACCATATTCATAGATCTTCAATTTCTTCTAAATTGGGACATGGTTGCTAGTCATTTTGGCTTTACTAGAAAACAAAATTAAACCCTATATGTCTACGGTAGATAAATCCAGAACGTTTAATAGAAATTAACACATGATCAGAGACTCTAGCTCTTGACCGAAGCGATTGCTTATCAGAGAGAGTATGTCTTTAAGCAGTCTTATGTACTCAGGACAACCAAAGTTTAAAGTATTTAGTCGACAATGTTACTGAGGGGCTCAGCATGGTTTGCAACGTGAGACGTATTAGGGAATGAGTACTAGCCTGTTCAGCTTTAAAGACGGAATGGTAGAGAATGATATTAGATCATAATGAATGAATAACATGAAATTCATCAGGACACTGTCAAATTGAAAATGTCTAAAATATCTTGTTAGCTCATGTGTTAGGTAGGCCCTATCTATCAGGGTTCGGTACATCAAGTACAGGGGTACGTAGCAACTCTTGTTATCCCATAAAGAATTTGGCGTTTTCATGATCTCATTCTTGACTATGTATACGCATCTCTTATTCCAGAAGGTATTTAGTGACGTCAGTCAGTAACGTACTATTTTACTAGCACAACGTCTCGTCGACATGGATGAAGGAATTGGGCAATGTCGGGATTAACTATCGATACAAATATATACAGTGAACCTCATTGTTTTAGTTGGTGGCACGAATCAACATACTCCTGTGTGACGACTTAAAAATATACAGGCTTTTCTTTATTTATAGAGAGTCTCCGTATAGCCAGGCGTAACTCATATCGTCTTCGATAAAATTACATATGTAGGAGAATCGATGTACTACGTGGGAATCAAGTGTTGTCCGTAATATATGAGCTTCTTTATATCAATGACGAATAGATTCTAGATGGCTTTCCAAAAGCCTCTAGATTGAAATGAAAGCTCAGAGTCCAATAAATCTAAGATCCTAAGTTATTTTTGTTTTGTTGAACTTTATCAACAAGGGCCACAAAGATCTCCATCAATGATTTACCTTTGTTTCCCTTCCAATTATGGTCCATTTCAGTAACACAGGCGTGAAGATTCCAAGCCTCAGGATCAGCACCCCATTCCAGCAATAGCTCAACAGCGTCCCAATTACGAAGGCGGATAGCCCAAAGGAGAGGTGTTCCGCCGTCCCAAATTGTACCGTAAGAGACTTTAATATTTCTATTCGGGTCCGCGCCCAAACGAAGAACATGGATAAACGCTGGTCGATTCTGAGGCCAGGCAAATAGAGCAGAGTGCAGTGGTGTGGACCATTCTAACACTGCACCGTGTTGTAGCAACAAATCGATAACTTCAACGTTGCCACTTTGAGCTGCCTTTTTTAATGCATCTCCGGATCTGCGATCCATAGGTGGACTGGAGCCGAGGCCGGAGCGTTTCAAAATATCGAAAGGGCCCAGGTTTGGATCAGCACCGTGGGCGAGCAGAAGCCGAACGATTCGTACATCACTAGTACAATTCCTGTTCATTCAATAACAAGTCAGCACATAGACCTTTAGGTGGTCACTGTAATCACTAGGTCCTTACTTACGATAAAGCGACGCCGAAGCTCCCGTTGACTCCAGGAATCTGTTGGTTTGGGTGCCATCCAAATTCAATGAACAAATTGAAGAGCTCCAAGTCATTTTTGCGGCATGCATGCTCGACAGCAAGACCGTGTAGCTGGACGCCTTTCTGCAGCAGGTAGCGCGCCACCTGCGCCTTACCGCCCTCACACGCAGAAGCAAGTCCTCGTTTCAGTAGTAGCTCGCTGACCCGATCCTCCTGGCCGTCGATGTACCTTTCAACAGCTTCCTGCCTACCATTCACACACCAAGTGAGAAACTCCGTCTCTGAAGGTCCAGGCACTGCGCTGAGGATGTCCCAGCAATCAGGAAGGGCTGGTGGCAAAGGTGGTAGATGCGCGTACGGCGCATCAAGTAACCTGCGTTCTTCGTTCAGTCTTGCCTCTTTCTTACATGCTATTTGTTCCAGTTCGCTAATTTCTGTGCTAGAAAGGCGTTGCCCCAAAGCTCTTTTGTACCTGAGAGCCCTTTCGCGGTTGTCGTCTTGCTGAAGTTGTTTGAGGTTCATCTTTGGAGTATTTTGCGAGATTACCAGTGACCTTATTCTAATAATTAGAAACACAGAATTATCGACAAGGGAAACGAAACGGAAGAGGGAGAAAAATTGCGACCATGTCGGATGTATCCAGTTTTGTAGGGATGAGAGTCATACAAACTACGTACAAACACACCCACTAACTCCACATCTCTCCCTTTGCAATACAACTATATGGGAGAAACCAGTTTCACTAGGTGTCATTGTACTACCACCCCTCCCATGAACACTGTGCTCATACTAAAATGATATATCTCTAATTTAACAATATCTCAGACAGAATGCATACATGGCCTTGGAATATTCATTATTATTAAATAGTATAGCATATTTCTTCCGATTAAACAACAACTTTCAGCAAGGGGAAAGATTGAGCCAGGTCATGGTGACAACGTAATGTGCTTCACACTCAGCTTCCAACTCCCGCCTAGCAGCAATAAAGCATAATATATAATTCAGATACGACTTAGAACTGGGAAAGAAACAAATAATTTGTAGAATAAATGTTTAATGTTCAGCGAGGTGGCATTTTACGAGCTCTTGATGATGTTGCTACTATACTACCAATGAAGGAAACTGATGACATATGTATCATTTTGTTGAGATTGCATGGAATTTAGCATGGTTAGCCATGTATTAACGAAGGAAACTCGACTGATCTTAGTAGGTCTGTTTCAGCGGTACCCAACATTAATCTCTCAATCAAATATCCGGATGATTATCGACTCATTTTCGGCTCTTCATTATAGCTATTTGTTTCTCGATGGGCTGACCAAAGTATATATAAGAGCAGTTGATAGTTATAATGCAAATGGTTATCTGCTGTATAAGAATCCTGGACTCTCTTGTCTATGCCTAGCTTTTGTAGACTTAAGCATCTCAAATCTAGATGTGCTCTACAAACGTTATGGCTGTGCTTAAGACCCGGGGGTTGGCCACCTTGCTCATCCTATTGATTATAGGGGTAAATACTTCCCTTGCAAGCCTTCCGATACCTCCGTCAAGATATGGTGTCCGACCACTGCGCCTTTTCTCGAATCACACGTTTTCTTCAAATGTTCCGAGCACGGCCACGCTATCCGATATAGCTTCCCAAACTTGGACCTTCAGTAGCACATCTGTTGGACTAAGTTCTAGTGAGCTTCTATCACATACACGCTCTACTAGTCATGATACCTCGAGTTTCCTCAGCTCATCTTCAAGCTCTGGTGGAGCTGCTACCTCTAGCCAAGTCTCTGTACCGACAAGTGACTCTGCATCGACTGATGCGGGAACAGTCATCCTGTCCGCGCCAACAATTAACACCATATCAGCACCTAATTCTGTTTCTACCATTTCTTCATTGGTAATAACCGATACTACATCGACTATTGACCGTGCGTCGACTACTGGTACAGCAGTAATTGGCACTTCATCAGCAACTGACCTTGCATCGACTGGAGTTAAATTGACTACTAGCTCTCTGTCAATTAATATTGCATCAACAAATACTATCTCTAGATTTACTGACACTACGTCGACAGCCGATAGTATATCAACTACTGGTTCTACATCAGCAGATACTATATCGGTGACTACTTCAACTCAGTCCAGATCAACGAACAGCATTATATCGACTTCTGACTCGACGTCAACTGAACCTACATCAACGACCCTGACGACTGACTCAACTTCATCTAATTCAGCAACAACTGACACTGCGTCCTCTGCAGATTTGCCCCCCTTTACGACTCCCACAGGAACTCTGACATCTGGTCCCGCAGAAACATCTGAAGCTGTTGCTATTGCTCCTATTCTATTGTATCTTTGGTCAAAGAAATCACTGCTACAAGATGAAGAGCACAAGCAACAATACATTGATAACGTGAAAAGGAGCCAGAAAGACTCCAAAGCACTTTTTGACCGGTTTAAAGAAAAACCACCTGCCAAACCAGAATGTAACAAAAAGTCGATGAAAAAGAGGAGCCTGATTTCAGGAATTCTGGATGCTTTCAAAGAAGTGGCAGACCTAGTCAGCTGTGCAGTGAATGTCCTGGATAATCTAGCAGACGCTGTCGACAAGATTCGCCCCCCGATTCCGGAGATCGATATTCTCACCGATACCTTGAAGGACCTTGGAAATGAGATTAAAAAACGGGGGGATGAAAAACCTACCAGCGCCTCATCATATGCGTCATCATCGACAGTAGCGTCATCCTCTTGCACAGCTGCTATCACGAAAACATGGGAAAGCATCTTGTGTACTGTGACGGCGACTTCATCAATAAACGGAAGACGGCAAGATCAAGGTTGTACGACCGAAGTCTACAGCACTGTCACAGGCTGTAGCGTTGTTGCCTCTACCACCACAAGCATCACAACGATAGCACCTGAATCGACACCAATATCTCTGTGTGAGTTTGGGAGTTGTGGCTCTGGCCAGAACTGCCCGCAGAAGAAGCGGGAATTCCAAAAGCGAGTCCCTCCTCGTCTATCTGACCCTGCATTTAATACCTGGTCTGGCCCTGAAAACTATGGTGGGAGCAGGCAACAGTTTATAGCTGGTGAATCATGGAGAGTTTATGAAAATCCGGTCCAAGAGTCTTATCGAGGAGTCAAACTGGAGACAGGAACAACGTCGAACCTTATTTCCTTTTTAGGCGAAACAAGCTCACTTGCTGTAGCCGGCCTTTATGGCTGCACTACTGTTATCGCTGTATCACGACGCGGTGCCTGGGCTAGTCATAGCTGGGAAGCACCGAGTTTTACACCTTATTCGAACGATCTCTCACCCCCAACTGACCTAGAACAGCATGAGATATTTCAACGCGAAGTCCTCGAAGCTCTACACAAGGGAACGAGTGTTAACCACCTTTATGGGTTGTCTGAGCTAAGGGTTACCGCTAACAACAACATGTTTCCTACGACACACTTATTAGAAGATGATGCAGACCCCCGCATTTTCATTTTCATGCCTTACGAACGCGGCGAGCTTGGTACCATTAACTGGAACAATGAATTCCCCGTTGGGCTCCCTGAAGCATGGGGACAAGATGATGGCCTCCCATCCAAGAATCAACAAATTGAAAATGAGATCAAAGCTATTTTCAAAATTCCGAACGGACTAGATGTACCATATGAAAAGGTGCTATACGCCCCGCGGGAGGGACTTAAGGGAGAGGACTTAGGGGATAGTAAGTCTGTGTGTTATCCAGGAATCACTGTTTTGACTAACATTTCGGTTACAAGAGGATTTTGATTCGAATCGAGAAAAAGTTCTCGTACAATATCAACCGGCCAAAAGTTGTCAGGATAAAGCATCTTGGCGAGTCTGGTTTGAGGGCCATGCATTACAAGACAGCCATCAGTCATCGTGGACACCTTCCGCCAACCAAATCGTCGATTACCAAGGTGCCCTAAAGGACCGAGATGATTCTGCTGGTAATCCCATTGATTGTCCTCTGCCCTCATCAACAGTGATACCATCGGTGTCTTCCACCAGCCAAGGCACTTCATTGTCGATAATAGCGTCGCCAGCTTCCCCCACAGGCCAAAGCACTCTATCTTCATTAGTAACGTTAGCTTCTTCAACAGCACAAAGTAGCTCGTCATCAACAGCAACGCTACTATCTTCCTCCACTGGCCAGAACACTGTGTCGTCAATAGTAACATTAGCTTCTTCAACAGTTCAAGGTAGCTCATCATCAACGCCGATACAATCGGTTCCTTCTACCAACCAAGTCGCTTCGTCGTCAACAATGAGGTCTCCAACTTCCTCCACGGTCCAAAGCACTCTATCTTCAATAGAAACGTTGGCTTCTACGATAGTACAAAGTAGCTCGTTATCAATAGCAACACTACTATCTTCCTCCACGGACGAAAGTACTTCATTACCTAGCCAGTATACTTCCTCCTTCTTAAGTATGCTATCGTCCACATCAGTACAAGGCTCTTCTACTTCGCTCTCATCCACAGAAACACCCACTGAGACACCGACTACTACATCAGAACTCACTACAGAAAGCCCTACTGATGTAACTACTACGACCTCGTCAGAACCAACGCCAACGCCGACTACAATCATCACCCCACTGCAGGCTTTTGATATTGTGTGTAATAAAGAATCCGACTTCCCCGGTCACGCCGATGTCTCACGTAACTGGCAGGGAAAGTTTGCTCATGTCTTCGGTTCTCTTTGGATGCCGGAGGGTGGGTTAATGTCAAATTCCTCGCCTGCCATTGATGGTAAATTCAAAGACAACCATGGCATCTCGTACGAATACTCCGTATCATGGGTTGCTATGTGTGTTACCACGGAAGAACAGCAGAGCTTTCAATTCCCCCTTGATGAACAGGGCGAGCTTAACGCGGAAACGATATTGAAGGACGATTATAAACTTTGTAAGATCTCACCCATCTCATGAGTTTTGCCATCCATGTTCTACAGCTACCGAGAGAAGGCGAATAACTGACGAAAGACACAGGTAACAATGGAGGCGTGGGCGGAAGCAGACAAGTGGGCTGTCTAGAGTACACGTTCATCGGCGCAAAGTAACATCGAACTGTTTAGTGCCGAGTCGAGCTATAAAACAACTGTGAAGGATTGCGACAGGCGGTGCGTGAGCAATATCGCCAAAGACCATGTATTTTTAAGAAATTACACGATAGTGTTCTTGTATGTCATGTTACTTCAGTACTCCAGGTTTCAGTTTGCGCGACCCTGCACGTTGTCGTCTGTCCATGAGTACCTTCGCTGCCAGGGGTAGACACCATGTGGGCCGCATCAGAATGAATCATAATGGATACCTAAGGCAACGCCGCAACGCCGTAACGGCGAACTGAACTAAGGTCGTTAAGCGACATTTCCTGCCGTGATAATTTCATACTGACTAGGTGAAGCGTATGATCGTGACGATATATATATCTCATACTCGTCTAGTTTCGACAGTAGGGCCAGTACCGGAGTATTACTCGACTAAACGGATCGGTGTCTTGGCAACATGGGTGCAACAAGTGAGCGTCGTGTTCGAATCGTCAAACGAATTTTTCCCGTCAATCGGTCGGATAAGCCTACCACCACTCAATTGTCGATATTGGATGCATCGGTCGCACGATTCTCTAGCTGTGGCGCTATCTGGTTCTATGATAAGACAGACGGGGTCAATGCAAATGACCCTGTCGTTTTCGAACGCCTTGAGTCGGGTTCGTTGCTGTTCTTTGCGCCCGAGATCAATGTTAGATATAGTGTCGCGAGCACAATGCTAATTCAGCACCACCCCAGCACTCTCAGAAACCCTTAACGACTACCCACATTATGCAGGGCAACTCCGATGGGCAACGAAGGAAGACGTCAAAGGCTCCAGCAACCCCCGCTATGTCGGTAGACCTATAGCGACTTATGGCTCTTCGAATGACCCAGGCGTGGAGCTGGTGATCGCGGAGCATAGTAGAGAACTTGGTGATATTGTCCCCAGTATAGCAGAGCGCTCTACTTCGAAGAAGATATGGGATATATCGAGTCTTCAGCAAAGCGATTTTCTTCCAGAAACTACGCTTGCATTCTCGAAGCTTAGCAATTACTTCGGCCTTCCAGCAGCAGCCGTCCAGCTCACCGCATTCAAAGTGAGTAGTTCTAAAACTTGAAACTACACTAATCTTCTGTGTACTCGATTGACTTAAGTTTTTGGAATGATGACTGACGAGTTGCAGTGTGGTGGGTTCGCTGTGAGCGTAAAATTAACACATTGCCTCTCCGATGCTATATGCCTACTCCATTTCATCCACTCTTGGGCGGAGAAGTCGCGACGACTGTTTCGTGTTGACCATACCGAAACAGCGGTAGGGAATTTGGCGATGTCGAAAGCACTTTTTAATCCTGCAATGCTAGATGCGCATGCTCATCTTGACTTGCAGGCTACAGAACCTGACAACGAGAGGATGTTGAGAGCTCGTAGCTTACCAATGCACCGCTTTGACTGGTGGGCGACAGACGCTCCGGGATATCCATCATGGGCCACAGAATCCTCGAATGCGACAAAGCCTCCTCCTGCAGAATCGTTCCAGCTCAGCCCCTCAATAGACCCTCCTTGGCCTACCTGGGACATGAGTGCCGCTGTGGACAATATGCAAATACGCTTTAGTAAAAGTGAGGTGGAAAGAATGAAGATCGCAGCGGTGGAAAGCTTACCGGAGGATCTACAAGGCCAAGCGGTCTCTCGGCAGGACGCACTCCTCGCACACATGTGGATCTTAGTCAATCGCGCTCGCCAGCTGGAAAACCTACATGAGCAGGTCTATCTGAATACGACTCTGGGAATACGTAACCGAGTATCCCCGCCACTGCCAGATAGCTTTGTTGGCTCTCCTCTTTTGCTGTCTTATACGACTAAGACAGGGGCCGATGTAGCTACTTCGACGATTGGAGCCACCGCCGGTGCTATCAGACAGACACTATCTCAGTTTACTCCTCACGCTGTATCTGATTATGTCTATGATGCTGCCCATGAAGTCAGCCCGCAGCGCCTCTGGCAAGCCTTCCTCGGCTCTCGACACGTTCTTGTGACTTCATGGGCGCGAGCACGTGCTTATGAAGTAGACCTCTGCGGTATCGGGGTGGCTCGGTACGTGCAGGCTCAAATGCCATTTATGGATGGACTACTGTGAGTGCTTAATTCCCGTAATTCTCGATTGCCGGTGAGAGAAGACACATCTGCTGTCTGGGGGTAGGTTCTCTCAGGCGGCCTGCCTCGTCGCTTGTTCTCACATTCCCATCACGTACCGGTAATACCCAGCATTTGCTAACTTTGATTGTGAAGGCAACTCATGGATGTTGCAGACAGCGGCGCTTTCGATGTTAACCTTGCTTTGGACAAGGACGCAATGAAACGACTACTCAGCGATCCGATGCTTAGGGCGTATGATGAACAGTGAGGAAGACTTCTTGATGTTGCTGTGTACGCTAGCCGCTGTTGTGTTACTGGGCCGTACATCTGTGGACAATATACATGAATTATTGGGACACTTCGAAGTCAGATAATGTCGGATATATTTAGCGATGAATGGTTTTGATTCGTGTTTTTACTTCTGACTTCTACACAGCCTGTTTGAATGTGAGTGTTGCTCTTCGAGATTGATTTATTGGCTTTCCTAACTACCCTGCGCTAGAGCAGCTGTAGTGCATATACAGGTACCTATACGTATATTTAGCTACTGGGTAGATTTGCCTTGGCTTGCCTTAGGTAGTACTATTAAATCTAGTTAACGATAGCGACTCATATAAGTACTAAGACTTCTTAGGGACAAATCTAGTGTACTTATTCTACTTAGGCTTACCAAGGATGTTGAGATTTGTCCAGGTTCGGTACAAAACACCCCATAGATAGCGAGTTAGGGCAGAATTAGGGGTATGACACTGTGCCAACCTCCTGCTCCTAGCCACTATGTACTTTAAGTATGTATGATTAACCGACCGCCTGTCTTACGCTTGTTCTGGGCTGAATTTCGGGGATCGTAAGGCAAGCACTATCAACAAAAGATAACTTTCAACAATTATCCTTCGTACGTTTTCCAAGGTAAAAGTGAACATATAGCTCTAAGTGCCTTACCCGAGGGCTCTGTGAATACACTACACACAGTCTCGATTACGGTGCGACCGACCGGTCGCCCAACCTTAACCAGCCGTATCAATTGACTACAGAGCGAACGCCCAGGGGCAGCTCTCAATAGAGTGTAAAAGAGGTTCCACTCTACAGACATGGAATAAAGCTGAGACACCACCTGCGGCCTGGTACGACCAATAACGGTCGCCACAACATTATTGGAATCTGATGTGGCGCTCGAGGGCGTATCCGGGTCTTACCTAGTTGATACGCCGTTTACAGAATGACAGAGGTGTCAAGCGAACGCCACCACCAGCTTGACCATGACGATCAGCCGCCGATACGGAGTACCCTCTCAGTACCCTCTCATTATACAACCGATAACCACAACAACAAGTCGGTAGGTAGTATATGAAGACACAGGTTCAGAATGACGCAACATGGAAGCCGAGGGCTCGTGACTGTCGTCCATTTTCATGATTGCTCACAATACGACAGCTTACAAGCGTGCAAATGACGTGGCCCAGAGTCGGCGTTCCTAGGAGTCCTTGGATTCGGGCTGAGACTCGGTTTTCGAGTTGGAAACTTTCCATTCCGCTAACTTAGTCCTATCGACATATTTTTGGCTAGTCGTTAACCGTGCGCACTACTTCTCAGCAAGCTTAAATACGTCAGCTCTAAAGCGTCACGAGGTCAAGAGGCGTCCACCGCCTTCTCAGTCCTAGGCATGAGGGCTCTGAGATCAGCGAAAACAAGTCGAATCAGTTCTTTCAAAATACACTACATGCCCATGATCTAATATAAACTGGTTACCGGCGGAGAGTTCCGAGTGAGTAATGCGTACGGTATAGAGCTGAACTATGAGGCGCCTGTTGCGAGACACCAAAAGAGATGACTGGTAGACTTTAATTGCAAAAGCAATGGTCAGCTTCAGATGGTGGCATGTACTATAACATTACTGATGCACCAACGTAAGCTGATGACCGAATCGGCCAGCCCGCAAGACTAGTGTCTAGAGCAGCACTGAGATGAGACTGTGGTGTGAAGCGAAAATATATAGAGTGCGGTAGCTCAGTGGTAAGTTAAAAGTGTGTCTGCTCAACGTTCATCATGGGAAGTATTCTTTCAACGTTACGACGAGCACTAGGCTCACTGTCCCATACTGCAGCAACAAATTCGTCGCCAATGGCCACCATTACTGGCATCACAGGTGCACAGTACCTACCGGGTACTTCATCTTTTGACCTCAATAAGTACCAGTACGCAACTTCGACGTATGGCGTCGAACGCGATCTGAATCCAGCGCTTATCGTGAGGCCGAAGACAAAGGAAGATATCGCCCTTACCCTTAAGTATGCGAAAGAGAATGGTATAGCTGTTGCCATCAAAACTGGTGGTCATCAGTACAGCGGAGCGTCGTCGACGAGTGCGCCAAATATTCAGCTAGATCTGGAAGACAGTTTCAAGGGCCCTGATGATCGTGCGATTTTTCGCAAGGATGGTAAGGCTTATGCTCGAACGAGCGTAAGCTGGAGTCTCGGCGAATTCAATGCCTGGGTTACAGAGAACAAAGTGTTTGTTCCTCATGGGCAGTGTACCGAAGTTCAGTAAGTTAAACTTATCAAGAGCGAGGGAAAGTTGTATCATGCATGCCTAAGCTATTTCTATCCAACAGCTCATCCCTTCGTACCCACGATTGTTGTGAAAAGGGAAGATACTGACATACATTTTCCTAGTCTTGGCGGACATGTTCAGACTGGAGGTAGGTCTCCCGAGCTTCATAACTTCAATGACAATCTGCCTATCATCACTTTCATATCGTGACGAAACTAGTATTGACTTGATAGCTAATGGAGTGAATTCTTCCAGGTTACGGACAGTTAGCTCGCAGCTTTGGGCTGTTCGGAGACCACGTCCTATCCCTAGAGATTATCGATTCAGATGGAAAGTCGAGAGAAATCACTAAGGCTACTGACCCTGATCTCTTTTGGGCGTTCCTAGGTGGGAGTCCCGGCAACTTGGGTGTTTTAACCCACTTCACGATTCAAGTCCATCAAGATGAAGACTACAACGGCTCGAGAGGGATGAAGGCATTATATTTCTATGACACCAAGACGCTCAAGCGTCTTGTAGATATACTTGTCGAGATGTCCGATAACGAGAACTTCCCACGGAACTACGACCTATGTATCAGCGTTCTCAGCTCAGCCTTCCCCCTTCTCGATCTCTGGCCTGGTCTCGACGAGGATATGGCACGTGAGCACCCTGAGCTCTACGGTGACAATGGCGTTATCGCCTGGCCGCGGACAATCATTGTATACGCGCAGTGGGTGCCATTCGAGAGCGGCGACGAATGCGACATGTCGTGGTTCGACCGGATCAAAGAAGGGTCAGATTGGATTTTCGGGAAGAACGATGTCGAAGAGAAGCCGATGTCGCAGTTGACAGGCGATTGGAGTATGCTACCCCTCGAGTCCTTTTCTTCCTGATCTAGCCACTTGTGGAGGCAAAAGTCTTCTACTAGGGCAACAAACGTATCTCGGGAGCAAACAAACCTCCCGAAACTCGTTTTTTTAGTACCTAAAAGAGTATTTACTGACACTGGTGAACTAAAGTATTCCGTAACGTGCGTGAGTTTGAGAAGCCGTACGTCAAGCGCACATATAACACCAATTCACGCACGCTCGCCAAGGACGGCTGGGCCGATTGGGTGGTCAATCGCATCGATGCCATCGTCAAACCCGAGCACAACCGCTGTTGGCTGTCAGCGCAGCTACAATGCTTCGGCGGTAAGAACTCTATGTTGACGCGCAATGCGGGCAATGGTACAGCATACAGCTGGCGAGATACTAGCATAGGTTGCACGATGGACTGCTTCCAGTAAGTGACACCTACATAGGGCAATCTACAACTCTCTGAGCCCTTTTTTTATTAGACTATTCCAAGGTATCCTCGACTAATTAGATATTCTAGTAATCCGGAGGAAAAGGCACGTGCCGAAGACTGGCAGAAAGTGAACGACGAAGAAGCTATTGGTCCGAACGGTATCTTCTCTAAGCAGGACCGCCGCGTTCTCTGGGGGTCCTACGGAGATTGGAACTTGGATTCTGTCTGGAAGTGTTACTATGAAGACCAGGCCAAGTACGATAAGCTTCGGCAGATCCGGAAAGCGGCTGACCCATATGGCGTCTTCACGCCGAACCCTTTTTGTGTTAAGCGCGCCGATTGATCTGGTCATGGTTTGGATATGTGGTTGTATTAGAACTTAATGAGTAAAGTATGTATGTTTCTGAAATAGCCTCCCTTCAAAAACTATTGAGACCTGAGTTGTCATTGTGTTAATACAACGGGAGGGGTAATACAATTTGTTGCGCTGTGATACAATAGAAGGGAGTGGGTATTATAACAAGCAACCCATCATTCAGGACAAGCCAGCAAAAGCAATTAGACTAACAGTCAAAAGCTGCACCTTACCTAGTAACTAACTACTCATGTACGATGTATGAGGACTGCATCAGTGAAACAGAAAAAAGGACATCTATATTTGTGCATCCAGAAGCAACCTAGCGAACAAGTGCTAAGGATAAAGAAAATAAGGTACATGTCCAAGTAGCCTGGGTACTCATCATTCCTTTTACTCCGCCGTCATCAGGTATCAAACTCGCAAACGCCAACTGCGCCCTTGAGTAGGTATCGTTAGTTCCAAGAGATAAAACACCCGGCCCCCGAAAGACAAAGTTGCCCACCAAACTGCGCCATCACGTCCCGTTACCGAAGTAATATACAGCCATCCATCTTACATCAGTGTTGTTCAAACTTCGCGCCTTTAACGACCCGCCCTGGCGTAGTCCGCTGGATTGTAACTATAGCTGGGCGCGCGATACCCATTTCCCCGACCCCAAGATTTGTCGGAACTGTGTTCTTCGGGTGTCTCGCGATGTGTCGCTAGCTCGGCAGCGAAGACTTTATGGTCGGGCCCCGGCGATGCACGGTTCATGACACCAGGGTCAGAGGCGTAAGACGCTGGTCGCGACGTCTTCGTCGCTTGATTTGGCTGGTGCGACCACCGCTGGCCGGTGGGATCAGGGGAGTAAGAAACGGCTGGGTTGGGTGAATTGCGCCCCAGCGCCGGGTTGGTCGGGGACGGTTGCGGTGAGGACTGAGGATGATAAAAGTCGCCCGGCAGCTCCATTGGGAATGTCTGGCTCCCTGGGGCCGCGGCCTGGTTGTAGGGTAGCTCGGCATGAGACGACCTGTTCTCATCCATCGTCATTTGCTGTTGCGCCTGCCAATGAGATGGATACCCCGTTGAACCCGAGGTTCCGGGGCGACTGTGCTGCTGATACTGCAGAGACATAGGTCGTGGGACTTGGTACGGCATGGTCGGAGACTGCGGTGATCCTTGGCCATAAGGGAGGGACGGCGATAATTGCGGCGACCTTGACTCCTCCAATCCACCTGCGTATGTTCGACTTTGAGGCTTGAATGTCTTCATCCTTCCGTCCTCAATCATAGCTTGCAGTACGCCTGCGTCCAGCAACTCTGCTTTCTTGATGATCCGTTCCACCATCTCTTTACTAGCCGTCTTCATTTGCGCCTTCACCGTCGACACCATAGCGATATTGCATCGTATTTCAATGTCCTCTCTCAAATACAGCCCGTCCTTCGGAACTCCCAGCTCGGCAAGCCCAATCTCGGGCGGCTCTGGCGGTTCTACGCCTGGCTGATTCCCGCTGATGCGATATTTGTTCCGCATATCGATGTTTAAGGGAGCATAGACATGCGTCTGAAGACCCCACGGCAGGTCGTGAAAGCAGGCGTTGAAGGAAATCTTGCCGGAACCAAATTTGCCCATACCCGGGACGAATTGGACGCGCTCGGTTATCTCGTACCATGTGGAAAAGTACTCGTCGGTCGCGGCGTCGCGAGGTGCTTTAATTTGCTTGTGCCTGAGCACGAGAGGGTTGAGGGTTATGACTTCGCCATGGCTATGCAGGATGTCGATGGCCAACTGACGGGGTATGAAGCCGGGAATTGGTGTGATGATCGTGTAAACCTCTTTCTTTCGAAGCACCATTATGAATACGTAGATGTCGCGGCCAGCGACTCGGAATCCGAATGTTTGTGGATTGGGATTGCGCCCGTAGTTATTAATGGGTCAAGGAGCGAGACCAAAAGATCAGACTGCGCCTGATGCCCTTTGTCGGGCGCTCGAGTCAGCCACCACCAACAGTCCCGTTCACTACTACACCCCGGCTCTGTGCCACTGGCCGGGGTGTGTCTTTGGGGGCAGATTTGCGCCTAGCAAATCACTTGTTTAGCCGCTCGTCGCCAAGAAGAGAGAAATCAGAACCCAATGCAGAAAGCCGTGGTTTCAGAAATCATAATAGGTAGGTAGCTTCGGGAGCAACACGATAATAAGAGTTCAGACATTAATATAGAGGCTTCCACATAAGGATCAGCATCAAACATCATCATGATTACTGACAAGCCGCAATTACCATGCGCCATGCGCTAGATAGACTCGCGCGACGCCCAGAGCACTGGGTATGTGTCTTCGCACAACGAACAAAGCAACGGCGTGCTTATTGATACGCTAATGACGGTATCCCTCCCTCATGGAACGCTTTTTATATCTTGATTGACCAGCACTCTCACCATATCGCCTAATACCAGCCAATGTTCTCAGAGCTGACCACAGGGGTTCAAGCAAAAGATGACGCCCACTTACATACAGTAGTGATGTATGGAGGGGTTAAGCTTGGCGAAAAACGGTTAGGTGATACTCAGCTCTCACATAAGGCAAGATTCTCCAATCACATTGTAGTGCTGTGCGGACAATTGAAGCTGTATGTTGTAGCGAGCAATTCAAAAATGGCGGCCTCCTTGAGAAGGGGGTATAACGATGGTCTACTATACTACCTACATACACAGTAGTGCTCACTCGGTGTAGGTAGAATGTGCACGCAATATACTACGTAATGCCACTGGCATTTTTCACTGCCCACTGGCATGATAGGCTCGTTAGAGTGATAATGGCCAGTCGAATCTATTTAAAGACCGCGCCAAGTGACACTAGTCCCCTCCCCGGGAGTCGGACATCCGAACATAGGACGACACGAGTCTCTTTGTAACGGCGCGGAATTGCCCAGAGATATCATTTCTACGTTTGACAGATGACGCCAGCACAAGAAGAATCACTCTAGCCTTGCGATTTCGGTGGAGATCGCTGGTAGGCAAGATACATAAACTAGTAATACCATTACGAATCGGTATACTAATACTTAATCCGCTGCTATCTTATTGGAATAAAAGCTTCTTAGCTAAGCTTTTCGATGTAGCGTACATAGGTTAGTCTATTAGACGCTTCACATGTGGAAAGAAGTGCGAGCGCGCGAGTAATACTCCTTGTAACTATAAAATCGGTTCTCCTAGCTGAACCTAATATCTGAGTTATCAGCGAGTTTGGTTCAAATCCTTACAGCGCTATTGATACTCGCTAGTCAGCCATTTGCTAAATCGTGGGGTTCTCTAAAGCAAAGTCTAGGCCTTTGCGTGGCTGAGGAGAAGATGTGGTGATACCCACATAGTTTGTGAGCTCGGTGATTGGCTCTTTCGCTCCGGAGTCGTGGTACCTCCTCAGCTAGTAACTGCCTCGAAGACATGAAGGGAGTATACTAACTAAGAATTGTCAAAATTAAGCGAGTCCGTTGGATGTGTCTTGATTAATTGATTGAGATGTCTTGTTATGTTATAATATATGAGGAAAATCTGGGTGCGCTATATAAACTGTGTGTGTGTGGGTTATAACCCTAATAAAGCTAGTTATATGATTTTTTAAATTTAATATACCTTTTTAAAAAGATTTTACGTAAATAAGCCTTTTTATAAATTTTTTATATTTTAATTTATAAGTTTTAAATAGCTTGATTTATTTTTTATAAAAATATTTTTAAAAGCTTTTAAATTTTTATTATATATTTTTATTAACTTTTTTATATTATAATATTTATAAATATTAATAAATTTTAATTATTATAAAAATTTATTTTATTTTGCTGCATTTAGTAGCTTTATAAAGCTATTTATAATTATATTATTAGTTAATATATAAATAATATGCAAAGTTTTATTTTTAACTTTTTACTATAGCTAATAATTATATATATTAATATGCTTAAATTTAATATATAATATAATTATTTTTTTTATAATTAGCTTAATAATTTACTAATTATTACATTAAATAAAAATATATTAATTTATTAAAATTATTTTTAGCTTTTTAATAAAATAGCTTATAAATATAGCTTTTTTAGCTGTTTGTGCTAACGTTAATAATTTAACTTTTATAATAAATATAATTATTATATTTTGCTTGTTTATTTGCTATTTAATTATATTGTTAAATAGTTTTATTATATAAGCTTGTAAATTTTTTTAGTTAAAAATATTGTTAGTAAAAAAAATATTACTAGCTATTTTAAAATTATTATTATTTTTAAACTAAAAAAATAATATTAAATATATTTAAAATAGCTTAATAGCTAATTTATTTTTATAATATTTTAAACTTAAATTTAAAAAAAATTAAAAAAGCTTTAAAATATTAAAAGCAATATTAAATTAAATAATTATTATAATATATATAATTAATTTTAATTTTTTTTAATATAAATAAATTTTTTATTTAATAATTATTTTTATATATAAAAGCAGTTTAATTATGCTTATAAAAATAAGTAGTAAAAAAAAAAGTATAACTTTTAATTTAAAGATTTTTTTTAAATATAAAGCATAAAATAGCTATATTAATTATTTTTAATAATTTTATATAACTTTAATATTAAAAAATTATTATAAATTATTTTTATTAATTATTTAATAAGTTTATTAAAGTTGCTTTATAGCTTTTTAAGCTATTAGTTTATAATTTTTTTTATAAATTAATATAATATTATTAATATAAATAAAAATAAATACTTTTTTGCGCAAATAATAATAAAACTTATATAATACCGCTATATATTTTATTTTTATTAATATTAAAATAATTTTTTTTGTTATAGCAAAAGTAATTTTTATAAGCTATATAATATTTTATTAAGCTATAATACCGTTTATGCTTTTTTATACCTAAATAATATTTTTATATATATTTTTTTATTTAGCTTAACGTTTATAAATATATTAATAATATTATATTATTTTAATTTAAAGTTAAACTTAACAATAATAATTATAAAAATTAAAACATATATATTTTTAATAACATTATAAAGCTATTAATTTTTTTAAATTATTAACTTTGCTTTATACTTAAAATAATAATTATATTTATTAAATTTATATATATATATTTATATATAATTAAATGTTAGCTTTTTATATATAGTATTTATATTAACTTTAATTTAAAAGTTTATTTTTTAATGCTTTTAAAAGTGTATTTTTTTTGCTTTTTTAAATTTTATATTTATTAAGTGTTTTTTAAGCTTTTTTTAAAATTTAAAAAAAAAAAAAGTTTTGCTTATATAATTTATAGCTTTTTTTAACTTATTTAATTAAATTGTTTTTATTTATATATAAAAGCTATAAAGCTATTATTTTTTAATTTATTTTATAACTATTAAAATAATTAAAAAATTATTTTAATAATTTAGCTATTTTAGCTTTACTTATTGCTATACTAATTTTTATTTTTAAAATATATAAATATTTGCTTAAAAACATAACTTTTTAGCTGCTTTTATAAAATTTAATACTTATATAAAATTAAATGTTAAATATATTTATTAAATTTTTAAAATTTACTTTAAATAATTTAATTTTTTTTAAAGTTTATAATTTAATTTTAAATTTAATAAAATTTATTATAACATTTTAGTTTTATAAATTAGGTTTTTTAATAATAGCTATAAAAAAAATGCTTAGTTATAAAAACTTAAAAAAAAAAAAATACAGTAAAAAAAAAGCTTTAATAAAAAATTAATTAAGCTTTTTTGCTTTTTTTAATAATTTAATATTTATAAATATGCTTTTTTTATTTTTTAATATATTTATATTAACAGCATTATTTTTACTTTTAATAAAATATATATTTTTTATATTTTAATTAATTATAATAACTTTTAAAGCTTTATTTAATAGTTTAAGTTTTATAATTATAATTTAAAATAAAAAATTATTAATTTTTTCGACTTTTTATTTTTAAAAATTATTTTATAGCTTATATAAATCTTTTAAAAAATAGTTTTTTTATTAAAAATAACATTTTTAGTTAAAATAATTATATTAATAAATAAAACTTAAATATAATAAATGTTAAAAAATAAATAATTTATAAAATAATTAATTTAAGCTTTTAAATTAAGCTTATTAAGTTTTTTTTTTTTAGTTTAGTATTTATTGTTAAAATATAAGCTTTATAGCTATAAATATATAAATAATATAAATTAAATTAATATTAAATAGTTATAATTTTGTTTTTATTAAAAAAATAAGCGTAAAATCTTTTATATAAGCTTTTTTATTTATATAACTATTTAAACACTTAATTATATAAATATATTATTATTTTTATAATATTAATTTAAAAAATAATAAATAATTTAAAGCTATTTTTTATTGCTTTAACTTTATATTTAATTATATTGCTAGCTTTTTTAACGCTTTTATTTTAATTTTATATATTAAAAATATATAGCTTAAATAATATTTTATATAAAACTTTAAAATATTTAATAAAATTATTATATTTTAATAATTTAATATTATATTTAAACATTTATATTTAAATAATATAATAAACTTTTAAATGTTTAATTAAATTATTTAATATTTAAATAAATATAAAAAATTTTTAATTTATTAAATAATAATTAATAATTAGCATTAATAAATTTTTAAAATTATGCTTTTTTTAATAATTATAAAAATTTATTACTAGCTATATTTTAAGCTATTTAAAATAAATTTAAAGTATTTTATTAATTTGCTATTATATTTTTAATATAATATAAGCTTTATATTTTATTGTTTATATTTTATTATTTAAAAATTATTATATTTATATTTTTTTAGCTTAAGCTATTAAATAATAAAAAGCATTAATTTTTAAATGTTTTAACTTTAAATGTTATTAATAAAAATTAGCTTGTTTTTTTATATATAAAAAGCACTTTTATTTTAATAAAATAAAAAATATTTTAATATAAACTAATAATATTTATTTTGCAAACAATATAAAATAAATTTATTTTATTTTTATAATATATTTTGTTAAAATTAATAAGCAAATATAAATGTTGCCGGGCTAATTAAAGCTTACGTAATATATATTATGCTAAATATATTATAATGGCTTTTAAGCTAGCTATAGCATACACTTTTTAGGTAATTATATTATATTTTATAATAAATTACCTTAAATACCTTTGCAATAGCTATTAATTAGCTATACTTTAATAAATAATTACTTTAAAAACTTTTATAAGCTAATTTACACTAGTTTTAAGTGTAAATAAAGCTTATATAAATAATTATAAAGCTTTATTAATATTAAGCTAAAATATTAAATATATATAAAGCTTTTACTAAATAAATATAAAGTTATATAAACATTAAAACTTAAGCTTATAAATTATTTTAAAATATTATTTATAAAGTTATTTAGCTTTAAATATAATGTTATAAAATAATTATTTTTTAATATAAATAAATAAAATATAAAATATTTATTATAAAGTTATTTTATATAAAGTATTTATTATAAAATACCTATTTTAAGGTTAATTATTAGCTATAACATTTAATATAAAATAAGCCGGTTAATTTATATTTTTCATTAAATAGTGTTATTAATAGCGCTAGCTTAAATAATTGTAAATTTTATTTAAATATAATTATATTAATTAATTTTTTTTTATTTAAATAAATAATATATTATATATTTTATATTATTAATATTAAATTTATTATAATATAAAGTATATAACTTTTAAACTTTTTTTATATTTTAATTATTTAAATAATTAAGCAATTTAATTATTTTTTCGGCTATTTTATTTAATATAATAATTATTGCTTATTATATTTTTTACTTTTAGCATTATATTTGCTTTTTAAACTTTTTTAAAGTTATTTTTTAGCAATTATTAATTAATTATAATATTATACTTATATATATTATAATTAGTATTTATTTTTAACAAGTTATAAGCTTAGCATATTTATTGCCAAAAGTTTTATATAAATATTATTTTTTTAATTAAAGTATTTACCAATTTTTTGCCGATTATTATTTTTAATAATATACCGATTTTTTCGACTATTATAATTAAAGCGTTTATTTTTAATTATAACATTTTTACTTTTCACTTTTATTTTTTATTATTAATATTTATTTATTAATACGTTATAATTATTAATAACTTTGAAAATTATTAGTTTTTTTTTATTATTATTTAATTAATTTAATATATAAAAATTATAATTATTATTTATAACGCTATTTTATAGCACTTTAATACTTATATTATTGCTGTAAAAACTATTGTTTAAATGTTTTAAAATATTATTAAAAATTTTAAAACGTAATTAAAAGTTTTTACGTTTTTATCCGCGCTATTTTTATTGTTATAATAAATTTATTAACCCGCTTTTTAACTTTTTAAGCTATTAATAATGCTAATATATTTATTTTTACTATTATTTTTACCTTTAAGTTTATAGCTAGCTTTATAACTTTTATTATAATGTAAAAATAAATTAGTTGCAAAATAACTAAATATATTAATAGTTTTTTTAAAAAGCAAAAATTATAAAAATAAATTAATTATAATTTTTAACTATTAAAGTTGCGTAGTGGTAAAAGGATTTATTTATTAGGTACAAAAAGGGCTTTCGGCCAAAGGCCGGAAGGCTTGGCTATATAGGCTACGCTAGGGCTAGGTTGGTTAGGTGACCATGGCTAGCCTGGCCAGGCTGCCTAGGGCAGCCAGGCTGGCTAGGTGGCCAGGCCACCTATGTGGCTACCCCCTAAAGGACCGTATCATTAACTTTAAAATATTATAATTATTTTTAAAGCTATTAAATTACTTAATTTTATTATTAAACCTATTGTTTTAAAAGCTTATAATAATTTAAATTAAGCTATAATGCTATTATTATTATAAAATAATTATAATTTAATATTATAATTTAACATTAATTATTAAAACAATTTTATAATAGCATTTTAAACCTTTTAAACCTTTTATAAGCTAAATAATAATTTTAAAAAAAACTATTTAACTTAGAAATTTTATAACTTAATATTTATTATTAAAAATAACTTTAATATATTTAATGCTAAGTTTAATATTATAATAGCTAAATTAGCAAAAAAAAGTGCAATATTATAAAAGGTTAATTTTTATAATAATTACTTTAAAGCTTTAAAATTTAATTATTTTGCTTAAATAAGCTAAATATATTAAACTTTTTAAACTTTTAAAATTAACTTTAGCTTTTATATTGTTATAAAAAAGGCATTATTACATGTTTTAATAAAAACTTTTATAATAAACACTTTATAAAACCTTTGCAATTTTTTTAAAAAAGCGCTATAAAGCTTAAAAAACCCTGCTTTAGCTATTAATAACGCTATATTTCAGCTGCTTAAAACGCTTAATAAACAATAAAACAGCAATAAAAAAATAGTTTTAAATTAATTAACGCTTTTAATAATAATAATAATAACGCTAATATTAGCAATAAATTTATATTTTAAATTTAATACCATTTATTTAAATAAAGCGTTAATATTATTACTTAGTTTATTTTAGCACTTATTAAAAACTATAATTTAATAGCTATTATAAGCTTTAAACTAGCTAAAAATTTGCTTTAATTATATAATATAAGCAATATATATTATATTGCTAATAATTTTAACTAGTTTATAAATTATAATAAATTTATAGCTTATATTATATTTATAATTATTATTAATAGCAACTTAATATTATATAATTTAAATATTATTATATTAAAGGTATGCTATTTAAGCTAAAAATATAGCATTTTCACTTTAAAAAAAGTGTTATATATTTTTAAATTTAATATAAATATTATTTTAAAAACGTTATATTATTTTTTAAAAAGGTTTTTTAATAAATTTACGCTATTAAATAATAATTAAAAAGCTTTAATTATATTATATTTTATATAATTAAGCTTTTTTTTATTTTTAAAAAATAAGCTTTAAAATTTTAATTATTAAAGCTTTAATAATTATATTATAAAAAATATTTAATTATTATTATAAATATTATAAAGCATTATAATTTTAATTAAAAGCTAAATTAATAAACTTTAAAAAATAAAATAACAATATTTAAAATAATATTTATTTAAGTAAATTTATTAACAAATTAATTTTTAAAGCTTAGCAATTTAAGCTTTTAAATTTAATAATATTATAACATTATAAGCTTAATTATATTAGCTTATTTTTATTAAGAAAAACTGTTAAAATTATTATTAAAATGTTATATTTTAATGTTATTAATAAGTAAAAGTTTTTATGCTAAGTATATTATAAATAAAGCTATTAAATAGTTTATTTTTAATTTAATAATTAATTTAATAATTATATTAGCTATTATAATAAAAAATTTAATTATTATTAAGTTTAAATTTTATTTTTAAACATTTTATTTTTTTATTTTAATAAATTATAAATTTTATTATAAATGGGTAAAATTGTTAAAAAATAAATTAGCATTTATTATATACACTATAATAAAAAACTGCTTTAAAAAGTTTAATAATTGCTATAAATATTATTTAATATATTTTTATTTTAACTTTAATATTAAAATTAATAATAGCTTTATAAAAAAATAGCTAAGCGTTAAAAGCATTAATTTTAATATATTTAGCTTATATATTTATAAATAAAATAGCTTAGCAAAACATTTTATAAAAATAATTTTAAATTAATTATAAATTATTTTTTAAGCTTTTAGCTTATTGCTATATTTATAATGTTATATTTTAGCATTTTAAATAAATTTAATAAATTATATTATAATTATTAATAAAAATTTAACTTTTTACTAGCTTTTATAAAATAAATTAAAATTAAATTTAATATTTTATAAATTTTTATTAAAGCATTATAAAATTATAGGCTTTAAATACTTTATTATTATTTTTAATAAATAATAAATTAAAGCTTATAAATTTATTAAATAAGCTAAAATTAATTAAATTATAGCAATTATAAATATTAAAACTTATATAATATATATATTAATTAAGTATGCTATTTAACAAATAATTATTATAAAGCTATTAAAAGTATTTATATTAATTTTATAATTTTTGCTTTTTAATAAGTTTATTATTACTAATATATTAAACTTTTTAAAAAAATTATTTATTAAATTTGCTAAAGTTAACAATAATTTAAAAAATTATTTAAAAAACTTATAAAATTTATAAAATAAAAACTTATTTTTAAATAATTTGTTTTAATATTATATATTTTTTAAAAACTTTAATTTAAAAAATAATATTATTATTAATATAAAAAAATTAAAAAAAATAAATGCTAAATTTTTAAAAATTTTAATAGCTATTTTTTTTATAATAATAAAATTATTACTTATAATTATTATTAAAAAAAAACAATTTAGCATAATAAAAAATAAATACAAAAAAAATTTAAATTTTATAAAAATTAACTTTTTTATTAAACTTTTTATATATATAATAATTTAAAACTTTGTTTATATTATAATAGCAATATTATAAAAGCTTAAAATGTTATTTAAAATATTAAAAACTTTTAAAAATAACAAATAATTATAAGCAGCTAAAGCTAAATTATAATAATTTTTAAAATTTAAAGCATTATAATTTATAAAAGCTATAAGCTTAAATAAACGCTTAATTAGCAATTAATAAATATTAAAACATAAAATTAATGTTTTAAGCAATATTAATAAATATAAAGCTAAATATATTATTAAAAGCTTTAAATAAGCTTTTAATATTAATTATTTTAAAATTTATATTATTATTATAATATTATTAATTTAATAATTATTATTAATTATAGCTATAATTAATAAACTTTATAAAAGCATTTTTTAATAAAGATTTATTTAAAATAATATATTATAAACTTTTAAAAAGTTTATAAATATTATTAACAAATATTATAATTATTAAAAGCTTTATATAGCTTAAAACAAGCTTTTAAATAATAGCAAAAAAACTAAACAAATTAATAAAAAGTTTAAGCTTTATATTATTAATTAGCAATTTTTTAATATATTATAATAGAATTTTTAAGCATTTTATAATAGTTTATATTAATAATTGCTTTATTATAAGCTTTAATATAACTTATATAGCATAGCTTAAAAAGTAAATTAACAATGTTTATTTTATAAATAATTAAAGCTTTGTAAAATAGTTTTTAAATGCTAAAATTTAACGAAATAAACTTAATTAAAAGCTTTATTTTAGCTAGCTTTAATATATTAACCAAGCTTTAATTAAGTTTAATTTAATAAATTTTAAAACTATTAAAATTTTTTTATAACTTAGTATTATAAAAGTTAAAAAAGCTAATATATTGCTAAGCTTAAAAAATAAACATTTTTATTTAATGTTTATAAAAACTATTAATTATTTTATATAAATAATAAAATTAAATATAGCTTTTAATTATTAATAGTTAGCTATTTATATATAAGCTTTTTGTAAATTATATTTAATAACTATAATAAAACTATTTAAATATTTAAAAAAAGCGTTAATTTAGCTATATATTATAGCGCTATAAAATATAAATCATTGTATTATTTTATTGTTTATAATAATAGCAATTTTGCAAAGTGCTAAACTACCGCTAAATCTATTTAAAAATATATTATTATAGCTATTAATGGCGCTATAAATTAAAAAGTTAAAAAAGCTAATATTATAGCATTTTTTACGCTAAAAGTTAAATATATAGCATTAATTAAAGCTATTAAAAAAGCTTAATAGCTAAAAGGTTTATATTTAAAAATTCTTTACTATATTTTAAATATTATACCGTTGTATTTAAATAATATAAAAATTATAACAATTTTAAAAAACCTTAAATATTATTAATATATAAAGCATACCTTTATAAATTTTTATATATAAAAAAAGCTTAATATAATAATAATATTAATATATGCTATATTTTTATTAAAAATATAGCAGCTAATAGCTTAATAAAGCTTTTAATTGCTATTAAATAATTAAAGTTTTAAAATATGTTAAAGCTTATTAAACAACACTTTATTTAAAAAAACATATTAAAATTAATAAGCAAATATAAATATTATTAAACTAATTAAAGCTTATATAATATATATTATATTAAACATTTTATAATAGCCTTTAAGTTAATTATAACATATATTTTTTAAGTAATTATATCACACCTTATAATAAATTACCTTAGGTATTTTTATAATAACTATTAATTAACTATATTTTAATAAATAATTATAAAGCTTTATTAATATTAAGCTAAAATATTAAATATATGTAAAACTTTTGCTAAATAAATATAAAGCTATATAAATATTAAAACTTAAGCTTATAAATTACTTTAAAATATTGTTTATAAAGTTATTTAGTTTTAAATATAATATTATAAAGTAATCATTTTTTAATATAAATAAATGAAATATAAAATATTTATTATAAGGTTATTTTATGTAAAGTATTTACTATAAAGTATTTATTTTAAAGGTAATTATTAGCTATAGCATTTAATGCAAAATAAGCCGGCTAATTTATACTTTTTATTAAATAATATTATTAATAGCGTTAATTTAAGTGATTATAAATCTTACTTAAATATAGCTATATTAGCTAATTTTTTTTTATTTAAGTAAATAACGTATTATATATTTTATATTATTAACATTAAATTTATTATAGTATAAAGTATATAGCTTTTAAATTTTTTTTATATTTTAATTATTTTTTCGGCTATTTTATTTAATATAATGATTATTGCCTATTATATCCTTTGCTGTTAACATTATATTTACCTTTTAAATTTTTTTAAAGCTATTTTCCGGTAATTATTAATTAATTATAATGTTATATTTATATATATTATAATTAGCATTTATTTTTAACATATTTATAATTAATTTAATATTTTAATAAAGTTTTTTTTTAAAAATATTTATAATAATATTAAATTAATAATTATTTTTAAACAATAAATTATATTATATAGCTTTATTACTTTAGGTTTTTTTGGTTTTTATATATAAATATTAATATTATTAAAAATTAAAATAAATATAAAGCCATTTTTTATATATATAGCATTTTTCTTTATAGCTTATTTAAAATTAATAAATTTATTAATTTTATTAAAAATATAAAAAATAATTTTAAAGTTTAAAATAGCTAAGTTTTTTAATATATAAATAATTTTTAACTTAAAATAAAATTTTATAATAAAAAATAATTATATAAATATTTGTTTTAATTATGTTAACTTTTTTTTTTATATTTAATTTATAATATTTTTAAAGCTTTTATTATTTTTTAATTTAGCTTAAATAAACTTTAAAATAATTTAATTTAAAATAAAATTATTAAAAGCTATTTTAAAAAAAAATAATAATATTTTAAAATAATATAAAAACTAAAATAATTTATATATTTTAAAATTATTATAAAAATATTTTTTAAAATAATAATTTTAATTGCTTTTATTTTTTTAAAAATTATTAATAAATAATTAAACTTTTAATAATATTTTTACTTTTTAAAAATTTTTAAATTTATTATTTTTATTTTTTTTATTAAATTATGCTTTAAAAATATTTTTATTAATATAAATAGCTAATTTATAAATAAAAGCTATTTAATTAGCTTTATTTTTAAAACTAATTATTATTTTTTAATAAATTAATTTATTATTAATAATAACATTTTTATTAATTATTTTATAAATAATAATTTAAATATTTAAAACTTTTTTAAAATAAATCTTTAAGTTTATAATTAAATAATTTATATTTTTAAGCTTTATAACTTTATATTTAAAAGCTAAAAATATAATTATTTTTTATTTAATTGTTTAAACTTTTAAATTTTTTAAAAGTTAATTTATTTTTTTTATATATTATTAATATTAAGCTTTAATATATAATTATTAAATAATTTTTAAATATTTTTTAAGTTTTTATATTTAATTATATTATTTTTTAATTATTTTTATAAATTAAAAAATAATTTTTTTATAATTAAAAAAAATTAATTTGTTTAGTTATATAATTAAATTTATAATATACTTTTAATAATTATTATAATTGCATTTAAAATAAATATATTAATTTTAATTAGCTTAATAAAACTTTTTATTTTTTATTATTATTTTAAAAAAACTTTAAAGTTTATTTATTAAATTAATTTTATTATTAATAATAATAATTAATAATTATATTTTTATAAACTTATTAAAAGTTTTTTTAAATAATTTTTATATTTTAGCATTTTTAATATTAAAAGCTATGCAAATTTATTTTTTAATTAAAAATATTTTTAAAAATTTAAAAAACTTGCTTTTATTATAAACTTTTTATTTTAAAACGTATAATTTTTTAATTTAACTAAATTATTTTTATATTAATTGCTAAAGCTATTAATATTAATTAATTGCTTAATTTAATTTTATAAATAATATATAACATATAAAACTTTTAATTATTAAAATTAAGCAAATTTATTAAATATATTTTAATTAATTAATTAAAATATTTTATTATATTATAATATATAAAATAAATCTAGGTGTGCTATATAAATTATATGTGTGTAAATTATAACTTTAATAAAGCTAATTATATAACTTTTTAAATTTAATAAAAATAGCTATTATTTTTTTTCATTGCGTTATTTAAAAAAACTTAATTATGCCACGCTTTTATATTTATTAAGTTTTATTAAAGCTTATTTATTAAAATAAGTGCTTATTATTAATTTTGCTATATAATTAATTTAGCTATTATTTTAAACTTTTTAATTTAAAACCTTTATAATACTTTGTGTTATCACTTTTATTAAAAATAAAAGCTAATAATAATAGCTTTAAATGTTTTTATTGCTAAGTTATTTTTACTGCTTTAAAAAAAACCCGTTTAAAGGCATTTTAATAGCGTTTATTAACAGCTTTAATTATATAACTATTAAAAACAGGTGTTAATTATAGCATATATAGGTATAACATTATAATTAATTAACAATTACCGAAAAATAACTTTAAAAAAGTTTAAAAAGCAAATATAATGCTAAAAATAAAAAATATAATAAGCAATAATTATTATATTAAATAAAATAGCCGAAAAAATAATTAAATTGTTTAATTATTTAAATAATTAAAATATAAAAAAGTTTTAAAAGCTATATATTTTATATTATAATAAATTTAATATTAATAATATAAAATATATAATATATTATTTATTTAAATAAAAAAAAATTAGCTAATATAATTATAATAAATAAAATTTATAATTATTTAAATTAGCGTTATTAATAGCATTATTTAATAAAAAATGTAAATTAGCCGGCTTTTTTTACATTAAATGTTATAATTTATAATTAACTTTAAAATAAATATTTTATAATAAATATTTTATACTTTATTTATATTTATTAAAAAGTAATTATTTTATAACATTATATTTATAATTTAATAGCTTTATAAATAATATATATAAATAATTTATAAGCTTAAGTTTAATATTTATATAGCTTTATATTCACTTAGCAAAAGCTTTATATATATTTTATATTTTAGCTTAATATTAATAAAGCTTTATAATTAATTTATATAAGTTTTACTCACACTTAAAGCTAGTGTAAATTAATTTATAAAGGTTTTTAAAATAGTTATTCATTAAAATATAGCTAATTAATAGCTATTATAAAAGTACCTAAAGTAATTTATTATAAAGTATAGCGTAACTATTTAAAAGGTGTATAATATAGCTAGCTTAAAAGCTATTATAATATATTTAACATAGTGTATATTATATAAGCTTTAATTAACCCGGCAATATTTATATTTACTTATTAATTTTAACAATAATAAGCTTTATTAATTTTGTTTTTAAAATATTAAATAATTATTTAATAATTATTAATTATAATTAATATTTTTTTTAATTTAAATAGCGTATTTTTTAAAAATTTACAAGTTTAATAAATTTTTTTAGCTAATTTAATATTATAAAAATTAAGCTAAATTTAAAAGTTTTTAATAACATTATAAATAGCTTTTTTAATAAAGCTTATAATTTAAATAATAAAGTTTAAATTAATATTATTATTATTTTAAAACGTTTAAATAATATAATTAATAGCTTTATTAATTTATTATATAGTTTTAAAAGTTAAAATAAATAAATTTAATAATAAATTAATATTTAAATAATTAAATAGTAAAAAAAAGGTTATATAACAAAAAACTTTTTTTTTAATATTTAAAAAATTATTTAAAAGTTAAAAAAATATTTTTTGGTTTTTTTAAAGGCATTTTAAACAATTAACCGCTTAAACGTTTAAATTTTAATTTATTAAATAATAGCTAAAAATTTTAACTTTATAATATTTATAATATTAGCTTAATATATATTTTTAATAAACTTTAAATAATAATGTTTTAATAGCTAAAAAACGCTAATATTTAAAAGTTAAAATAAATAAATTAAATAAAAAAAAAGCTTAAAAAAATTATTTTATAATTATTATAATATTAAATAAATTAAATTATATAATAAAACTTATATTTATTTAAAATTAAAAATTGTTTTTAATTAATAATTAAATAAAAAATATATTTATTAAAATGTTATATTTATTTAAAGCTAATTTTATTATTTAAATAGCTTATTAATATAATAATAATAGCTAATTATATTATTTAATAGTTTAGCTATTTAATATTAATAAATTATATAAATTTTTTTAAATAATATAAAAAAGCTAGCAATAATAGCATTTAAAGTTAAAATAATTTTAATAATTATAACTGGCTTTTTATTTTTAAAAAAGCTAAAAAAATAAATATAAAATTATTTTATTATAATAAAAATATTATTAATTATTTTAATTTAAAAATTAATTTTATTTATATTTTAAATATTATTTAAAATAATATTATATTTTTAAATAATAATATATAGCTTGTTAAAATATTTATTAATAATTTTAACGTTTTTAAAAGCTTTATAAATTAAATTAAGCTTTTTTATAGCTTTTTAAAATAATTATAATATATAATAAATTGTTAAACTTAATGTTTTTTTATATTAAATAAAATATTATTTAAATAAATTTTAACTTTTAAAATATAATTTATAATATTAACAATAAAATAAGCTTATATAATTAAATTTATTTAATTAAAGCATTTAATATAATTGCAAATAAATTTTTTTTAATAAGCTTTAGCTTTAAATTAAAAAATAATAGTTAGTTTTTATTACTGCGTTTTTAAATGTAATATTAAAAAATTACATAAATAAAGCTAAAATATTATATAATAACTATTAATAAAGCAAAAAAACTTTTTTTTTTATATTTAAAAGCTTTATATACCTGCTATTTTATTTTAAAAATGTAATTTTAAAAGCGCAAATATTATTATTAATAAAATTGTTTAAAAGTTAAAAAAGTTAACTAAATTAACTATAACGCATCTCCCACTTAAGCTGAACACCTAATTAAGCTGGCCACCCACGTAACATATACAGCACCGGTAATTTTATATAAAGTGCTACTTACCCCCCTTTTTAATAACTTGACGAAAAGTGGGTTTACAAACTAATAATTAGTATATTTGAAATCTTTATTTAAAAAGGAATCCAATAGTAATTTTTATTATCTTATAGCTATTTTATTTAAGCGTGCATTTATAAAACTTTATTTTATAGGGATTATTTTAGCGTATTTTTTATATAGCTTTCAATAAAATAGCTATAAATTTATAAAAAATATCATTGAATTCCTCTTTAAATAAGAATTCCAAATATACTCATTATCAGTTTGTAAACCCACTTTTCATCAAGTTATTAAAAAAGGGGGTAAGTAGCACCTTATATAAAATTACCGGTGCTATACATGTCATATAAATGGCCAGCTCAATTAGGTGTCCAGCTTAAATAAGAAATGCATTATGGCAAAATTAATAATAAACACTTATTTTAATAAATAAACCTTAGCAAAACCTAAGAAATATAAAAGCGTGGCATAATTAGTGTATAGCTTTGATTTTATAATTTACTTTAAAAAAGCATGAGTTAAAACAAAACTAATATTTAATAAAGTTTAAAAACGAATGGAAAATTTTAATAAACTAATTATTATAAACCGAAGATTAATCTTCCTTAGGAAAAATAATAATACACAGCCTATAACTATAAATATAAAAGGCGAACATTTGCGTTGTGCTTTTGGCGTTTTTGTTAGGATTTAGTATGCGGACGGGGAGCTCGACAACTATACTCGTATTAAACAGTCGAGATGTTTTGGAAAACAACTCTAAACGGGAACACCTGCGCTGGTCTCATTATAAGTATTAACATAAATACATCCTGTCCCAACCTGATTTGCTAATCATTTCGGAGATCAACCAGCTCAAATTCCAATATTTTCCGAGATCATCTACAAAACAAATTATCCTTACATCATTCGAATCAACGCCCTATCTTTCTCAGCCCATCTGCACCTGCACCGGCAAACACTAATTCTGGTACTCTGCTTGTCAATGAGAGCTATCCTCCCAAGGCTTGTCCTTGCACTAAGTGTAACCCTAACGGCTGTCGATCTGGTGCTAAGGCTGCTACTGGCCTCTGTAAGTACTGTCAAACTAACTGCAAATAATTACTAACAGCCCATAGGTCGATGGCGTTCAGCAAGGCTCCACGAGAGAGTATTATCAAACGAAAACTTAGATTTCATTAAGTAATCAGCTAGTGAATAAATAGACTCTCAAAAACTCAATGGTTTTTATCTCTGCATTATATTTGTATTAATTAGATGAATAGTTTTGCCTTAATTATTTGCTTTAAACAGTTTCCTGTACTAACTGGTTTGTTATACAAGTGTAGAACTTTACCCGTTCCCTTTTTTGACAGCCTTTAGTTATAGTTGTCTGCATTTAGTCCCTGTTTCTTAGAAGGAGGGGCAATGGCTGAAGTGGTAGAAACAGTATTATCTATAATTCACCGAATTTAACATAGCCATATGGCTAATACCTCACTACGCAGGGCTTCGTCATCAGGGGACGTTGGTGTTGATGCTGATAGTGCTGCGCTTCTGCCTCTTTGAGAAGCTACGTTCGCATTAGGTTGGTGCATCACTAATAGGGGGAGGACAAGCTGATGATTAAAGGTCCCGATTCTCAGCTGAAGTTGGATATTGAGGGACTGTTAATTGCTTCGAATGCTTAACACATCGTCAGGAAACTACTATATGACGAACCGTTGTAGAAGACATGTCTGCTCCTTTACGACACATTGAACGCCGCGTCGCGATTAATATAAGCTTCACCAATAAGTAGAAAAGCGCATATAATAGGAGATCTTGTCTACTGCAAGCACAAAGGTGCTGAGAATAAGAATATAATATAACTAGCTAGGACGGGCCGTTCTAGTAAAGGTTAAAATGTTTATTTAATTATATTAAGTAAAGTACTGCGAGGTTGAGGTGAACTACGGTCGCATGGCGTATCATCTTCCCACCAGGACACTGTTACTCTCCCGAATTTCGTCTTTATAATTCCTCTTCGAACCAGTGACGCGTAGCTTTAACTCGAATTGCCCCTTCTTCGCTGTCGAGACATATTTGACCTTCTCATCCTGCTTCACCGTAAATGACACACCATTTGGACGTCCATTAACGATCCACTGCGCCTGTAGGACAACGCCAGGATCCCATCGTCCGGTAGTAGCGGTGATCGTGGAACCGCATTTAACCGTCTCCTTATATGAAAGGGCAGGGTCTTGCTGGCGCTTCAGTGCAGCTTGGTGGCCACCAATTCGGATGATGTCTTCGAACCTGTTTCCACGGCTCGAGGACTGAGTGAACCTCTTAGAGAGGGGTGTCTTTCCTTCGGGGCTGTGGTCCTCGATCCAGCTCGATACAAGCTCAAGGTAATTCCAAGTCTCACGACGTTGGTAATTCCCACCGTGAGTTTGACCGGGAGTTATCGTGACGTTGGCCCAATTGGGCCCTCCAAGACCATTGACATTCTTCTCGAACTCGGCTACACCTCCGTTTAGATAGTAGTTGTCGTGAGTACCGACGTAGATGTAAATACGGCCGCGTAGCACCTCGCCCAGATTCTTCGTGTTGTTCCAGTTGCTGGAAATATGGTGTGACAGATCCATTTCCTTCCAGAACTCTACCGCTTCTGGGTATATCTCACCGGTGACCTTGTCCCAGGGCTCTAAGGGGTAGCTATTAAGCCCCTGGATGCCGAATACAGCGTTCCAGATATCCCACTGCAATGAAGAGCGCGATGAGGTTCCGAAGACAAGCTCCCAATGGTTCTCCTGAGCAGTTGTCGCTAAGACGATCTCCATGTCGTTCCGAAACGTGCGAATCGAACCGATTTGGCTGCCGTTGGCGAACTGGTAGGCATTCTTGTTACTGTACAGCGGGATAGCTTGGTGCATGTGGAAATCTAGTGAGTCTGGATACGATGAGAAGCAAGCGCCGAAGAGATCCGGTCGGAAAATGAGGCTGGCGGCGGAGATCCAGCCACCTGTTGAGCCACCGTCCTGGATTCGCGCGTAAGGTTGAGCGATAGTGTTGAAGTTTTCGTCTATGTACGGGATCATTTCATCATTGATAGCGTCGCCGTAAGGTCCCAGGTTAGCCGTGTTCACTCCGTAAGAATCATCATAGTACGGAGCTTCATGGCGGAAGGCAACGATGATTAACTTGGGTGCCGGCCGATCAGCTGTACCGTTCGTACCGGGAATGACACCCTTGTCCCATGCCGCCGAGAAACTGGCGTCGGTAGAATAGTCATAGGCACCTTCACCACCTGTCCAATGATTCTGACTATAAAGGACCGGGTACCGAGTGTGCTTATCCGACGCGTCATATCCAGCAGGAAGTAAGATGTTGGCACCAACATACATATCGCGGCCCCAGAACTCAGACAGCTTTTTGCTCTTGATCTTGACGTATTTTAACAACTTCGTATCGGCATAGTTGCCCTGTGAACACCCTCCTATCTCGTTCCCAACGAACTTCTCAACAGGTACCACATTATTGAAGGCGAGCTTGATTGTTTGAGGGCCGCCATGTACCTCGAGATCAATTGCTGTGGTAGTAAGGCTTCCAACGCCGTCTATGTTGGGCGCACCGTCGCCGCATGGAAACTTGAGGTATACCTCAGATCCATCGCTACGCTTGGCTTTATCATACGGGTTTAAGAAAGCTTGAACTCGATATGCGCCAGCTGGTACATCGTCTAGTGAAGTGGGAGTTATTAGTATTTACGCATTGCGGTAAAAGCTTGAGGCGAGCGAGAGCAACGCAAGGTCTCAACCCATTTAGTGTGAACGATGTTTTTAGGAATTACTTACCTATGCTAAAAAGCGGGAAACCAGAAACGCCCGTCGCAGTATTGTTAGGCCCCCCACCAGACAATGTGACGACATCCTTCGCACCAAACTCGAAGACGTTCATGCCGAACATCTTGTTCGGTGTTGACGTGACATCTGTGTCATCGAGAGGGTCGGTGCCATTGGGTGCAAAAATGAGGACCACACGACCATCAATGCTGCCCTTCAGGATATTGTCGGCCACTGAAATCTGTACATGGAGATTGTCAATGGCTAGAGTAGCGCATGGCAGCACGCCGGCGACAATGAGCGACGCCCATCGGATCCCTTTGAAGCAAACCATGCTGTCCGAGTGGTGAGGATCGTCGTATAAAGGCGAGTAGGATAGACCTAGGCACGTCCTATTCTAATAGGTTCGTCTATTCAGATGCTCGTATAGCGCTGTGTGGGGTTGACCGTTCATTCCGGTCACTCGTGTTACACTACGGTACACTAGATGTGTGCCTGCAGCAGCGCAGACTACCATATCTAAGGTAGGCACCGTACTCATCGAACAGAATAGGCAGTATCAAAGGCATAGTTCATGTCTTTCTTTGACCAACCTAATCCGACTTCCTTGGCACTGACTGTCCACCAATCATGACTTTATCGCGGTCACTCGTACAATAAAGAGCAACTGAGATAAGGGAGATTAGTTGGGTGATGTAACGGTAATCCGTGGACTTGCCTCTTTCGCCAAGATGACCCGTTGGACGCTATAGCGCCCTCTACCTGCCATTTCGGGTAATAATCTCCTCGGCTTTACCTTCATCGACGAGATTGCTGAACGCTAGAAGATAGAATATACATATAGTTTATTGAGCCTTAAAAGATTAGTATAAGAATTTGTTCGCAGTAGCTAATAGCACATGCCAAACAATGCAACCTACATAAGTGTTTATAGATAAATATCCATGACCGGCAACGACCGAGCTGAAACTAAGCTCTTGCATCATGCTCGTAACTCCTTATTTAATTGAAGAGCACATCTTCCAAATTGGGGTATCTTGGCTAACAAAAGCCGATTCATTAATCTTTTATGGGGATAGGCTGGGCTTATTTGGCCATATACTTGCCTCTTGAACCTGGTCAAGATCAGGGCAAAAGCTGGTTGTGACTTGGCCTTGCTGGCACCAACAACAACATACTGAATCGCTACCAAACATACGTGAAGGGGCTGGCTATATGTTTGCTGATAAAGAAAGAGTAGCTGGACACTGTCGGCGTGGGCATCCCCGATATGTGCCTAGTGTATAAGGAGGAGATTTAACGGTGATGGTTGTTTTCAATATTCTAATGTTAATCTGGGGAAAAGCAATCACTCAAGCAAACGGAGAATTGATAAACTCATAGGGAACAGTGAAAATGCCTACCTAGGTATGTAACTGTTCATATACCCAGTTGTCTTATTGTTCACCTTCATACTTACACGTAACATGGTAGGATACTAGGTATCTATTTTCTCACAAATAGACCAAAACCCTTAAATTCTTTCAATACTTCTTTATTTAAGTATGAATTTTGTGTAACTAAGTCTCATGCCTCGTACAAGATTCAGACTCACATTGAGCAGTGACAATAACATCTCGGTGATAATAAAACAAAACAACCGAAGCGGAATACCCAGACCAGATTCCCAATCCTCAAAATAACGAGAAACCGTAACAAAAACACTTATGCTTCAGAAAGGCTCTTCGCAGCCTCAGCACCAGCAATCCTGCCAAAAATAGCACACTCAAGCAACGACGAGCCCCCAAGGCGATTGTCACCATGTATACCACCAGTGATCTCCCCAGCAGCCCACACGCCCTCGATCGCACCCAACGCATCGTCCTTCCGCCCAAGGACCTGCGCCTTAGTATTAAACGCAACACCCCCCATAGTAAAGTGCGTAACAGGCGTAACGATGCCAACAGCGACTTCCTCCTCGCGGTTCGCCTCCCCGGGCCGCAAGCGCCAATGGCCGAATGTCGCTCTCCCAAACTCAGTATCCGCACCGGCTGCCACGGCCGCGGCATACCGGTCCACGGCCTCGACGACAGCCGGCGAGAGATCCTTCACCTTCTTCTTCTGCATCAGGCCCTTGAAGAGGTAGAAGCCGAGGTGCGAGCCCGCGGCCTCAGAGGCGCCTGGGTCGAGGAGCAGCGTGACATCCCACTGTCGCGCGCCCCCTTGCTCTGCGCGTGGAAGAGCCATGATGGCATCACTCGCAACATCGCGCCGCTCCATCTCATTCACGAAGCGGCGCCCCGCAGCAGAGAGCAAGATACCGCCTTCCCCGCGCAGCGCCTCGGCCGCGAGGAACTTGTACGTGGCGCTGGGATCCTTCGGGTCCACGAAGCCTGTTGGATGGATCTGCACGCTGTCCATATCGACGAATTCCGCGCCGATCTCAGCGAGGAGATGATGCGGTGCCGGCCGCGCGTCGTTCGTCGACGGCATGCCCGCTAAATCAGGCCTGTGCTTCGCAAGGAGCCCATGAGCGTCGCCTGCGAACCCGCCTGCCGCGAAGACCACGGGACCTTCTAGCTCGTGCGTCTCGCCATCTACGGTGTATCGCACGCCGCTGACTTTACCGTCGCCAGACACGGTCAGTGCCTCGACGTCCGCGGCCGACGTGAGCGTGAACCGCGGGTCGGCGCCGAGTTTCTTCAGCAGCGCACCGACGATGGCCGCGCCCGGCGGCGGGCCCGTGGTCCCGCGGTGCGTGCGCGCGAGGGAGTGGCCACCTAGCTGCGCAACAGTAGTAAGGTCGACGCCGATCTCGTCCGCGAGCCAGTGCACGGCGTCGGCCGACTGCGAGGCAAGCAGCTCGACCAGTGCTTTACGCTCAGACTCTCCAAGCGCACCGGTCTGTGACGAAAATCTGGCGCCGGCAGACTGCGCCGAGTCCTCGTAGAACTTAGCGCTGTCATCTGTGGTGATGTTCTTGTCTCGCTGGAACCGCGTTCCGGCACCATTGATGCCGGACGAGGCCTTAATGCTGTTCCCGCCGGGCTTAGGGGCGCGATCGAGCATGTGCACCCTCGCGCCCGCCTTCAGCGCCTCGTAAGCCGCCGACAGTCCCGCGAGCCCCGAGCCCACGGTGATGACGGGTTTCGTCATGGTGTTTGTGCTGAGTGCTCCTGAGGTGGTCTTCAAGTCAAGGTCAGTAAGCGTGATGTGGAGGTAAAGCATGCATGAGATCGCTGCGGCGACCCCGATCACGAAGTAGATTAGCGAAGAGCGACTGCAGTGTAGCATCGAATTTTGGAGGGGATTTAGGAGTGTCAATTGCCTGCTCTTACATTCCGTGATATGTCTTTTTAGAATGATGCGAATTGTAGGCCGAAAGAATCGTATGACAGAATTGCATCGTACGATATGAGCCTTCCGGGTCTGGCAATTCGTCAGACGATTACTTCCGCAACACACGGCAGTCGCCAATTCTAACTTTCGCTGACCCGGACTCACCTATTACACTTCCTAGTCTTGAAATCCAGGTAAGTACGTAATGCATGCAAACCCCGCTGTTAAAAATCTATGCCTGATTTGCCTAGCTATTTGGCTCGTTGACTGCAGCATCAAGAAGGGAGTTAACAGTTGTCTATTACTAATCTGATTATCACAGGCTTATGCTTCTTTTTTTATCATGAAAGGAAACGCTCGTCATCATTTTGTCTGTGGCGACCGAATGCACCTTGAAGAACAACATCGTTGAGTTCATTTGCCCCTCTATGTCTTGACATCGGGCTCATCACGTCCGACGTACTCCTTAAATTTCAACAGGTCGGTTGCGAACTTGATTTCATCTTTCAAGAAGTCCTGCGCATCCTGTTCGTATGTAGAAGGGTCTTTGCTGTACTGTTCGATGTATAGCCGAATTGTGGCCCCAGATGAACCGGTGCCAGACAATCGGACGACAACGCGGCTACCGCTAGAGAAGCGGGCGTAGAGACCCTGGTTGGAGGCGACTGATCCATCAAGATCTGTGTATGAGAAGTTGCCTGCATCAGTGACGGTGCGGTCTAAGGAGTCGTGTTAGCAAATGTTTACCATGCACTAGATTATCTCTTTTCCTCTTTCAGAGAATCTTGGAAGAACCCTACCTCCTATCTTGCTACCCACAAAGTCGGGCTTTGAGACCAGATCTTGCAGTGTGCCAACAACTTTATTGGCTCCGTCAGAGTCGACGTTCTCGTAGTCGTAGCGGGTGAAGAAGACTCTGCCGTACGTGTTCCAGAAGCCTTTCTGGATTTCCTTGATACTTGGGGTGACTCCAGGGTTCGCTTCGCCGAGGCCAGCAATGATATTGAGCCAGGCCACAACAGCCCAAAGTCCATCCTTCTCACGCACATGGTTGCTTCCAGTTCCGAAGCTTTCCTCACCACAGATGCTCAGCTTGTCTGAGTCGAACAGAGCGCAGAAGAACTTCCATCCTGTGGGGACCTCGTAGCAATCTAGACCTTGGGCCTTGGCGACCAGATCAACGGCACCAGATGTCGGCATGCTTCGTGCTAGACCGTATACACCCTGCTTCTTGAAATAGGGAATGAGCTTCGCGTGGTGGGCGATGATAGCCAGACTATCACCTGGAGACACGAAGGCACCGGCACCGTAGATCATGTTTCGGTCGCCATCTCCATCGGAGGCGGCGCCGAAAGGGATTGAGTTCTTGTCGACCACCGAGACAAGCGAGTGAGCATAAGTCAGATTGGGGTCAGGGTGTCCGCCGTTGAAGTCAGGCGCAGGAATACAGTTTTGGGTGGAGTCTTGGAGTCCCAGCTCTTTTTCGAAGATGTCCTTTCCGTAAGGGCCGGTAACGCCATGCAGTCCATCGAACAGGACTTTGAAGTCGGGGTTGTTGCTAAAGAACTTCTTGATCAAGGGGAAATCAAAGATGTCCTTCAGCATCTGCGTGTAGTCTGCGGTGCTGTCGATGATCTCGACTTCGAGGTTTCCGTAGGTCTTGCTTCCGACGGTGGCGATGTCGATATCGGAGAGATCGGCAATTTTATAGGATGTCAAGGTCTTGGATGTCTCGTAGATCTTGTTTGTAACGCTTTCGGGGGCAGGACCACCGTTAGCCAGGTTGTATTTGATGCCAAAATCCTCGTTCGGTCCTGGAGGTAGCCAGTCAGCCAACGTTAATTATAGTATTGGTTCTCCATTCCTATGGGCTTACCGCCGGGGTTGTGACTGGCGGTCAGGAGAATGCCACCGGTTGCTTTCCGCTTTCGAATAACGTGGCTGGCGGCGGGGGTGGATAGGATGCCATTTTGTCCGATCAACAGCTTCTTGACACCATATGCTGCGCCAATCTTGGCAATCAGCTGGACCACCTCAGGGTTCCAGAAACGACCGTCGCCACCGATTACCAAGAACGATCCTATATGTCCACAGAGTAAGTGAATGCTCGCTGAGTGACGAGGTTGCCTTAGGCTGCTCTGTACAAACCTTCAACGCCCTCGGGAATAGACAGCAAGATGCTGGTGACGAACGACTCGCTGTAGTGAGGCTTCTGGAAGACCTTGACCTTCTTGCGAAGACCAGAGCTATAAATCTGTCAGTGTTTTGGGCCAAACTCAACGGCAGTGTGGCGCTGTCTGGGGGTTTGGGCGCCGATGATGCTGGAGCTTTTGCTGCATGGATTGCTGGCGGGGGACATCGAGTAAAGTAAACAATGACATACGTTCCGGGCTTTTGGTCCGTGAAGGACTTGAATTCAACAGTCTTGACGCTCATGATGAAATCTTACAACCAGGTACGACAATTGAAGAGCTAAAAACAAATTGGAGGAGGGATTTTACGGTAAGGAATAAATAAACAGGAGAGTCTGGTTGAAGGGGGTCTGTGAAATGCCATCAACTACGTAAAGACAAGGTGATGGCGGGGTTAGTTGCAATCTCAAGCTTGCTTGCCGGGCCCTAGCTGCTGCGTTCATAGGTGACTTCATAACTCATGTGGGGGTGCTAAGGATGGTGGGATGGGACAGTAATCTGTCAAGTCCACACTGTGATACGTATGTAGATTCATATGGTTGGTACAGTGCATCTACTTTCAATGCTGACGCTGTTGGATGCCACCATAAACGGAGTCAGCTACAGCTCATAGTGCCCCTCTCTTCCGCGAGCTGCCAGTTCGTCCCCTGGTCTAGAACGTCCAGGGCCAACAGAATAACCACGCGTTCTAGTGCAATTCAATGATCGTCTAATCCAGCCGCAGGGATTTCTTATTCAGCACGGCTTCGCTGCGGACAATTGCCCTCGTACGGAAATTTCAGCGGGTAGCTGAGAAAGTAAGGGAGAAAAGAACTCCGTAGACGGACGGTATCTCCAGGCTATTTCAGCTGTTATTCAAGATTGCGTGCCCATTGAGCACCCAAACGTGTCCTCTTGAATCTTTCTTGTTACACATCGGATGTCTGTCTTGGATAGATAGCAATCTATTGGCTACTCTTACTGCCAAAAATGACGTCTTTGTAGTAACGGGCCTCTGCGATGCTCTCGAGAATGTCCTCCTTCGCCTGGTGTAGGCCCTGCTTCTTAGGCTTATTTCGATTGACTTCCCGAGGAGACCAGCGACGCGCTGCCTCTTTGATGGTGCTGACATCCAAGATCCGATGGTGCAGATGGCCAACTACCTTCCTGTAAGGCCCCTTGGACAAGAATGCGCGGTCGGCGTGCACGCTGTTCCCTGCAAGCAGCGCAGTTCCGCTCTCCGGCACATGGCTCTTGATGTAGGCCAGTAGCTCATCGGCCGCTCTCTCGGGTGTCACATTCGAGGCGATGACAGAGGCGGTCAGCCCGGATTTCCCGTGTACCCTCGTGCACCAGTCGTCCATCATGTCCATTCTCTCCTTGGTCTGATGTACCACGGTCCCCCAGCCTTTCTCATCCACGACCTCCAGTGTGCCTGTTGTGATGATGCAGAATATTTCGATGATTTCTTCGCGATCCGGGTCTAACCCCGTCATCTGAAATCTATCATCAGCTTTTCGTTTCAGCACGACGTGCAACACCGAATATTCTGTAGCTCACCTCGCAGTCAATCCACACTAACGCTTTATCGCCGGCCATGATGCTTGAATTTGATCCTTCTAAAAGGTGGGGTGAGGTTGCGTCAATGGAAAAATGAGCGGCAGACATAGTGCGCTTTGGTAAGTAATAGCGGGTTAGTGGGCTGCTTTCGTTCAGTCACCTTAGCTATTATGCCTACCTCATTCACAACGACTATCCATTAATGGTCGGTAGACGATTGCGATACTGATTTGATATTCGGAGCTATGAACTTAATATTCTAGGTTATTGTTTGGGAGTTTTGAGACCACCGTAGAGCTGCGTCTCATCGCAGCTTATTTTCCTTGGAGATGGCGGGGTAGTTTATTGATGGTTCTTAGAATGGGCCATCAACCCTTGAGAGCGCAATATTTTCAGCAGCTTTCTCAGAATGATAGGGGCTCAATTAGAGTTGGTGGTTATAGCGCCTATTCAATTAGGTTCACTTTGACTTGCCTAAGTACCTATTCGAGCGTACATCACACACATATATATATAGTCTACGTGAAAGGGAATAAACGAGTCTTTCAGGATTATGTACATCCCAGCAACCTCCCCATAGTCTACTGTACTGACCACGTAAGGCAAACCCCCTAAAGAATATTGAGAGAACGGGAGGAGGCATGTGAATTCCTAGAAAGGCAAGCCGCGATGGTGTATTTCACTGATTCAACAAATCAATCTTCCAATACCTATCAAAAAGTCTAATTTACTCGCTGCAAATGCTCCATGAGGTTTAGATTCTGTGGCAAATGCTAACATGACGGGCACTATATGATCCTTGCTATTGTCCATAGCCATTCTCGCAACAAAACCTTTTCCTCCGCAGGTAAGAATACAAGGCTTAACTCTATAGCTTGAAACCATGAACGAATTTCTGGAAAAATCCGTCTGGGTCATATAGCTTCGCAACCTGCCGCAGCTCCTCTCTTGTCTCTTTTCCGTATCCACCAATAGGATCCTGCCAAGCGCCGGCATAATTCAAGTATTTATATTTGATGCTTTCGCCAACCACCTTCTCAATAGAATTCGCCAGTTTTCTTGCGGCTGATTCGATTGCCTTGGACTCTGTCTCTCGGGGCCAATTGAAGGAAGTCAACGCAAGGACGAGATTATTCTGTGGAGTGGAAGACGGTGTAAACGGCAGCGAGTTTTGCGGGCTACTCGCCGCTGGAGGGGGAGGGATCGACTGGAAGTTCAGAACCGCTGTTATGTTCGGGTGACAAGACCCTAGCGATGAGGCTGTTTTCTTCCATAAGGAATGGACTTTGGTGAGGACATCTCCCGAGATAGGGAACGTGAAAGTAGCCCATGATGCGCTAAGCTCAATCAGCATGCATTCAGACATTGTTTAGGGTTAATAATGACATAGGAACTCGATATCCACGTACTATTGATCCTTCGGCTGAGCTTCTAGAATCTCCGCCGCGAAATCCGTGGCTTGAGATAATCGGGCAGTGTTGGCAATCTGTGGCTGTATGTCTGTAAAAAGACGCAAGTTGCTCTCATTTACACCTGATTTGGTGTAGAACATGTTGTTGGTACTTATGAAAGTCTTCTGGGCTCCAACATAGATGAATACCTGCTCAATTTCCGAAAATGGATCGTACGGGCCCTTCTTGAACGAGGTGAAAGCAGAAAGTTGAGCCGCATCAGCTGACTCCGGATATTCAATTGCAGCACCCCAAAACTTCGGTTGCGGATACGTCTTGACATCAAAACGGGTAACGACACCGAAATTATTCTGTCCGCCCTTTAAAGCGCGGAACAAGCGGGCGTTCGAAGTTGCATTCGCATTGATTATGGTGCCGTTAGCAAGGACAACTTGCATGTTGCGAACGTTGTCGCAAGAGAAACCATATCGAGGTGAGAAGAACGATATACCACCTAGAAAAGTTAACATCGTGAACATGAATCATGGGACTTGTGAGTATATACCTCCAGTTATGAAGCCTCCTACCCCTACAGACCCAACTCGAGATCCAATAGCGGCGCGGTCGAGGGGATCCAAAACTGCAGAAACATCAGACCAAAGCGCGCCGGTACCCAGAGAGACAATGTCGGTGTCAGTCTTATGCAGTTCAATCTGATTCAATCCCCGCAAGTCTATCGTGACACCACTATCTATGTTCGAGAAGTCCTGGTTTGGCGAATGACCCCCGCTCCTCAGGGCTACTTGACTTGGTGCATGGGAATTGATTGATTTGATAGCCTCAGCGACATCATCCGCAGTAGTTGGCACGACGACACAATCCGGGACTTGCCGCTGATTAACATAGAAGTACGAAGAGACCGAAGTGTTGTATGTAGTAGCTCCGGGTAACAGAACCTCTCGCACTTAGGTGGGCCCAAGCCCACCTGCGCGCATAAGCGATCTGTTGCGAGTAGAATGTGAAGCTCTATTGGTCTAAGTTCTAACCTATGATACATGCGCGAGAAGTTCTCCTTATATAGCGGATCTAACGGGGTTAAGCCGTCCCGCTCCCGGATCCACTCTAGTGTGACAGAACCTTTCCAGGAAGCCGCGAAGAGAGGGTGGTGCACGAGTTCAATGCGAAGCTCGAAGATACCAAGGTCATAGAGACCAGCGAGATTAAGATGCAGCCCTTCATGGTTGACTGCGTAGAAAATAGAAGTCAGGGCGTTCTGGAGAAAGAATCAAGCTGGATCTCAGTCACGATGCTGATTTTCGTTCGGATTGTCCTCGAGACTTTATGTTTAAGCACAGCATTTGATGAAGTAGAAATGATGCAAATTAGGAGGATTCCAGATGGGTTGCATTCGTATTCCCAAGGTATTATAGAAGGATCGAGGAATACACAGAGAAAATTAACACTCCAAATCTCCAAATGCAAGTGACGCCAAAGTCAAGGTGGCCGACGTGGTTACACAAAGACCTTTTCGCGATCCGACGTTAACCCCTCGCCAGCTATATATTGATGATACTCCTCGTCAGCCAGATGCAACATACCGAGAATTGAATAAAAAAAAATAAAAAAATAAAAAAAGGTAGAAATTTACGCCTTGATCCATCATGGTGGCTTGTGCATGCTCTCTCCAGCTGACTTATATATTACCTATCAATCATACCATTCTTGTTGTGAGGAAAAGTGCACAGGGCTCTGTCACCATTGTTAGTGTATGATATCTGCATGCCGCTTTCTAGTCGAGGGATTCGCCGGGGAACCCCTATTGCTGGTGGCGCCTGTTATCGTGCGGAGAAAAAGCTTGGGTCGCAGTAGAACTACAGCACCAAACTGACCGCCATACTCTTGCGGTGCTTCTGGTGGCAAAGTAAGCGGGCGTCTGACCAACAGTGTCTAATGTGGTTACACTGCTCGACTGGGAACCTGATAGCCATAGGTACTATTCAACATACGATCAGGTAGAAATTAGGTAACATATAGGAATCTTCGTAACCCTCTCACATTGCTACCTACCTTGCTTAAGATGGAATGTGAGTTCTAAGCCGCCTTCCATTTTTCTCAAACATACGATATTTTTATTGTTGGCTGTTTACGGACTATTGACTCTTATGTAGGTTAGTTTTCGAACAGTCGAATCTCCTTGTATAATTAGCTACAGGGTTTCTTTATATTTAAAGCATGCAGTATAGCTCATAACAATAACACAACTATTCTCAGCCTGCATTCCACACGAAATATCGCATTCCGAAATCGTACCTTTTATGAAATACACTTACCAGAGACTCTTTACCGAGTATGCAATTATGCAGTACAACTACGCCCTCACTGGATCACACATGAAATGAACGCTACCGCTACATCGTAGGAATGGCCCCAACGCAGCATCCGCACGGCGCGTTATGCAGTGTGTCTTTCGTGAACATGGGTATAAAAGGTTGAGGCAGATCTTTGACTATTTTAGTCCTTACCCCTGAGATATATTGACCAGTCACAACCACAGAAGCACGCTCAGCTGTTGTACACCATCACCGCGAAGCTGATCTCGCTTGTGGTCAACACCTGCGAGGAATAGGGCGGCATCATGCTATTCGACAAATATCTTGTACAAGTGTCTATTGCCCCAATTGGGGGCAATGCTGGAAAACCTTGCGACCACCTTGATTCTGCACTTTGGCCCCTCTCGTCTACGACACAGTATGTAACCTCCCACCCCCGCTCGCTAAACAGCGGCAAACGAGTGAGCTGCCTAATCGATGTTATTACTATAATGTGCAACATGAAATTGAATAGAAAGTGAAGTAAAGTGCGTGAATAACGTAAGGCCAGAGCAGGTCTGCTTAGCTACGCGGGCGCCCGGGACGTTTTGCGAGGGCGATTCGTCGAAAGTAAGTATTTTACTAAGCCTTGGCAATTGTGTTTGATAATGGTAACGGTGTGGCATACAGTCGTTGAAGGATTGGTACCCGAGCAAGGCAAGATTGTGATTGAAGTCACTGTCGCAGCTTCAAATTTGGAGTCAAGCTTATGGAGGCAAGGATCCAGTTGATATATCACGGTGTGCGTTCCGGCACACGAACAATGTTTCCTTAAATCTGCCTCTTGATTAGATAGAAGGATAACCGTCGTCGTTCATACATAATCCTACTACAAATAGAAACTAACAGTCTGATTCAGTTTGGAACCAGTAAAATCTGAGCGTCTTTTATATATTATCTACTTGGGGCTGACTACTGATTTCAAACATATTTCATAGTAAGACTCCATGAATATTGACTGCAATAACGCATTTCAAAATAGCACTGAGAGAAGACTTTGCATTACTTGTCTCCCAGACCCAGAAACTGAACAGATCCGATATACTATAAGATTAGTAAACATTTCAATTACCTATAGATGCTAAGGCTGTATGATAGTATAAAAGCGGTGATGAGTTGTGGATGGATACAAGTGGCATCTAGTAACGAGGCTACTAAGCTAGGGTGTTGGCTCCTTTCGGTGGCTGCTGGTTGGGTCATTGATAGGGTTAAAGCTGGTCTTTCTGAGTCTGGCTGTTAAAGTGGTCTATACGCTGCATTTTCTACAACTGGTTCGAATCCGTATGGTTGCTCTGTATCTTCAATTTTAATTGGCTTATTAAAGGTGCTACTCGTTGCCTCTGGGCTAGGCCTAATACAGCGATGGCTAGCCAACTGGATTAACGAGCTGGCAGTTTAACCACTGTCGGATCTTCTACAGTACTTATGCCCGCTTTACCGGCTTCTGACCGGACAACCAAATCACTTGGCCATGTGATGGCTCGGTTTTCGCTTCCATTTTTCTGCTACGAATGGGTAGTTGGCGCAAGGTAATTTAGGCAGACACGTGTCGAGATTCAGTTTGAGGCCTTGGCGCATTGAATAATGGGCTACAGTGTCAAGACAAGAACAGAAGAATCATTTATCTGAATATTTCCTTTTCTCCCTCTCTGTGTCCATCGGCCAATCTCGAACAAGCGGTGTCATACGAAGATGGACCACGAGCGCGACATTCATTCCCTCGGAGAGGACTCCGGCAACTCCAATGAGATGTTATCATCCAACTATCTAGACGAGGAGCGCTATAATCCTAATGCAATAGAGACTGAGGTCAGCCCATATATTCATTGTTAATAGAATAGACATATCATACTCGGCCGTGAATATCTGTATTAACGCTTGTGTAGATCGATCGGGTCGACCTTTCACGCAACAAGCCGGATCGTTGCAGATGCCGTTCGCAGTCGAACAGATGTCGTAATTGCGGCTGCAGCAAAGCAGGAATCGGATGCAATCAGTCCTGCGGATGCGGCGACACCTGTGATAATCGCCTTACCCATCTGAACATAGACGACCTCTTCGGCAAAAGTGAGGACGAGGAACCACACAGTCTACACCCATGCTTCGTCACGTTCGTGCAAAATATGCCAGACGCGACTTTTCGGCGTCTTACACGAGAGAACCTGTTTCTGTGCTTGGAAGGTAGGCTGTCGTTACCCAAGCTAGCAGATTACGACACAAAAATCAGAGACTGGGCAAGGCAATGGGTCAGCCTCGAGGAGATTCCATTTGACTTTAACACCAGTTTACAGTTGGACGAGCGTAGAGTCGAATTGCAGCGCATGCTTTTGCGTATGGGACTCATCGGTGGCCGAAATTTGGCGCCACATTTCTTCTCTTTCTGCAGACAAGGCGGCTTTCAATCAACGACCAGGGAGGCATTGAAGGCTGAGGCCGAGTTATTGCCCGATATGAGGGGTTCTTGGGAACAGGATGTCAGATTTAAGGGGTCATATGACTAACTTTATTAGGGTCATGACCCATACACACACAGTTTATATGGCGCACCTAGATTTTCTTTATGTATTGGAACATAACAAGATATTTTTAATTAATTAATTGATAAATAAAAATAAACTTGCTTAATTTTAATAATTAAAAGTTTTATATGTTATATATTATTTATAAAGTTAAATTAAGCAACTAATTAATATTAATAGCTTTAATAATTAATATAAAAATAATTTTAGTTAAGCTAAAAAATTATATGTTTTAAAATAAAAAGTTAATAATAAAAGCAAGCTTTTTAAATTTTTAAAAATATTTTTAACTAGAAAATAAATTTGCATAGCTTTTAATATTAAAAATATTAAAATATTAAAATTATTTAAAAAAAGCTTTTAATAAGTTTATAAAAGCGCAATTATTAATTATTATTATTAATAATAAAATCAATTTAATAAATAAATTTTAAAACTTTTTTAAAATAATAAAAAAAGGCAAAAAGTTTTATTAAGCTAATTAAAATTAATATATTTATTTTAAATATAATTATAATAATTATTAAAAGTATATTATAAATTTAATTATATAGCTAAACAAATTAATTTTTTTTAATTTATAAAAACAATTAAAAAATAATATAATTAAATATAAAAATTTAAAAAATATTTAAAAATTATTTAATAATTATAAATTAAAGCTTAATATTAACAATATATAAAAAAAATAAATTAGCTTTTAAAAAACTTAAAAGCTTAAATAATTAAATAAAAAGCAATTATATTTTTAGCTTTTAAATATAAAGTTATAAAGCTTAAAAATATAAATTATTTAATTATAAACTTAAAAATTTATTTTAAAAAAGTTTTAAATATTTAAATTATTATTTATAAAATAATTAATAAAAATGTTATTATTAATAACAAATTAATTTATTAAAAAATAATAATTAATTTTAAAAATAAAGTTAGCTAAATAGCTTTTATTTATAAATTAGCTATTTATATTAATAAAAGTATTTTTAAAGTATAATTTAATAAAAAAAATAAAAATAATAAACTTAAAGATTTTTAAAAAATAAAAATATTATTAAAAACTTAATTATTTATTAACAATTTTTAAAAATATAATAAAAGCTATAAATTTAAAAAAATAAAAGTAATTAAAATTATTATTTTAAAAAACGTTTTTATAATAATTTTAAAATATATAAATTAAAAGCTTATATATATAAAAGCTATTTTAATTTTTATATTATTTTAAAATATTATTATTATTTTTTAAAATAGCTTTTAATAATTTTATTTTAAATTAAGCTATTTTAAAGCTTATTTAAGCTAAATTAAAAAGCAATAAAAGCTTTAAAAATATTATAAATTAAATATAAAAAAAAAAATTAGCATAATTAAAACAAATATTTATATAATTATTTTTTGTTATAAAACTTTGTTTTAAATTAAAAATTATTTATATGCTAAAGAATTTAATTATTTTAAATTTTAAGATTATTTTTTATATTTTTAATAAAATTAGCAAATTTATTAATTTTAAGCAAGCTATAAAAAAAAATACTATATATATAAAAAATAACTTTATATTTATTTTAACCTTTAATAATGTTAATATTTACATATAAAAATTAAAAAAACTTAAAATAATAAAATTATATAATATAGCTTATTATTTAAAAATAACTACTAATTTAATGTTATTACAAATATTTTTTAAAAAAAAGCTTTATTAAAATATTAAGCTAACTATAAATATATTATAAAAATAAAATTAATTTATTTTATATTGCTTATAAAATAAATATTATTAATTTATATTAAAATATTTTTTATTTTATTAAAATAAAAATATTTTTTATATATAAAAAAATAAGCCAGCTTTTATTATTTTAAAGCTTATTTTAAAGGCTAATTTTTATTAATAACATTTAAAGCTAAAACATTTAAAAGCTAATGTTTTTTATTATTTAATAGCTTAAGCTAAAAAGGTGTAAATATAATAATCTTTAAATAATAAAATATAAACAATAAAATGCAAAGCTTACGTTATATTAAAAATATAATAATAAATTAATAAAATATTTTAAACTTATTTTAAATAGCTTAAAATATAATTAGCAATAAGTTTTTATAATTATTAAAAAAAGCATAATTTTAAAAATTTATTAATATTAATTATTAATTAATATTTAAAGTTTAATTTTAATTATTATTTAATAAATTAAAAATCTTTTATATTTATTTAAATATTAAATAATTTAATTAAACATTTAAAAATTTATTATATTATTTAAATATAAATGTTTAAATATAATAATAAATTATTAAAATATAATAATTTTATTAAATATTTTAAAGTTTTATATAAGATATTATTTAAATTATATATTTTTAATATATAAAATTAAAATAAAAGCGTTAAAAAAGCTAGCAATATAATTAAATGTAAAGCTAAAACAATAAAAAATAGCTTTAAATTATTTATTACTTTTTAAATTAATATTATAAAAATAATAGTATATTTATATAATTAAATGCTTAAATAGTTATATAAATAAAAAAGTTTATATAAAAGATTTTACGCTTATTTTTTTAATAAAAATAAAATTATAACTATTTAATATTAACTTAATTTATATTATTTACGTATATATAATTATAAAACTTATGCTTTAATAATAAATGCTAAGCTAAAAAAAAAAAATTTAATAAGCTTAATTTAAAAGCTTAAATTAATTATTTTATAAGCTATTTATTTTTTAATATTTATTATATTTAAGTTTTATTTATTAATATAATTATTTTAATTAAAAATGTTATTTTTAATAAAAA